>WNGS01167372.1:5744068-5755349 GCA_020271785.1 Procambarus virginalis | reverse complement strand
ATTCAAAGTTAAAATTAACGTGGACAGCGTTCAATTATTGTTACGCTTGGACAGTGTGCCCACTGGGATGATATCCTTGGAATGCCAAATAACCCACCAATGCCCACCTTTGCAGTGTTAAACGGGTGGGTATAGTACAAAATACAGAGGTACATATGCTAAAAATTACAGGCACTCAAGCAACGAGCTCTTGTCATATATATACAATATATACATATATCTGTGTGTGTGAGTGTGTGTTGTGTGTGTGTGTGTGTGTGTGTGTGTGTGTGTGTGTGTGTGTGTGTGAGTGTGTGTGTGTGTGTGTGTGTGTGTGTGTGTGTGTGGTGTGTGTGTGTGTGTGAGTGTGTGTGTGTGTACAATTTACTCTAAAATTAGTGGTTCGCGGAAGCCCCTTACTATACGCTATACACAAAAGCAAGGCATGATATCAGGGCTTCGTTGTACTTATATACACGAGTGTATGTGAGGCTAGAGCAGCGAGTGCGTACACCCGCGCGTGCGCACTCGGCCATCAACACCCGCTTTTGTTGTCAATGGACCTCGTGACGTCACTCTGATGTCACTCTGACGTCAGGGGAAATTATTCTCACTTGTTGCTGCATTGATGTCACGCTTTTCCCCATACCGGTTGTGGCCTGGTACTGGACGGGACTCCGGTACCGGTTGGTGGTCCAGTACTGGTTGTGGCCTGGTACTGGACGGGACTCCGGTACCGGTTGGTGGTCCAGTACTGGTTGTGGCCTGGTACTGGATGGGACTCCGGTACCGGTTGGTGGTCCAGTACTGGTTGTGGCCTGGTACTGGATGGGACTCCGGTACCGGTTGGTGGTCCAGTACTGGTTGTGGCCTGGTACTGGATGGGACTCCGGTACCGGTTGGTGGTCCAGTACTGGTTGTGGCCTGGTACTGGATGGGACTCCGGTACCGGTTGGTGGTCCAGTACTGGTTGTGGCCTGGTACTGGATGGGACTCCGGTACCGGTTGGTGGTCCAGTACTGGTTGTGAACTGGTACTTACGACCCAGAGACAAAAACAATGGCTTCATAGAGTAACATAAGCAACTTAATCAATTAAGTCAAGTCAGTGAAGCGAGTTAATTAAGCATGCACATGACTTGTATAGTGACATGGGAGTGACAAGACTTGTATAGTGACATGGGAGTGACAAGACTTGTATAGTGACATGGGAGTGACAAGACTTGTATAGTGACATGACTTGGGATATGGGAGAAAGTACATGGGTGAGGTTTCTGTAATGACGATGGTGGTAGTGGTGGTTGTAATGGTGTGGTGATGGTGGTGGTGACTGATTGACTGCTTGATAAAGATTAAGGCACCTAACAGGTGGCACGGGCGTTAATAGCCCGTAAACAGGTGGTGGTTGTTGTTGTTATAGATTCAGCTACTCGGAACAAGTTCCAAGTAGCACGGGCTATGGTGAGCCCGTAACTTACCTGGCACAGGAGCTGGGCAAGAAGCACGGGCTATGGTTAGCCTCGTGGACAGGAGATGTCTCCTGTGCAGGTGGTGGTGATAGTGGTATGGTGGTGCTGACAGTGGTGTGGTGATGGCGGTGATGATGACGATGATAGTGACGACATCAGTGATGCTCACTATCCCCTCACATCATCACCACGAGCTAACAGAACACAATGATCTCTACTTCAAGTCTCAGGTTTGACACACACACATACGAGGACTCAAGAATGCACTTAATTACACAGTACGACCTCCGCTAGCAGGCTTGGCAAGTCCCTTCCTCTGTACCTCAGTCAACACCTCTACAGTGTAAACATTACGTCAGGGCATAAACAAACCCTTCCTGACGCCTGGAATGTGGTATACGTGGCTGTCGCCTTTTTCAACCCACTTGAGCCTAAACAAGATGACATGATCGCGGAATATAAAATCTCGAAGAGTGACGAGGCATGTCAACAAAATGTTTGGCATCTTGATAGCTTAAGGATTTACACTGGAGTTTTAGCATAGTTATTGGCTAAGACTAACATCATTTCCCTCGAGTCAATCTGATTTTACTCCAACATCGTAGCAATCTTACTCGTTAATAAAGCAAGTTTCCTTTCCGAAATGTTGCATCAGTAAATAAACAAATCCACAAGGGCCGTGACGAGGATTCGAACCTGCGTCCGAGAGCATCCGGACGTTGCATCAGTAACCTGGTTTAATAATCTATCTATTATATGCAGGCGAGGAGTCACAATAACGTGGCTGAAGTATGTTGACCAGACCACACACTAGAAAGTGAAGGGACGACGACGTTTCGGTCCGACCTGGACCATTCTCAAGTCGGTTGTCCATTCCTTACCTATTATAAGATGCCAGCCGACCAATGAGGCATCCCCAGCTGCATGCGCCCAAGAGATACACACTCAAAAAGCCAAATACATCATAACAAGTCATATATCACAACTACAAAAAAGCCACAATCGAAACAATATTTTGTTATCATGGTAATGTTCGTTAAATGCTTTAGAAATACAGGTGATCATTCTCCTTTTTACTATCCCATGTTTTATACAATATGGCGGCCCTCCTACACAATGGCAAGTCTGTATTGTAAGTTAACAATTTAGTACAAAAACGGACTTGCATCAACAAAAAATGACAATCTGATAATGAGAATATTGAAAGTGGGGAAGCAAAATATACTTAACCTAAACTAATCAAGGTTATTCACGTAACTAAAACCTATAGGCCTAACCGGCTCTTAGGTTAGAAGATATTACACAATAACAAAAGAGAAAACAAAACAGCAGAGGACCTTTTGGCCCAAATGAGTCAGCTCTTTACTTCTATCCACTCAAACTCATTCCTATATATGTCTAACCTACATTTGAAACAATCCAACGATCCCACTTCCATTGTTTAACCCGGTAATTTGTTCGTTAAATTAACAACCACGTTTCCACACACAGTATTTACCCAGGTCTTTGTTAAATATAACTTTACAAATTTATATACATTCTTTTCTTACATGTGCAAGGCTAGGCTTGGGTGTAGTTAGTGAGGGATAGTATTTATGTTATTGATCTCCTTCACATTTAAAAACTCCGTGCACGTCAAGGGGGGCCTCGTGCACGTATGTACGCCTCTTGCAGGTGTGTACGCCTCTTGCAGGTGTGTAACGCCTCTTGCACACCATAAGAACCATCACATATCCAGTTAAATGAACTGATATCACTCAAAATATTTGTTTTAAATCCAAGAAACAAATTTTCACTGAGCATAAGCCGCGGTCAACAGTTCGAACACAACCACCACCAACGTCTCCACTAGACGATCTAAGACGTAAATCTCAGAGAGTCGTGCATAGTGGCTATAGAAACCACTATTCCTTCTCACGATTTAAAGGATCACAGTCGTTCAGATAGCATCAAATACGACTGGAGCGCCCCTAGTGTGTGGTATCGGTGGACGAGGCTACAGGTTAAGAAGCATTGTGTCGCCAGGAAGATTTACTGTGCAATAATCTTTGTGTGGAAGGATTAGGAACACAAAGAAATAGAGAAATGTTAGAGCCAAGAATATCACTAAACATTGGAACATGACTCAACTCTCTCAAATACAGTTATTATCAATATGCATTATTGCAAATTAATTTCAAACTGCAGAGCCACGTTTTATCCAACACATTACTCACCTAGTTGTGCATGTGGGGGGGTTGAGCTCTGGCTCTTTGGTCCCGCCTCTCAACTGTCAATCACAGTGGTCAGTCAGTTATGAATACCGGCCCTTACAGACTTACTAAGTCCAGTATATTGGGCAGTGTAGAGGCGCCTAGTCCACCTTACTCTAACGACCATATATACTGGTAAGTAAAGAATGAAAATTATTAAATATGATGATAATAACGAGGTAAAGAATGTATATAATTGCTTGCAATCATAGTTAGTGAGGAGCTGCAAAGTCACGCCTCTGCAAGAACAATTTATGTCGTGTCGGGGTAAAAAAAAAAAGGTGTAAGGAGGGGAAATATTTTTATGTTGCAAGTAATCACACTGTGCAATGCCTGCAACGTTCTGCTATTCTGTGTGTTGTTGTGGTATGAATCACTTCCCCCCCCTCTCTCCCCTCCCCAAAAATGTACTCTACCACCGTACAAGGCGAGTATAGCCTTGTCTGGCCACAGGAGGAAGATATCAACACACTACAAATAACTAATATAGGCAAGGATAGCATTATCTGCATGATAGTAACGAGGTCTGGAGGTCGTAAGTTACGATCTCCAAGTCAACTTGACTTTCTATTTTCCGGTTCAGGATGGTTCACTGTACTGTTGATAAGGGCCTGACGGCTGAGTGGACAGCGCTCGGGATTCGTAGTCCTGAGGTTCCGTGTTCGATCCCTGGCGGAGGCGGGAACAAATGGGCAGATTTCCTTTCACCTAGCATAAATAGGTACCTGGGAGTTAGACAGCTGCTATGGGCTGCTTCCTGGGGATGTGTCACAAAAAGGAGGCCTGGTCGAGGACCGGGCCGCGGGGACGCTAAGCCCCGAAATCATCTCAAGATAACCTCAAGATAAGATAGCCCTCACTCTAAGCTGTCCAAGTCAACTTGAAACCAATCGACAACCGACTTGAGAATGGTCCAGGACGGACCGAAACGTCGTCGTCCCTTCACTTTCTAGTGTGTGGTTTGGTCAACAATGTGTGTGACTCAGTACTCGCCTTTCACTCCCAAAACGGCCTTCCGGGAGTCATAGCCCATTTAGCGTACAATGAACCAGACGAAACGAAACACACTACAACTTCATGGTCAGATTCGACAAAGAATTCGAGCGTCAGGATGACTAAATATATCTGAAGCAACACGTATACAACAAGGCTAAACGGGCACAAAAAATTTGACACTTTCCCCAGCCACTAATAGGTAAAAACTGTCATTTTCCCCTACCTTAGCCTCGCTTCCCTCATAGGTAAGCACTCAAGTCATTCGTCCCGTAAGGCGGCCAGGTGTTCATGACGTCACTGAGGGGTGAGTCACCTGTGTTCAAGCCTAGCAATGTTTACATGCGTCAGCTGATAGCGTCAGCTGATCGCGTCAGCTGAGCGCGGGCTCTGAGTCACGCTACACCATCGACAAGGCGAAGGGTCTTATCTCAGCAACTAGGCTATATTTATCTTGTAACTACCAAGCCGCACACTATGCAAGCCAATTGGTAAAGTCTTGGTTAAATGGCAATACGGCATTCAGTTCCGTAAACTGTGTATTCACGATTATTTTCTTGTAAATAACTTGTTTAACGAGAGCACTGAACAGCTTCACAGAGTGTAGCCATGGCAGTTAAAGGTGCGGAGGAGAGTGTATGTGCGCGTATCCGGTTATATATCACGTGAGAGAAAAACCAACCACTTGGGCTGGACGGTAGAGCGACGGTCTCGCTTCATGCAGGTCGGCGTTTAATCCCCGACCGTCCAAGTGGTTGGCCACCATTCCTTTTCATGACAGTTGCTTAACTCCCGTGGTACCTATTTGACTACTAGGTGAACAGGAGCATCAGGAGAAATGAAACAGTTTCTGTCCTGCCGGGTATTCAACCAGAGACCCTCAGGTATAAGCCGAGAACGTAGGCTACTGTGCGATAGGAGTCATAAGACAAATTTCCTAATTAATGAATATCTACAAAAAAGGATGTCGTGTGTCTGTCTGTCTCTCCGAAGATGAAGGCCTGTGACTAGCCTCACCTAGCGTTGCAGGGTGACTGGTGGGGGGTGGGGGACTGTCATTGGACGGTGTTGGCCCCATTATCCACATTTATAGGTATGGGAGGGAGGGGGGGGTTCGGCTTCCACGGCGACCCCTATGAAGTCGGTAGAGATGAAATAATGGTCACTGAGTCCATAGAGTTACAACGTCTGATAATAATATTCGGAATTCAGATATTGATAATCAAAAGCATGTTCAGATGTCAGATTTGCATTTTGCCGGCTCCCAACACCTAATGTAACAAATAAGTATAGTCCTGGAATAGTTTGTTGAGCGATAAAACAAGCCAATAATACATATGGTTTAAGATATATGAAGACATACGAGACACAACGAGAGATGGCGTGACAAGTACAATGATTCAAACACCATCAAAGGGTGTTTGATGATGCTGCGCTTGTTTTGATGCTCTACTGACCTCGGGGAGTGAGGGCTGAAGGGATGCACTCAGCTTGGGCTCAGCTTGAGTACTAGAGGCACAGATTATAGAAGACTCGGAATTCGAACGTGATTCATGTTTGCCAGTAAAGCAAAAAAAAAAAAAAACTCCATTAAAATGAATGAAAAGAGGTGTGTGTGTGTGTGTGTGTGTGTGTGTGTGTGTGTGTGTGTGTGTGTGTGTGTGTGTGTGTGTGTCACCCTGGGGTCCCCAAAGGCCCCCAGGAAGGAGTATGTGGTTTTTTTCCAACAATTATCCCGTCTCTTTAAATATATATAAGTCACGAAAACCAAAATAATAAACATAAATAATAAACACAAAACCTACAAAAAATAAAAATGTTGATCATCTCATTTTAAAAGGTAGCCACTCCGAGGCTGGGGGAAATCATAGTAACTCATTCAGAATCAATATTCGACCGGAGGAGGGAATATTGTGCGTAAGTTCAAAGGCAATCGTTTAAAGCCGAAGCACTCGTCTTAAACTGCGTGACCATGAGCCATCTGTCCTTTGACCGACCTTCACCAAAAGCAGGAATCTTCCGGTCACAGCGCCGCTATTCCTAATGGTAATTCCGGGACTTTAGACTCAAAATAAAATATTAAGCATCCCAGCAAAGTTGTAATATATGCTTTTAAAATACATCACGTTAACTTTATTCTCCATCAAACTCGACCAAGCAAGACTGTTGCTTTGATGAACAAGGATTCGTGATCAAATACTGAATTTGATTAGCGAATCTGCGGATATTAATTAACTATTTGGGTTGCAGAAGAAAAATAAGTTTAATGTTACTTCCGGTCTCTTGCTCTCATTTCTGTGTTACGACAGCCGACAGGCAACCAAAGCCTCGTACACCAACAAGCCAACACACACAGACAAGCAAAGACTGGTACAAAAAACAGAGGGCCACCATGGGATAAACAACATTGTTCATGAACAATGGTATTATTCATTGTTCATGGTATGAACAGTGGATGAACAACACTTGTGGTGTGATTCATCCTCATTCAAATCTTACGATATTTCGCGCATGCAAAATGGGGAAATCTTTTGAGAACAGTCAAATTGTGTAAGACACATAGTAATCATGGCCAGCAGCGACCTGAAGCCGAGCCAGCATTGGTTCAAGGCACAAAATGAACTAAACAATTCTGGTAGTTATGCAAAAAAGCATCAACAGCACTATGGTATAGTCCAGCACTGGCAAGGCCCCACGTTAACTACGCTCTGTAAGTCACTGTACTACAGGATGGACAAAGAGAAAACAATAGAGATGCCAAGCCTGACAGTAGGAATCGTGGACCTTTCCTCAGAAGACAGACGGAAGATTCTCAAGCCACCTTCACTAGACGCAGGACGGGGGAGAGCCGTCTCTCCGTCTCTATGTTTCCAGGAGACGGGCAGATGAACACACGTATATGGTTATGATATGGTTATACCCAGAAAGGAACTGGACCACATTGATTAGCATATTCATGGTTAAGTGAATATATATATATATATATATATATATATATATATATATATATATATATATATATATATATATATATATATATATATATATATATATATATATATATATATAACACGGTCGTATACAAAGGGTATTGAAAGCGGTTGTCATCCATGATTAGCAAGAAACATGTACACAAAAGTAGCACACTTATACAACGTATCCGCCACTAATTGTTTACCTCCTATTTTAATTATACCCATCGGGACCAGTCCCAGAGCACACTGCTCGTGAAACTACTGCCATTTTATAATTAAGTCTTTGGCTTGTGCTTGACATTTGAGGAAGAGAACAGCGCGTTATTGGCCATCCTCTGACGTACCTTGATTACCAGTAACACTGATTACTTATATCTAATGTGAAACCATCGGTTTCTCTCTGGGTCTCTGATGCTCTCTCAAGTTCTCGTGAGAGAACGTCTAGTTCTCTACCCCCTATACCCCTATACAATGAATATAAGTAAAGAGCTAACCGCTAGCGGAGCAGCACCACTTCCACCACATTAATACCGAACTACAACACACACAAATGTTCAGTAATAATCAGAAGAAACACTAAGCTAGTGTGACTATACACACAAAAAAAGCAACCTACAAGAACAATAAAAGACACAGGATCCAGGTTACATAAAAGCAACCGTCTGGATACTGAAAAACCCCGTCACAAAGACAGGCAAATTCCCAGCGATTTAAGGTCGTGGAGAGGAATGTTGACATCAAGAAGGGGACGACGATAATAAGGAGAGAGAGAGAGGAAGGGCGACGCCTGCATTAGTGTCAAGGTCCGGCCGGGAGGCGCAGGAAGGAGGTAATGTTTATGGGTGCTTAAGGCTCTGGTGTTAATGCTTGTGTTTGGCTTAATCCTTATAGTGTCTCTCTGGTGGGGAGGTCAGTTGTGGCTGCTGGTGCTGGTGCTGCTGCTGGTGGTGGGGGTGCAGCTGCTGGTGGTGCTGGTGCTGGTGGTGGGGGTGCAGCTGGTGGTGCTTACATAATAGTGAATAGGAAGAAAGGTTGCAGCTGCTTATGCCTCACCTATTAACCTTGCAGTACCTGGTGTGCTGTAATCCAGCTTCCTCAGTGTTGGAATTCTCTGTCGAATCTAAGCTTACAGCTGGGGATAGAGGGGAAGCTCCAATAGTTTTTTCTCAGTGTTGATGATGGTGGTACTTGGCCTGGTGTTGCTGGTTTTTGATCTCTCATAACAACGGCGTTGATATATTTGGAATTTACTGCGAGAACATTATAATGATTGTCACAGTTGACCTCCGGGGGTGTCAGACTTCTCTCCCGTCTCACCTCAAGTGACATAAGGAGTGCCAGAGTTTCCTGTCATTGGTGATTAGATGTCTCCTCCGAGGTTGGGACCGAGGTTAAGAGGGTTTCAAGGTGATTAGTATAAGGGTTTACAGTCACTTGAGGCTGTGAGAAGGACTTAGGCACATGTGCGAGACATTAGAAATATGTGTAGAATTATAAACCCCGCATTGTTTGTGTTAGGAAAACACTATTCGTCAAATAGAGATACCGTTCTTATCCCCCATTTTGCACCCGCGAGACAACGTAACTTTTTAAGGGTTAACAATGTTAATCTTCTTGTTTGATAATCTGTTCACTTGAGACAGTTAAGCACAGGATGTCAATTTCGCGAGCCGCTACCATTTTCTAGCACGACAATTTTTGGTCTTTGGCAGAGTATACGTCAAAATGCAACGCTCTATTTGGACGACAGGCTGTAGTGTTACTCATAGTCTTCCATGTTGACAAGTTTACTTGGGCGTGTTCTGAACATCTTCCATCCAATTGTCTCCCCAAGTACTCTCCCCGGTCCACTCCTCAGCCCACAGAGCCAGGCACCATCATTTTGGCCAGGAGTGCCTTGTTGTCCAGTGCCAAGACCAGAGGCACAGATTCCCTTTCCCATTGGTGGATAATAGACTTAGTTTGTGTCCTGTTCCATCAGTGGTCCACCGGTGCCTAGGGAGAAAAAACTTAAATTTTTAAATTTTGCCCCGAGGGACGAGTTTATTGGGCAGCGCCACTCATCCTGTGAGTGGACACACCGCCATAGCAGCATGTACAACACTCCCCAATAGGAAGAAAACCCGCTGGGTTGTTAGGGAAAAAGCTTGTTTTCAGAAACTTCACAGCAAGAGAGTGCATTTTTAGAGTTAGTGAGGTAGGCAGGCTACACAGGCAGGCTACACAGGCAGGCTACACAGGCAGGCTACACAGGCAGGCAACACAGGCAGGCTACACAGGCAGGCTACACACGGGGTAGGTCACTCAGGTAACAGGATCCAGCGCTTCCAACACAGCCTCTGGAGCTATGGCACTTGACGTCAAATTGCTACATCTACGACAGACCATTGCCTAGGGGATATTTCTAATCCAGGTTACAATTTGCATTTAATATCCCTTTCGTTAGGTTATTATCCTGAAGTATTAGTGGTTTGGTCAATAAGTGGGTGGGTAAGGAAAACCCATAAATCATCTGCTGTAATTATTATTGATTTTCCAGTATATAGTTATTCTAATAATGTAATTATCAGTTATCTGTTCCAAATTATCAAATGGCTCTGCTCTACCTGGGGTTAATTATTCACGTGCTCCTGCCCACCTGAACAACAGAGTGGAGGCTGCATCAGGTTAATTATCTGTAATGACAAGTTGCTCTAAGTGTTCCTTCATTAAGTGTTAAGTGGCCCATTCCGCCCCCTGTGGTGGCTACGGTGTACAGTGCTACGGTGTACAGTGCTACGGTGTACAGTGCTACGGTGTACAGTGTTGTAAAATAACAACTTTATAACCAGCTACACAATTGTTGTTGGTTGAACAGAGCCGATCAAAAGCTAAAGACTGGACTAACACGTAATCAACACTACTTGGCCAAGACTCGAACCTAGACAAATCGCTCGCAAGGCGAGTGCAGTACCACAGCGCCACCACGGACTGCTATAATGGGCGGTGATGACTGGTGTTATGGTGGTAATAGTGGTTGTGGTGATGGTGGTTGTAATGCATTACTTATTATAATCGTAACGATCTTATTGTCACATTGCAGGGTTACAATTAAAGAATTCACGCTTTCGTTAACCAAGAGCGTCGTGGGTCAACATATCCCTGAATATAATTGAGATAACTGAAAGCAGGTATCATCATCCGAGTAGACCAAGTACGTATCTAACTCTATCGACTCTATCTAACGAATCGACTCTAACTTCAGTTAGAGACACGACGCAGGATAGGACATACTGGCCTCCAGGGGGCGCTCACCATTGTATCACCACACACACACCACACACACACACACACACACACACACACACACACACACACACACACACACACACACCACACACCCACACACACCACAACACACATCTCCTGAATAGAGAACAAAAAGACTGAAGACATCTGAGCCATGATTGAGAGCAACCCTTTGCAGCACATCAGGCCACGATCACAGTTACCGAGACGATGGTTCAGGTATTGTTTTTCTTCTGCAAACAAGCAGCTGCGTCTGAAGGACATCGCAGAGCATCAATCTTACAGCAAGACAGTTGGGTGCGGTCCTGTGCAGTGCTGCTTGAAGT
>WNGS01167372.1:5682232-5713292 GCA_020271785.1 Procambarus virginalis | reverse complement strand
TTACTGTTGGGTGGACAGAGGCGATAGATGATAGAAACGTCCCGGAGGCCTCTAGGGGGCCTCCAGGGACATTCAGGTGGCCTCCAGGGGCCTCCAAGGACCTCCAGAGGCCTTCAAGGACCTCCAAGGGCCTCCAGGGACCACCAGGGCTTTTAGGGACCTCCAGGGACTTCCTGGGGACGTCCAAGGGCCTACAGGGACCTGCAGGGACCTCCGACAAACCATTTTTGTCCCGGCCGGGGGTTCGAACCCGGGGTTCCAGAGTGAGGCTAGAACATTTACTACCGAGACCGTTAAGCATATAAACTCAAAAAAACATACAGGAATGTAATGGGTGGAGGTGCACGGCGCGTTATAACGAAGGTTGGATCCTCTACAAATACCCTCCCACAGATTCTAGCCGCCTCTTGCTATTATTTTCAGTAATTGACGATAAAAAGGTCAATCGATACACAGGATAACCTTCTCCTCTATTAGCCTCATATCTTTCGTTTCCTGGCGTGTTTTATATTTTTCTCCTCCGCTTCTCTACTATTTTTGTCAAGTTTTGTTTGTTGTTGTTGTTAAAGATTCGCTACCTGGAACAAAAAGTTCCAAGTAGCACGGGCTATGGTGAGCCCGTAGTTTTGTATTTCACAGTTCCTGAAGGTTTTCTATTTTCGCAGATCTTGGAGGTTTTGTTATTATTTCAGTACTATTATTAATTATCATTTATTCATTACCATAAAGTGGCTTATACAGGATAGTTTAGATAATTTATTCTACACCCCATACCCATCTTGTGTAAAGGGTTACAGGGCCACATAATGGGCTCAGGGACTGATCCCCTACAATTCGTTTAGCTAAGCAAGTGACGAGCTGGTTATAAAATTCAATATACATCGTCACATCGTCAATGGTTTCGAGATCGACCACAAGTACATTTTCTAAATTAAACAACTGACATATGTGGAGAGCTAGTGTCGCAATGTATATGTTTGTCCTGCACACCGCCCCCCATCCAGCGGGCAGCGGTGGATGGGTTACAGTCACTTAGTTACTACCTACAGTTAGCAAACTGGGGATATTTGGCTATGATTTCTGATAGCAGATCATTTTGAGTGAAATATTTACACATCTCTTGAACATTTGTTATAAAATTTTATCTCTAAATTCACGTATCTTTTCGCACTCCATCACATAGTGACGGAGAGTGTGCGAATAATGTCGTTGACATACTGGATAGAATACTCGCTTACCTACATTTATATTAGCCGTACGCAATATTCATACGGCTGGAAATAGCGACCACAACTACCACTACTCTGGCTGGGTTGTGACTGCCCACTCTGATCGTGACCGCCCACCCTGATCGTGACTGCCCACCCTGATCGTGACTGCCCACCCTGATCGTGACTGCCCACCCTGATCGTGACTGCCCACCCTGATCGTGACCGCCCACCCTGATCGTGACTGCCCACTCTGATCGTGACCGCCCACCCTGATCGTGCCCGCCCACCCTGGCCACACAGACGTCCTGCTAGAGGCAGTATCCCGCGCCACGAGGTGAAGGGAGGGTTGGGTCCGTGCCGTGCTCTGAGGCGACCAGGCGTGTGTGGTTTGTCTCAAGAGGAACCAGTTGATGTACCATCACTGCTAATGGTAGCAAGCGGCTCTGCTTACCACACTAATGTATCTGACTAGGAAATAGATCTTAGCTAGTACGGATCACAAAACATACCTGTTGCTACTCTAGAAGGAGATTCTGTGGCCCACGAGCATCGATAAACGTACATTTTGCTATTAGCAAATCACATTCAGCACAAATGGTATCAGTAGGTTCGGTTTCCAGCAAGGGTTACAAGAGGTACTTGTGTATGTACTCCTGTTGACATGCCAAACGACTCTGGTATGAAAACGTTAGCGAGTTGGACAACAGCTGCTGGCCCCCCAACGCTCGCCACCCAGGCTACCTCAGTCACAGGTAATGATAGTTAATTACCAGTGGAAGATGCGTTCCACGTGTACACCAGTTAGAAAGCAGATGTCAAACGAATGTGCATTCCATGAGACCGCCAACCCAACCCCTTCCCCTGTTTATTTATGAAAAATGGTTTACACACGGCTCGCAACTGATGATGTCCGAACACTTCCGGAACAAGTGCTTCACTGACGACTTTTGTTCGAACTACAACGCTATAAATGCCAGTCCGTCCTCCAAACAAAGACCCAAAAGTGATTCCATGCACCCGCCAAACCCCCTGATTATGAATGAAAAACGGTTTACACACGACGCATCTGATTTGTTTTGAACACTTCCGGAACAAGTGCTTCACTGACGACTTTTGTTCGAACCACAACGCTGTAAATGCTTCACCCACGTACTACAAATACAAATAATCGCCAATAGAACCTAAACACTTAACCTTAACCAATGCCTAAATATGCACAATACGCTAATATATAACAATATTAATTTGCATTTGAGAAAATTCCTATTTTGAATAAACAGCATAATAAAATGTATGAATGTGTCTTTGGGGTCGACCGCTGGTTGAAATGGACTTGGTCTGAGAACGGGTTGTAGGCTAATCAAGTGACTCAAAGATGCAACATACAACAGTTGGCTATCACATAGGTAAACCTATTTACTGCTATAGGCGTAAAAAAAAGGTGTAAAAAAAAACTGCCCAAACGTCTTGCCCTGCTTCGACCAGTAGATGAAAAGCGCACACGTGGTAAAAATAGACTTGATGGACTGTTCCTTGTGGCTTCCTCCGCCATCAAGTCGCCCCGCGGGGGGGGGGGGTGTAGGGTACACTGGCGATCAACACTTAATGACTGCATGTGTAAAGGAAGAAATTATATATATATATATATATATATATATATATATATATATATATATATATATATATATATATATATATATATATATTATATATATATAATCACTCAGAATGTCCGGTAATATGTTATTTGTGATGTGTATCTATATATATATATATATATATATATATATATATATATATAAACACGTTGTACTGAACGGGGTGAGAATAGCTTGAGATACTTCATCCTTTTGTGTGTATTTATACCTCAAAAAACATTTGAATTTGTATATAATGACTGATCATGCGGCTTTCACCACAGTACAGGAACGAAGGCAGATGTGGAAATTGTTGCAGGTTACCCGCTGTCACGAAGACAATTTAAGAAACGATAATTATATATAGAAATCGACTGGTAAATTTGTTCCTGGTAAAATGTATTTAATAATACACAGGTGTATTGCAGCGGTACTACAGTTGTATCCAGGGCAGGTAGCCTATGAACTTACATGTATGTGGTGTATTTATTTGAGCTTTTATTAGACAAATTGTTTCTCTGTGATTGTTTGTGTCCTTGTTTCCAATTTGTCTGGGAGAAGAGTGCAAAGGTTTCCATTGTTAATAATGAGGACAGCTGCAGAGAGATGAAACATGTTTTGAAATAGATTGGTAAAAATATGAAATATTACCGCTTCTGCCGTCCAGTTTGTTTTTAGTCTTATTAGTGTCAATTTTGTAAAGGCGAAAGAGGTAAAGGTTCAGCCCTGTCCTGTCTTTGCCCTCATCTTCATCATCACTATTTCGGAAAATCGTTTCTAGGTTTGTCGTTTACAAAAATGCTTCCATAAGCATTACGGAAGATTAGTTTTTAACCAATAAATGAATGTTTTAAACTCAAACTGTAACTTTCGAAGGAATCCCTGAGCGTTTTGTATAAAAGTGTCTCACACGAAGTATGGTCTATCAGAGGTATTGTCCCTCGACCACAATTCGTCCTATCCACCAACTCACAAAATTGCTCCAATTTCATCTTATTATAATCATGATAATCACAAAGAAAAGTCAGTCAGCTGTCTTTTTTTCCTTCAAATAATATACAAACCCATTACACCACGCCATCAGCACCCGATACTCCAAATACGACGAGAAAAATTCAGACCGAGAGAATAAGTCACGCACGATCATGGGAATAATCATTATAATTATATGTATATTTTATGGACAATGGGACAGATTACGCTAGGCTACAAGTGAAGAAAATAACGAAATCACAGAAAGACACGAAATACAATGATTGAGGGGAAGGGTGGCAGGGAATTATGAGAAAAAAAGCGCTTAGCGTCTTCGCTCTTGTGTTCTTGAGGATATCATAAAGCAGTGCAGGCGATGAGTCACAATAACGTGGCTAAAGTATGTTGACTGTCGATTGTGATCATTCACAATCGACTTGAGAATGGTCCAGGACGGACCGAAACGTCGTCGTCCCTTCACCTTCTAGTGTGTGGTTTGGTCAACATACTTCAGCCACGTTATTGTGACTCATCGCCTGCAGTGATCAGTAGTTTGTCAGTGGAGGCTACTGAACATATGGCTCTGTATACCTAACCATGCAGCGAGATGGGGACTTTTAGTATCTCATTCACTCTTGTGTTGATGATATCCTCATAATGTACTCAGAGTTTGCCAGTGCAGGCTACTGAACATTTGACTGTATGACTAACCATCCTGTGTGATGGGAATTTTTGACATCACATAGCTCGTTGTTTTACACACTCTGTACTTCCCCTTCATGTTGTCTTAGGTACATCTGCAATTGTGCAGCTACCCTAATGTGTTAATTATGAAAAAATCATCTCAGACGGTTGGTATAGACAGTTTACGCTGTTGGTATACACACGGCTCCCAAGTGCTGTATAAAACTTTTTGTTTACATTTTGAAAAATGTATTGCAAATTAAACTTGTTGAAAGATAATTTATAAAACCAATTATTTGAACATTTGCCTTATTACTATTCAACCCGTCCTCGCAAATTCGTATAGTCAATATTGACTTATTAGATACGTGCATAGGTGACATACTAAACATAATAGATACCCTTAAAAGCTTCATAGAAAACACCGACCTTTCCTAACCTTGTTAGTATGTTAAGATAAGCATCTTATAGCTTCGTAATTACAATTGTTACTTAACCTATTATAGGTATAGGTTAAGTAATAATTGTAATACGAAGCAATAAGATGCTTATCTTAACATACTAACAAGGTTAGGTAAGTCGGAGTTTTCTATGAAGGTTTTTAAGGGTATCTATTATGTTTAGTATATCACCTATGCGCGTATTTAAGAACATAAGAACATAAGAACAAAGGCAACTGCAGAAGGCCTATTGGCCCATACGAGGCAGCTCCTATTATAACCACCCAATCCCACTCATACACACCCCAACCCACGCCCGAAACAATCGAGGACCCCACCTCCACAATGCCACGCGGCAACTGGCCCCACAAATCAACAACCCTGCCACCGAACCAGCACCCACCCAAGTCCCTCCCAAATCCAAACCCATCCGACTCACACCACCGTCTCGCGCTCCGTCCCGCGCTGACACCCCCAACACCCCATTAATATCCCCCTGCAGGCGAAGAGTCACAATAACGTGGCTGAAGTATGTTGACCAGACCACACACTAGAAGTTGAAGGGACGACGACGTTTCGGTCCGTCCTGGACCATTCTCAAGTCGCTTGTGGAATGATCATTTAATAAGTCATATTGACTATACGAATTTGCGAGGACCGGTTGTACTATTTGGCGAAGGAAGATACATTATGAGTAGAATTTGGTGATATTTTTGCAACTATGGTTCGGTTGTTGATGGAATTTGTTGACTGCTATAAATATCAGCCCAGTGTGACTGCAAAACACATCTGACGCCAAGAGTGCCTGTGTTTGACCTTTAAATACCAGCCACAACATGCGTCAGTGGTCTGGCTTCTGAAAATGTCCATGCTAACAGTCCAGGGGAACGACCTCTAACTATTGCTTGTTGTACTTCTTAAGAAATCTAAACTAGATATCGTCTGCGGTCTAACCTTACCCCTGAAAATTTAATTGAGTCTTCGGTCATTGAACTCACTTTTAATTCTTTTTTTAAAGAATTACGTTTTTAAGAATTACTTAAAAGAATTTATTTTTTAAACTCATACCAGCCTCATACACTCACACCGGTGTGTGTGTGTATGTGTGTTGCTTAGAACCATTACACACACTATTACAGGTGTGTGTGTTTGGAACTGCTGACGTCAATATGCATAAAACATTTGACGCTTTGAATATATATATATATATATATATATATATATATATATATATATATATATATATATATATATATATATATATATATATATATATATACACACACACACACATGTACACATACACACACAGGGAAGACATGATAACCACCTACAAAATTCCCAGGAGAATTGACAGGTTGGACAAAGACAAACTATTTAGCACGAACAAGGGGACAAAGGTGGAATCTTAGTACCCAAATGAGCCACAGAGACATTAGAAAGAGTTTCTTCAGTGTCAGAGTAGTTAACAAATGGAATGCATTAGGCAGTGATGTGGTGGAGGCTGACTCCATACACAGTTTCAAATGTTGATATGATAGAGCCCAATAGGCTCAGGAATCTGTACGCCAGTTGAGAGGCGGGACCAAAGAGCCGAAGCTCAACCCCAGCAAACATAACTAGGTGAGCACACACACACGTACGTATAGGCACAGGGATCTGTAGCGCAATAGCCTACGTCGTCGGCTCACAACCGTGAATCTCTATTCCGCAATAGGACAGATTTTAAAAATATATTTAGGTACATCTGCATTTATGTGACTGTGTGTGCTATGAGGGACTGAGTCACTAGCCAGTATCACAGTTTTTTCTCTTTATTATATAATATACAATATAAAAGTCATATATACAATATACAAAAGTCATGTATACAATATACAAAAGTCATAATTTACAAGATGCTAAAAAATTCTCCATCTTACAAGATGCTAAAAGTTCTCCATCATACAGGATGATTAGTCACACAGGGCCATTGTGATCAGTAGAATATTACGACTATATAACACAGAAGGGATATGAGGATAAGGATTTAAGATAGGGTGAAGAGAAAGAATGGTGCCCAACCACTTGGACAGTCAGGGATTGAACGCCGACCTGCATGAAGCCAGATCGTCGCTCTACCGTCTTGTCTACATGACTGGACAGTAACCTTCACTGATAACATGGCCCCATAAGACTAGCCATTGTGTTAGATGGGAATTTTCAGCATCGTGTTGGGCAGAAACGTTTAGGCAGCTTTTCCTTTCAGCAGATGCCTCTGTTCACCTAGCACTAAATGGGCACCTGGGAGTCAGACAACTACTGTGGGTTACATCCAGGTATTGCCTGTAATTGCCCTACTAGATATGATAGACAAAATAGTTCTGAAGTTATTAGATTAAAAAAACTGCCATTTGGAAAGGCACGCTCCCAGAGGCGGATAGTTAATTATGAGGAAAAAAGCAGAAAGCCAGGAGGCATAAATAGGTGAAAAAGATGAACACATACAACCGTGCATCAATTTGTAATTATGGAGACAAATATATGCGTGTCGGTGTAGGAGTGGAAGGTATCAACTCTCACGTGGGCGTGCGTTCCTCCCTCCCTTAGGTCACACAGCAGGGGGCGAGGATAGAGGACGTGGGCCGTCTCTCCCAAACACTGAATTACAAGTATATATATAGCATAATCATTGCACTGGTGCCCCCACCTCGTCACGTCTGCCTTGCTGCTCAGAGGCATATCCAGAGCATGCGACCATCCCCACCTAGGATATTTTCGGCTGGTAATTATTCCAGAGATTCTGCATAAACTAAGGTACATATCGGGTGAAAGCGCTAACCCAGAACAACTATGTAGAACACGAAAAGGATATGAGGATCTGAGACAGGTCGGAGGGAGGCAACGATGCCCAATCCTCAAACTACTTGGACCATTGGGGATCGAACGCCGACCCAGCAAGAAACGAGAGCGTCGCTATAGGTATATTATATTATATATGCAGTAGGGCACTTTAGTACGAGAGTTACTTGACGTAGGGAAACCTTAGGAGGACGAGCTGCGGTATAACTTGACTGGCTTCAGGGCCTCGAGAACGAGACACTACGCTGCCACACTCACAAGCTCAGTACACCCTTTACTCCCCTTGGGAGCGAGGCGATACACAACACACACTCAAGAACACAACATCCCGCCACAAGAACATAAAAACCCCCACAAAAATTAACCACAGAAGAGGCCATTGGCTCGTGTTTATGGTCTGTTTATACCCACAAAAATCACGTATATATGTCCAACTTTTGTCCAAAATATTAAAAAGAGCTTTGTCTCTGACGTCACTTCAAAACAGCCTGACCAATCTAAGAACAGAAATGAACTAATCGAATAGAAGTTTATGTTCCACGTATTTGTTACATTACTCAGCCTATCCTTCTGTTTAGGTAGAGCTTATAGGACGGATGAGGACCATAGTACATATATACCGACGCCTATGTATATGTAAAAGCACTTTACTTGTCTTCAGTTTATTATATACACTTAACTTTAATTATTTCACCACTTATAACACCACCAACCTGGCTATCACCACTGATAACACCACCAAGCAAGTTGTAACAAATTATGACAACTTAAAATTAACTTAAACTACTTAATAATGCCACCACCTTCGCCTTTGATGAAAATGAGTACTTTACGGTGACCGACGGTGAAGAGTGCCGGTCACGGAAGAGTTACAAGTGTCTAAATGGGAGAGTTAAAGTTGTCTAACATTGCTTTTATATATAGGCGAGTAACCCGTGTCTATGGATTTTAATTGATACGTTATAGGGCAGACTGCTTTATTTGAAGGGGTTTATTCTTGGGTGTATAACAGGCAGCTCGATTGGTAATGTGATATTTTATTTACGTGGCAAGGGTCTGCTAGAGGTGGAGGGGAAGGTAGCTATATGAATGCCACACTCCGCCCCCTCCTTCGGACGACCATATCCAACAAAGGAGGAATTACTGATGTTCTTGCCATCAGTAATTCCTCCGCCGTCACTGAAAGAAAGAAAACGAAAATCAAACGCCCATATGCGAGCAGTAACTAAAGCTGATTAGTTTCTAGCGAATAAACGCGGTGATGTCAGCATCCCTTCTCATCAGGAGTGCTAGTGATGTCAACACCCTTACACGACAAGAGAGCCATTGTGATGTCAACACCCTTACACGACAAGAGAGCCATTGTGATGTCAACACCCTTACATGTAGGCTCTCCATGAGCACGCCGCTACGTAGGTACGATACTGTATGAAGTTACCTACGCATGAGAACGGGCTGTGATTCCCCCAAGGATCGTTGTAATTGCTTTCATTATTGCTCTATCGTTGCTACTATTGCTGTTGTTGCTACTATTGCTGTTGTTGCTGCTGCTGTCGTTGCTACTCTGTTGTTGTTTTGTCGGTATGGATCTAGTTGTAATTGTTGCTGGCCGCACCTCCCATTCCACTACTCACACAATATCCAGCACTACAACCCACTGCTTCTCAATAAGGGCCAGGAATCAACCCGTCCTCAGACCAAGTCCATTCCATCCAGCGGTCGACCCCAAAGACGCATTCATCAATTTTAATATGCTGTTCATTCAAAATAAGAATTTTGTCAAAAATAAATTAATATTATTATATATTAGCGTATTGTGCATATTGAGGCACTGGTTAGGTTAGGTGTTTAAGTTCTGTTGGCGATTATTTGTATTTGTAGTACGTGGGTGAAGCATTTACAGCGTTGTGGTTCGAACAAAAGTCGTCAGTGAAGCACTTGTTCCGGAAGTGTTCGAACGTCATCAGCTGTGAGTCGTGTGTAAACCGTTTTTCATTCATAAACAGGGGGGTTGGCGGATGCATGGAATGGACTTTGGCCTTTGTTTATGAGGACGGGCTGCAGGAGTAAATAAATCCCCGTGGCGCAGTGATAACACACTCGCCCGGCGCTTCGTGAGCCCTTTGCCCTGGGTTTGAATCCTGGTCGGGGAGGATTGACTGGGCGCAAATCCTTAACTGTACGCCCCGGTTTACCCAGCAGGGAATGAGTACCTGGTTGTTACACGCTTTGGCGGGTCGTATTCCGGGGGAAAATTAGGATTAAGGACTTGCTCGAAAAGCTATATATATATATATATATATATATATATATATATATATATATATATATATATATATATATATATATATGTATGTCGTACCTAGTAGCCAGAACGCACTTCTCAGCCTACTATGCAAGGCCCGATTTGCCTAATAAGCCAAGTTTTCATGAATTAATTGTTTTTCGACTACCTAACCTAACCTAACCTAACTTTTTCGGCTACCTAACCTAACCTAACCTATAAAGATAGGTTAGGTTAGGTTAGGTAGGGTTGGTTAGGTTCGGTCATATAACTACGTTAATTTTAACTCCAATAAAAAAAATTGACCTCATACATAATGAAATGGGTAGGTTTATCATTTCATAAGAAAAAAATTAGAGAAAATATATTATTTCAGGAAAACTTGGCTTATTAGGCAAATCGGGCCTTGCATAGTAGGCTGAGAAGTGTGTTCTGGCTACTAGGTACGACATATATATATTTAATATATATATATATATTATCTATATTATATATATAATATATAATATATATATATATATATATATATATATATATATATATATATATATATATATATATATATATATATATATATATATATATATATATATATATATATATATATATATATATTATATATAATAAATTCCCCTCTTCAAGAAACGTTTTTTAAAGAAACACCATTTAAAGCAAACAAACGCCCCATAATCTGCACAACTACCAAGCAAGTAGAGCAATCTAACTGTTGTGAGCCGAGCGGCGAGACTCGCTCGGCTATCATGAAGGCATTCTTAGGTTTTGACGTCAGCAACAAAGTTTAGATAAACATAATTTGACTCAGAATGGCAGAATTTACTGTGCAACAACATCAACCGTCATTGCATTATCTACATACAGGCGATGACGTCAGAGCCTGCATATGTACAAGGATACCTATCTCACCGAGACTGATATTAACAATTGTTAAGCATATATATATATATATATATATATATATATATATATATATATATATTCACGATGCGTCATTTGAGTTTATAAATCAATCTGAAACAGAATAGTGAGGCGCCGACAATTCAACAAAGGATTTCACAACGCGTTTGGCTTGGTTGGTTAAGTACGGCGTGTTGCGCCAGAGTTGCTTAGTTGGTAAACGCTGGTTGACGTAAGTGTTTTACTTCAAGCGTTGCTAGCCACGGCTGTCAGCAACGCCGACGTCATTGGTTGACGCAAGTTCTTTACGTCAAGCGTTGCTAGTCACGGCTGTCAGCAACGTCGTCATAATCTGATTGATTGATGATGATTAAGCCACCCCCAAGAGGTGGCACGGGCATGAATAGCCCGTAATTGCCATCATCGACGGCGCTCATCTGAAGTAACAACGACCCTCGTTAAAATGGACGAGTCGTTCGGCCAAATGATGCGTTTCGGGTGCTTGGGCAGGTCGGGAGCATCTTCAGTGGATATAATATATCCTAAGATCTATGTATTCATTATCAGCTACGATTCTGACTGCTTACCTTGCGGTGATTCCGAGGATCAATGCCCCCGTGGCCCAGTCTCCAACCACGCCTCCATGTTGGTGATCTGGTCAGCCATGATGTTGGACGCGGGTTGCTTGCATGTGAATCATGCACAGACTGCTTCTATCTCTGCGAATTTGATCAGTTCGACGTTCGAAACCCTGTTATCATTACAACGGGTTTACCTGGTCAAATAACATCATATTTCAGTATTGAGAGGTATTGAAATAAGGTATTTCGCGGACTACACTTAATCATGAATGAATTTACTTCCAGCCTAAATAAATCAACCTATATTTGATGAATAAATCAACACTCATATTGTCCATCAATCTGTAGTGATGGACCACTCCACCACAACATGATTATCTTAGGTTATCTTGAGTTGATTTCTGGGCTTAGGTCCTGCGGCGGCCCGGTCCTTCACTAGGGACCTTCACTAGGGACCCGGTCCTTCGAACCTCTACCCCCCAGGAAGCAGCCCGTAGCAGCTGTCTAACTCCCAGGTACCTATTTACTGCTTAGCAACAGGGGCATCAGGGTGTAAGAAACATTTTGCCCATTTGTCTCCGCCTCCACCGGGGATCGAACCCGGAGCCTCAGGACTACTAATCCGAAGCGCTGTCCACCCAGCTGCCAGGCGCCAGTTAAAACAAATGCAGCCTAAGATTCAACTGAATCCTCTAGGGATCCTGAAGCTTCTATTAAAGCTCAATCCTCAATGGCTCCTACTGTTTTTCTCACTGATAATACATCACGCTAAAGTGCATTTGAATAGTACCAAATAGTATTATCAAAGCAGTAATAATTTTATATCACATAAAGTACTACAAATAATAATAATGTTCAATACGAATGTTGGGAATCATATGCAGGTCATCACACAGGACTTCAGGAGGGGCGGAAATCTTATATTATTAAGTCCTATAAATATATAGGAAATCCTATATTATTATATTCTCGGGCATTAAATCCGAGAAGGGCTTTACCTCTCAAGGCAGCCTAGCCTCGAACCCTCAGTCTTCCCCCGTCAAACCTCCAGACCTATTTAGCTTAACAAAAGACGCTGTAATTATCAACGGAACACCTTATTACAAGAATATTTTTTACCCCGGGCATTAATTACTTGATTTCTTCTTTTCCCCGAGATAATTTCGGTGTATATATAGGCCACGATACACGAGGGTTGAGGTCCTGTAATTACTGGATTCCATTCTCGAGTCTCGCGCTCTCATAACGACTTTAATATATATATATATATATATTTATATATATATATATATATATCAATATATATATACATATATATATATATTTGATTTATATATATTATATATATATATATATATATATATATATATATATATATATATATAATATATTAAAGTCGTTATTGAGAGCGCGAGACTCAATACATTATATATTATATATATATATATTATATATATATATATATATATATATATATATATATATATATATATATATAATATTGATTAAATAATAACACCCTCAACCCCGACCACAAGTCCCAAAAGACCACAAGCAGGCCCACTGGATAGCCCCATAATGGAAAAGACTGTCACAGCAATGATTAACAACGCTGATGCTGAAACAAAGCCCGCCTCCTAGCGGTAACAGCACCCACGCCGGGGATTTTTTATTTGCTGTGCCCAATGCAGCCCTGGGAACTCGCCTCAGTCATGACGCTCTCCGCATTGCAGTTGTCCTTCGCCTTGCTGCTCCCATCCTCACCGAACATAGGTGCATCTGCGGAACTGCGATGGCAGACCAATATGGTCGTCATGGTCTGGTATGTCGTAAATCACAGGGTAAGATTGCAAGACATGAAGAAGTCAACGACATCATCAAGAGGAGCCTCGCCATAGCCCGCTGTCCAGCACTGCTACAGCTTTGTTCGATCGGCTCGGAGACCCTTGGTTCGTGGGGAAAATGTGCATTGAAGTTCCTAAAGGAATGGGAGACAAATTGATTAGCGCTACAAAAGACCAGAGAGCAAAAAGTTTCTTGTCCAGCGCCTCAGTGTTGCGATCCAGAGGGGAAACGCCTGTTGCGTCTTGGCACTAGTCCAACTCAGAGGAATTCGAAGAAGTGTTTGACTTGTAACAGTGTTCGAACCTGTCTGTGACATTCATCAATGTTTCCCATTGTCGTGTTTTTCAAGAGATCCATAACCTTTAAGCACCTTTTTGTATTCATTTTTGTATCAACCTATGCATATCTTGTAACCATCAAATACATAATAAAGCACAAAAAAAGGAAGGGGGTGGTAGGAGAAATCACACAGAAACTGTATTGGAGGGGATCTAAACATTCCTCTAATGCGTTATGCGTGGTTTCCTCCGAGCTATGGGTCCCCCTTCTTCCAGCCAGAGGTGGTACTCCCTTTCTCTCCTTTCTCTCTCTCTCTCTCTCTCTCTCTCTCTCTCTCTCTCTCTCTCTCTCTCTCTCTCTCTCTCTCTCTCTCTCTATATATATATATATATATATATATATATATATATATATATATTTGTAAAGATTCCACCATCACAAAGCAGCCGATCATAATGAGTAAGATATAAAAACGATTGTTAATACTGTATTATACAATGGTGATCGTGTACAACAAGAATCGTAAGAGCCTATACACGCAGCATTGTATTAGCCAGACTTTACACAGACTTAAGGAACACAAGCGTAGCGCCGGAACACATCAAGGAGAAAACAACACGAATATTTATGCTGTGAACCTGTGGGTTGGCTTCCATTAAGGAGTAATACGAACCTGTACATTTTTCTTCAATCTTTGGCGGCTTTGTTTTCAATTATTAAACAGTTAATGAGCTCGGAAGCACCAGGAGGCTGTTTATAACAATAACAACAGTTGATTGACAAGTTTTCATGCTTGTAAACTGTTTAATAAATGTAACCAAAGCCGTCAAAGATTGAGGAAAGATGTACACGTTCGTAAGTGCTTTCGTGAATCTGGCCCCGGCCTGGAACTAGGCTTGTATGGTGATAATTTGATTCGTAAGACTTGCTTGCAGCTGGCCGCAGCTGCCAGGCTGCCCTGTAGACCTTACAAATGCAACTTGGCTCATCTGGTACTTTCAGCAAGAATTTGTCCAACTGCCTCTTAAAGACATCCACTTCTGTTCCGGCAAAGACTCGACTTCCCTAATAATCTGAAGCCATCCATACAACTTTGATGCACTCAATTAACCACATTATTACAAATAAAATATTTCACCTAACACCTTACTCAGGGTCATCAAAACTATTGCAGTGTATGTGTGTATGACGCATACCACCA
This sequence comes from Procambarus virginalis, assembly GCA_020271785.1. Lineage (NCBI taxonomy): Eukaryota > Metazoa > Arthropoda > Malacostraca > Decapoda > Cambaridae > Procambarus > Procambarus virginalis. The sequence goes on along the minus strand of WNGS01167372.1, from coordinate 5,698,402 downwards.
AGACCTTGAAGAATACTTCCAATATACACTTCCTGGTACCTATTTATATTCAGTAGCGCCGATCCAGCGAGCATTTCTACACACACACGGCGTCGGAGTCGCACACTGAGGGCAGCTAAACGCCCGCTCTGCGCAAGCACTCGTTACTGGTTATGAGAATGCCATATTATGGAGCAGTTGAGGCCATATTGGCACATCGGAGGCCACGTCCTGGGTATTGATCTGGCCTCCCTCTGCCACCTCTTGCTATCCACAGTCAGCTCTTCTCCAGTGAGTTGCGTCAAGCTGTGAGTAGACTGTTAGGACGATGGTATTTTACTTGTTAAATCTTTGTTAAATCAAAGAGATACACGCAATAGTTACTGCTTGAAGATGATTGAAAATGCAATATTGATTTCTTTAACCAAATCTAAATATTCCTTAATATTGTGAGAAGTAGCAGACGACGATAAAAGGTTCTTCCTTGCTTGTACTTGTTTGTGCTTCAGCAGAAATACAAACAAAATGGAACACACACACACACACGAACACATCTCATGTCGGCAAACTTATCATCAAAGAAATCAACATGAGAATAATGAGCATATAACATTCGAGCCCGTCCTCATAGCAAAATCCAGGAATTAGCAGTCATTGAATCCCACAAAACCATCAAACCTAATCATGGAAATAATGACTGGACCCTCTGCAGCTTCTCTCCTTCCCCTCCACCATCATCCCCCACCTCATGTCAGGCAGCCTCGTGTATCAGAAGCTTTACTAAGATTTATGCAAAACCTCATCTCAACTTTGAGTTACGCTTCATCATTGCCAGCACTTTGGGCACTGTTTGCGTTTAGGCTCAGGGACTACTGACCGCACGGAGGGCTACTGAGGCTCCACAATAGTCTACTAACGGCATGTATACGTCAGAATATTGTCCAGGACTACTGCAAAAACAGCAAACTCTCAGTGTTGTAACGTTCCTTGAGCTATTCTGTTGCAGACTCTCAAATGCGGGTACAATGTTGCCAGAACTATTGACATTGTTGTTATACTTTCATATTTCTGACTCCGCCTTGTTGGTCAGAACAGATTTGACTATGAAACTTTCCACAATTTTTGTTTGACAAACATTAAATTTATTGACATCCGCAGTGAGCAAAAAGCTGATTAATTGCATCTTGCATAACGGGTGAACATGTTGGGAATGACAAGGCCGTTGCGAAACACGATTTGCAAAGTATGTGTGCTGCAAAGGCAGAACCGTGCTCTAAGGTAAATAAATCTGCGTCCATGCAGCACGCTTGCAAGCTATGATAACTCTAGAACATGATCACAGCACCAAGATATCTAAAGAGAACTGCGTTATGTAGACCTGATCCTAGGCTACCGCAACATGGCATGATAACTGTACTCTACACAGGCTGCTCCCAAAATACACCCAACGGTATCAGTACTGTCCATAGGAGTGGGGGATACAGGTTAGGTTTTCTACGAGGACCAGGGGAAAAGTAATTTTTTTCTACCACAAACGTGGCCACACATTTACAATGCTAACCAGAATATATACATTTTCTTCTGTCCTCCATGGACAGGGTGAGAGATTTGTTAAACATATAGTTCAGGGATTTATTGAACAATCAACCACAGAAGGTGATTGTAGTGCTTTTAAAATGCTAAGCTAACCTACAAAGGAGTGCTGATGAGTGTATCTGTGTAGGCACGAATGCAATACTTCCAGATAATGTCAATGACTACATAAATAACCAATGATAACCTGAGTACGAATGAGGCCTTACATGCAATATGTACACAATATACATACATATACATATATGCATATATGTTACACAATATACATAGTGTTAAATTCAATGTAAACACTTTATTGCAAACGCCTTATATTTCCTGTACTAGTTGATGAAGATACGAACGCTGACGTCAACACGCCTTCGTACACATCTGCCAGCCGACCCGCGTTACGAACACTGACGTCAACACGCTTTCGTACACTGATCATGGGCATTACGAGAGAGAGAGAGAGAGAGAGAGAGAAGTCGATATATATAGCAGTGTGTGGGTGGTTGTAGATATTGCTGTAATGACGTGTGCTGGTGGATGTCAGTGGGTACAGGTGGGCACTTAAGGGGTGTCAGTGGGGGTATAGGTGGGGGGGGGGTGAAGGGCGCTTCACCCCATTGTGGTCAAAACAACTATCAATTCATGTGTTATATTACGGTTTTAACGCAGCCGTCGCTGTCCCTCCGTAATATCCAGCTGTGGATATTCTTAGTCCAGCTGGAGGAGGAGGGTGAAATGTGGAGGGGGGAGATGACCCCCACCCCGAGGGAGGCAGGGGGGGGGGATATCCCCCAGAGGGATGCTGACCAAGGTATTAATCAGGCTTATGTTCCATCCTCACTATTTTGGCTTCCATCACAACGTTGTATTATTAGCACTCTACATATATACATACGGAGCTGTTATGGTTTGATCTTATCATTTATTAATGCTACTTCTTCTATTCGTATATTTATTCAGATATACTTTTAAAATTGGTTTTACGATTTTTTTTCATTTGATTCACCTTTTTATTAAATATGGGTTGCGCAAATAATGAATTTTTTTATCTTTATTTCCTTATTAAGGACATTTATCTTTTATCTGAACTTATTAATTTGTTAATCTGACTATATCTGTAAACGTCTGAACACCAGAATATAATATTAGAGTATACCCCTTGAGTATGGGAGAATATTGGGGCCATGCAATAGGATTGAACGCTCTACCATGTACCACACCCCCCTTCCCCCCTAGACGAGTTCTCAGATATTTCCTGTCATTTTCTTCTGTATATCACCCCAGGTGCCTTGCAAACGATCTTATATTCCAATATTGGAAAAAAATGTCTAAAAACCATAATACTTTCCTCGTAATTTAAAATTTTATCCTCTAATTTGAATATATTTCCCAATATATGACAATTATATTTTGAAAATCCTCTATAGTATTTTTAATCTAAGTTATTGTCGATTTTAATCCTACAAAATCATCTTAAAAACTACTAATTTTTATTTGTATTCACCTTGTCTTCAAGCTTACATGCACTGATATGTTCTGCTTAAGAAGTATAACTTACCAAAAGCAGGCGATGAGCCACAATAACGTGGCTAAAGTATGTTGACCAGACCACACACTAGAAGGTGAAGGGACGACGACGTTTCGGTCCGTCCTGGATCATTATATTGTCGTTCGACTTGATAATGACTTGACACGAGTTAATATGGTCGTGGATGATGGATAATGACTTGACACGAGTTAATAATGGTCGTGATGATGGATAATGACTTGACACGAGTTAATAATGGTCGTGGATGATGGATAATGACTTGACACGAGTTAATAATGGTCGTGGATGATGGATAATGACTTGACACGAGTTAATAATGGTCGTGGATGATGGATAATGACTTGACACGAGTTAATAATGGTCGTGGATGATGGATAATGACTTGACACGACTTGATAATGGTCGTGGATGATGGATAATGACTTGACACGAGTTAATAATGGTCGTGGATGATGGATAATAACTTGACACGACTTGATAATGATCGTGGATGGACCGAAACGTCGTCGCCTCCTCCTCTTNCCCAGGGAACTTCCAGGGGACCTCCACGGACATCTGGGATCCTTCAGGGACTTCTAGGGGCCTCCAGGGGCCTCCAGAAACCTCTGGGGCCTCTCAAGGGCCTTCAGGGACATTTGGGGGCCTCCAGAGAATTGCAGGGGCCTCACGGGACCTTCAGGGACATCCAAGGGACCTCCAGGGGCCTGCAGAGACCTCCAGGGAATTCAGGGAGCCTCCAGGGGCCTCCAGGAACCTTCAGGGGCTCCAGGGGGTCTCCAGAAACCTTTAAGTGTCTCAAGGGGCCTCCAGGGGCCCAAGGAGCCTCTAGAGGGCCTCCATGGACATTTTAGGGGCCTCCAGAGAAATTCGGGGCCTCAGGGACCTTCAGAAATAGCAAGGGTCCTCCAGGGGCCTCCACGGAATTTCAGGGACCCCCAAGGGGCCTCTGGGGGCCTCTAGGGGGCCTTCCAGGACGTTCAGAGGCCTCCAGGGGCTTTTAGGGATCTCCAGGAGATTTTTAGGGGCCTCCAGGGTCCTTAAGGGACCTCCAAGGGCCTTCAAGGACCTCCAGGGGCCTCCAGGGTCCTCATGGGGCCTCTTGAGGGCCTCCAGGGACATCCTGGGGGGCCCTCCAGAGACCTCCAGGGACATCCAGGGGCCTTCTGAGACCTCCAGGGAATTTCAGGGGGGCCTCCAGGGGACTTTAGGAAAGCTTCAGGGGTCTCCTGAGGTCTCCAGGGACCTCCAGGGAGCCTCCAGGCACCCCCAGGGCCTCCAGGGACGTCAAGGGGCCTCTAGGGAGGCCTCCAAGGTTCTCCTGGGACCTCCAGGGACATCTAGGGGGCCTCTAGGGACCTCCAGGGACATCTAGGGGGCCTCCAGGGACCTCAAGGCGCTTCAGAGACCTCCAGGGAATTTTCAGGGCCTCCAGGAGCTTCAGAGGGACCGCCAGATCCTCCAGGGACCTCCAGAGGCCTTTAGTGACCTCCAGAAGGTCTTTAGGGGCCTCCAGGGAACTCCAAGGGACTCCACGGACCTTCACAGACATCCAGGGAGCCTCCAGAGACTTTCAGGGGGGTATCCAGGAGCCTCCAGGGACCTCACGGGCCTATTAGAGGCCTCCAGGGAAATTTGGGGGGCCTTTAGGACTCCAGGGCCCTCCAGGAAACTTTAAGGGTCTCCAGGGGCCTCCAGGGTCCTCACGGGGCCTTTTGAGGGCCTCTGGCGACATCCTAGGGGCCTCCAGAGACCTCCAGTGGCCTCCAAGACCACCAAGGGCCTCCAGGGGACCAAAGAGCCTCTAGGGGGCGTCCGGAGATCTCCAGAGGCCTCAAGGGACCTCCAGGGACATCCAGGGTTCTCCTGAGACCTCCAGAGAATTCAGGGGGCCTCCAGGGGACTTGAGGAACCTTTAGGGGTCTTACAGGTCTCCAGGGACCTCCAGGGACACCCACGGGCCTCCAAGGACCCCCACGGGCCTCAGGGACCCCACGGGCCTCCAGGGACCCTCACGGGCCTCCAGGGACTTCAAGGGGCCTCTAGGGAGGCCTTCAAGGTTCTTTGGGACCTCCAGGTACATCCAGGGGGCCTCCAGGGACCTCAAGGCGCCTTCAGAGACCTCCAGGGAATTTCAGGGGGCCTCCAGGGGCTTCAGGGGGACCACCAGGATTCTTCAAGGGGCCTTTAGTAACCACCAGGAGGCTTTTAGGGGCCTCCAGGAACTCCAAGGGACCTCCACGGATCTCACAGACATCCAGGGAGCCTCCAGGGACTTCAAGGGGCATCAGGGGCCTCAGGGACCTCACGGGGGCCTCTAAGGGGCCTTCAGATAAATTTTGGGGGCCTTTAGGGACCTCCAGGGCCCTCCAGGAAACTTTAGGAGTCTCTAGGGGCCTCTAGGGACCTCAGGGGCTTCCAAGGACCTCCAGGGGCCTCCAAGGGCCTCCAGGAGCCAATAGGGACCTCCAGGAGCCTTTAAAGACCTAAAAAAGGCCTTTAGGGCCTCCAGGGACCTCCAGGGGGACGTCTAAGGGCCTCCAGGGACCTCTATGGGACGTCCAAGGGCCTCCAAGGACCTCAAGGGGCCTCTAGAGGGCCTCCAGGACATCCTTATTGCCTCAAAAGACCTCCACACGGGCCCCAAAGGACCTCCAGGGACATCCATGGGACCTCCAGGGGCCTCCTGAGACCTTCAGGGAATTTCAGGGGGCCTCCAGGAACCTTTAGGGGTCTCCAGAGGCCTCCGAGGGCTTCGAGGGACCTCCAGGGGCCTCCAGGGACCTTACGTGGCCTCTAGAGGGCCTCCAGGGGTCCTCCTGGGACCTCCAGGGAATTTCAGAGGCCTCCAGGGGCCTTAGGGGACCGCTAGGGACCTCCAAGGACTTTAGAGAGCCTCCAATGGCCTCCAGAGACCTCCAGGGACCTCAAGAGGCCTCTCGAAGGCTTCCTGGGGCATCCTAGAAGCCTCCAGAGACCTTCAGGGGCCTCAAGCGACCTCCAAAGACATCCAGAAGCCCTCCAGGGGCCTCCAGAAACCTCCAGGGACTCCCATGGGGCCTTAAGAACCTCCAGGAGGCTTTTAGGGGTCTCCAAGGACATTCCGGTGGCCTCCAGCGGGCCTCCAGGGACCTCCAGGGACTCCGAGGGGCTTTTAGGGACCTCCAGGAGGCCTTTAGGGATCTCCAAGGACATTCCGGTGGCCTCCAGGGACCTCCAGGGGCCTCCGGGGAATCCCAGCGGCCTCCACGGACCTCCAGGGGTCTTTAGGGATCTCCAGGAGGTCTTTAGAAGCCTCCAGTGACCCCCAAGGGCCTCCAAGGACCTCCAGGGGCCTCCAGAGACCTCACGGGGCCTCTAGAAGGCCTTCAGAGACATCTTAGGGGCCTCCAGAAACATCCAGGGACCTCCATGGCTCCTCCAGGGACCTCCAGGGTCCTCATGAGATCTCCAGGGGCCTCCAAGGTCCTCCAGAGACCTCAAGGAACCTCCAGGGGCCTACAGGGACCTCCAGGGGCCTTTAAGGACCTCCAGGAGGCGCTTAGGGGGTCTGCAGGGACCTCCATGAGGACCTCCAATGGCCTCCATTGACCTCCAAGAGCCTCCAGGGACTTCACGGGGCCTCTTCAGGGCCTCCGGGGACATCCTAGGGGCCTGCAGAGATCTCCAGGGGCCTCCAAGGACTTTCAAGGGTCTCCAGGGACCTCAAAGAGCCTCTAGGGGGCCTCCAGGGACATCCTGGGGGCCTCCAGAGACCTCCAGGGACATTTAATGGACCTCCAGGGAATTTCAGGGAGCCTCCAGGGGCCTTCGGAAACCTTTAGAGGTCTTCAGAGGCATCCAGGGTCCTCCAGGGGCCTCCAGGAACCTCAAAAGACCTCTAGGGGGGCCTCCAGGCGCTTTAGGGGACCGTCAGGGACCTCCAGGGACCACTAGGGATATCTTAGGAGCCTTCAGAGACCTCCAGGGGTCTCAAGGAACCTCCAGGGGCCTCCAGGGACCTCCAGAGGCCACAGGGGACCTCCAGGTGGCCTCCAAGGACCACCAGGGGGCTTTTAGGGACCTCCAAAAGGCCTTTAGGGGCCTCCAGGGGACCTCCACGGACATCCAGGGACTTCAAAGAGCATCTAGAGGCCTCCAGGGACATCCAAGGGGCCGCGGCCTCCAGGATTCTCCAGGGACATCCAGGGCGCCTCCAGGGACCTGCAGGGATCTCCAGGGGCCTCCAGGGACCTTTAGGGGCCTTCAGGAAGGCTCCAGGACCTCCGAGGACCTTCAGGGGGCCTCCAAGGCCCTCCAGGAAACTTTAGGGGCTTCCAGGGACCTCCAGGGGGCCTGAAGGGACCTTCAGGTGGCCTCCAGGGCCCTCCAAGGGCTTTTAGGGACCTCCAAAAGGCCTTTAGGGGCCTCCAGGGAAGCCTGGTGTTCCTGGTGTTCTTAACTACTCTCTCGAACTGACCTTATGTACAAATCATTTTATCAGGGGGGGGGGGAGGTACAGGGAGCCTGTGTATATATGTTAGGCTTATGTTGAGGCCTCTCCTCTTAAGGTGTAACTGCTGCCCCTCGCTAGGACGTAACCCCAAATAGTTGACTAACTCCGGGGTGTATTTACTGTTTGGGTGGACAGAGGCGATAGATGATAGAAAACGTCCCTGGAGGCCTCTAGGGGGCCTCCAGGGACATTCAGGTGGCCTCCAGGGGCCTCCAAGGACCTCCAGAGGCCTTCAAGGACCTCCAAGGGCCTCCAGGGACCACCAGGGCTTTTAGGGACCTCCAGGGACTTCCTGGGGACGTCCAAGGGCCTACAGGGACCTGCAGGGACCTCCGACAAACCATTTTTGTCCCGGCCGGGGGTTCGAACCCGGGGTTCCAGAGTGAGGCTAGAACATTTACTACCGAGACCGTTAAGCATATAAACTCAAAAAAACATACAGGAATGTAATGGGTGGAGGTGCACGGCGCGTTATAACGAAGGTTGGATCCTCTACAAATACCCTCCCACAGATTCTAGCCGCCTCTTGCTATTATTTTCAGTAATTGACGATAAAAAGGTCAATCGATACACAGGATAACCTTCTCCTCTATTAGCCTCATATCTTTCGTTTCCTGGCGTGTTTTATATTTTTCTCCTCCGCTTCTCTACTATTTTTGTCAAGTTTTGTTTGTTGTTGTTGTTAAAGATTCGCTACCTGGAACAAAAAGTTCCAAGTAGCACGGGCTATGGTGAGCCCGTAGTTTTGTATTTCACAGTTCCTGAAGGTTTTCTATTTTCGCAGATCTTGGAGGTTTTGTTATTATTTCAGTACTATTATTAATTATCATTTATTCATTACCATAAAGTGGCTTATACAGGATAGTTTAGATAATTTATTCTACACCCCATACCCATCTTGTGTAAAGGGTTACAGGGCCACATAATGGGCTCAGGGACTGATCCCCTACAATTCGTTTAGCTAAGCAAGTGACGAGCTGGTTATAAAATTCAATATACATCGTCACATCGTCAATGGTTTCGAGATCGACCACAAGTACATTTTCTAAATTAAACAACTGACATATGTGGAGAGCTAGTGTCGCAATGTATATGTTTGTCCTGCACACCGCCCCCCATCCAGCGGGCAGCGGTGGATGGGTTACAGTCACTTAGTTACTACCTACAGTTAGCAAACTGGGGATATTTGGCTATGATTTCTGATAGCAGATCATTTTGAGTGAAATATTTACACATCTCTTGAACATTTGTTATAAAATTTTATCTCTAAATTCACGTATCTTTTCGCACTCCATCACATAGTGACGGAGAGTGTGCGAATAATGTCGTTGACATACTGGATAGAATACTCGCTTACCTACATTTATATTAGCCGTACGCAATATTCATACGGCTGGAAATAGCGACCACAACTACCACTACTCTGGCTGGGTTGTGACTGCCCACTCTGATCGTGACCGCCCACCCTGATCGTGACTGCCCACCTGATCGTGACTGCCCACCCTGATCGTGACTGCCCACCCTGATCGTGACTGCCCACCCTGATCGTGACTGCCCACCCTGATCGTGACTGCCCACCTGATCGTGACTGCCCACCCTGATCGTGGCCCACCCTGACTGCCCACCCTGATCGTGACTGCCCACCCTGATGACCGCCCCCTGATCGTGACCGCCCACCCTGATCGTGACTGCCCACCCTGATCGTGACTGCCCACCCTGATCGTGATGCCCACCGATCGTGACCGCCCACCCTGATCGTGACCGCCCACCCTGATCGTGCCCGCCCACCCTGGCCACACAGACGTCCTGCTAGAGGCAGTATCCCGCGCCACGAGGTGAAGGGAGGGTTGGGTCCGTGCCGTGCTCTGAGGCGACCAGGCGTGTGTGGTTTGTCTCAAGAGGAACCAGTTGATGTACCATCACTGCTAATGGTAGCAAGCGGCTCTGCTTACCACACTAATGTATCTGACTAGGAAATAGATCTTAGCTAGTACGGATCACAAAACATACCTGTTGCTACTCTAGAAGGAGATTCTGTGGCCCACGAGCATCGATAAACGTACATTTTGCTATTAGCAAATCACATTCAGCACAAATGGTATCAGTAGGTTCGGTTTCCAGCAAGGGTTACAAGAGGTACTTGTGTATGTACTCCTGTTGACATGCCAAACGACTCTGGTATGAAAACGTTAGCGAGTTGGACAACAGCTGCTGGCCCCCCAACGCTCGCCACCCAGGCTACCTCAGTCACAGGTAATGATAGTTAATTACCAGTGGAAGATGCGTTCCACGTGTACACCAGTTAGAAAGCAGATGTCAAACGAATGTGCATTCCATGAGACCGCCAACCCAACCCCTTCCCCTGTTTATTTATGAAAAATGGTTTACACACGGCTCGCAACTGATGATGTCCGAACACTTCCGGAACAAGTGCTTCACTGACGACTTTTGTTCGAACTACAACGCTATAAATGCCAGTCCGTCCTCCAAACAAAGACCCAAAAGTGATTCCATGCACCCGCCAAACCCCTGATTATGAATGAAAAACGGTTTACACACGACGCATCTGATTTGTTTTGAACACTTCCGGAACAAGTGCTTCACTGACGACTTTTGTTCGAACCACAACGCTGTAAATGCTTCACCCACGTACTACAAATACAAATAATCGCCAATAGAACCTAAACACTTAACCTTAACCAATGCCTAAATATGCACAATACGCTAATATATAACAATATTAATTTGCATTTGAGAAAATTCCTATTTTGAATAAACAGCATAATAAAATGTATGAATGTGTCTTTGGGGTCGACCGCTGGTTGAAATGGACTTGGTCTGAGAACGGGTTGTAGGCTAATCAAGTGACTCAAAGATGCAACATACAACAGTTGGCTATCACATAGGTAAACCTATTTACTGCTATAGGCGTAAAAAAAAGGTGTAAAAAAAAACTGCCCAAACGTCTTGCCCTGCTCCGACCAGTAGATGAAAAGCGCACACGTGGTAAAAATAGACTTGATGGACTGTTCCTTGTGGCTTCCTCCGCCATCAAGTCGCCCCGCGGGGGGGGGGGGGTGTAGGGTACACTGGCGATCAACACTTAATGACTGCATGTGTAAAGGAAGAAATTATATATATATATTATATATATATATATATATATATATATATAATCACTCAGAATGTCCGGTAATATGTTATTTGTGATGTGTATCTATATATATATATATATATATATATATATATATATATATATATATATATATATATATATATATATATAAACACGTTGTACTGAACGGGGTGAGAATAGCTTGAGATACTTCATCCTTTTGTGTGTATTTATACCTCAAAAAACATTTGAATTTGTATATAATGACTGATCATGCGGCTTTCACCACAGTACAGGAACGAAGGCAGATGTGGAAATTGTTGCAGGTTACCCGCTGTCACGAAGACAATTTAAGAAACGATAATTATATATAGAAATCGACTGGTAAATTTGTTCCTGGTAAAATGTATTTAATAATACACAGGTGTATTGCAGCGGTACTACAGTTGTATCCAGGGCAGGTAGCCTATGAACTTACACGTATGTGGTGTATTTATTTGAGCTTTTATTAGACAAATTGTTTCTCTGTGATTGTTTGTGTCCTTGTTTCCAATTTGTCTGGGAGAAGAGTGCAAAGGTTTCCATTGTTAATAATGAGGACAGCTGCAGAGAGATGAAACATGTTTTGAAATAGATTGGTAAAAATATGAAATATTACCGCTTCTGCCGTCCAGTTTGTTTTTAGTCTTATTAGTGTCAATTTTGTAAAGGCGAAAGAGGTAAAGGTTCAGCCCTGTCCTGTCTTTGCCCTCATCTTCATCATCACTATTTCGGAAAATCGTTTCTAGGTTTGTCGTTTACAAAAATGCTTCCATAAGCATTACGGAAGATTAGTTTTTAACCAATAAATGAATGTTTTAAACTCAAACTGTAACTTTCGAAGGAATCCCTGAGCGTTTTGTATAAAAGTGTCTCACACGAAGGTATGGTCTATCAGAGGTATTGTCCCTCGACCACAATTCGTCCTATCCACCAACTCACAAAATTGCTCCAATTTCATCTTATTATAATCATGATAATCACAAAGAAAAGTCAGTCAGCTGTCTTTTTTTTCCTTCAAATAATATACAAACCCATTACACCACGCCATCAGCACCCGATACTCCAAATACGACGAGAAAAATTCAGACCGAGAGAATAAGTCACGCACGATCATGGGGAATAATCATTATAATTATATGTATATTTTATGGACAATGGGACAGATTACGCTAGGCTACAAGTGAAGAAAATAACGAAATCACAGAAAGACACGAAATACAATGATTGAGGGGGAAGGGTGGCAGGGAATTATGAGAAAAAAGCGCTTAGCGTCTTCGCTCTTGTGTTCTTGAGGATATCATAAAGCAGTGCAGGCGATGAGTCACAATAACGTGGCTAAAGTATGTTGACTGTCGATTGTGATCATTCACAATCGACTTGAGAATGGTCCAGGACGGACCGAAACGTCGTCGTCCCTTCACCTTCTAGTGTGTGGTTTGGTCAACATACTTCAGCCACGTTATTGTGACTCATCGCCTGCAGTGATCAGTAGTTTGTCAGTGGAGGCTACTGAACATATGGCTCTGTATACCTAACCATGCAGCGAGATGGGGACTTTTAGTATCTCATTCACTCTTGTGTTGATGATATCCTCATAATGTACTCAGAGTTTGCCAGTGCAGGCTACTGAACATTTGACTGTATGACTAACCATCCTGTGTGATGGGAATTTTTGACATCACATAGCTCGTTGTTTTACACACTCTGTACTTCCCCTTCATGTTGTCTTAGGTACATCTGCAATTGTGCAGCTACCCTAATGTGTTAATTATGAAAAACATTATCTCAGACGGTTGGTATAGACAGTTTACGCTGTTGGTATACACACGGCTCCCAAGTGCTGTATAAAACTTTTTGTTTACATTTTGAAAAATGTATTGCAAATTAAACTTGTTGAAAGATAATTTATAAAACCAATTTTTTGAACATTTGCCTTATTACTATTCAACCCGTCCTCGCAAATTCGTATAGTCAATATTGACTTATTAGATACGTGCATAGGTGACATACTAAACATAATAGATACCCTTAAAAAGCTTCATAGAAAACACCGACCTTACTTAACCTTGTTAGTATGTTAAGATAAGCATCTTATTGCTTCGTAATTACAATTATTACTTAACCTATACCTATAATAGGTTAAGTAACAATTGTAATTACGAAGCTATAAGATGCTTATCTTAACATACTAACAAGGTTAGGAAAGGTCGGTGTTTTCTATGAAGCTTTTTAAGGGTATCTATTATGTTTAGTATATCACCTATGCGCGTATTTAATAAGTCAATATTGACTATACGAATTTGCGAGGACGGGTTGTACTATTTGGCGAAGGAAGATACATTATGAGTAGAATTTGGTGATATTTTTGCAACTATGGTTCGGTTGTTGATGGAATTTGTTGACTGCTATAAATATCAGCCCAAGTGTGACTGCAAAACACATCTGACGCCAAGAGTGCCTGTGTTTGACCTTTAAATACCAGCCACAACATGCGTCAGTGGTCTGGCTTCTGAAAATGTCCATGCTAACAGTCCAGGGGAACGACCTCTAACTATTGCTTGTTGTACTTCTTAAGAAATCTAAACTAGATATCGTCTGCGGTCTAACCTTACCCCTGAAAATTTAATTGAGTCTTCGGTCATTGAACTTACTTTTAAATTCTTTTTTAAAGAATTACGTTTTTAAGAATTACTTAAAAGAATTTATTTTTTAAACTCATACCAGCCTCATACACTCACACCGGTGTGTGTGTGTATGTGTGTTGCTTAGAATCATTACACACACTATTACAGGTGTGTGTGTTTGGAACTGCTGACGTCAATATGCATAAAACATTTGACGCTTTGATATATATATATATATATATATATATATATATATATATATATATATATATATATATATATATATATATATATATATATGCAATTGACGATCACAAAACACTGATCATTTTATGCGGAAAATCCACAGAGAAAAATGAAAGGAAATTTAACCAAGTCGAAACGTTACCTCCTTTCATTTTTCTCTGTGGATTTTCCGCATATATATATATATATATATATATATATATATATATATATATATACACACACACATGTACACATACACACACAGGGAAGACATGATAACCACCTACAAAATTGCCAGGAGAATTGACAGGGTGGACAAAGACAAACTATTTAGCACGAACAAGGGGACACAGGTGGAATCTTAGTACCCAAATGAGCCACAGAGACATTAGAAAGAGTTTCTTCAGTGTCAGAGTAGTTAACAAATGGAATGCATTAGGCAGTGGTGTGGTGGAGGCTGACTCCATACACAGTTTCAAATGTAGATATGATAGAGCCCAATAGGCTCAGGAATCTGTACGCCAGTTGAGAGGCGGGACCAAAGAGCCGAAGCTCAACCCCAGCAAACACAACTAGGTGAGCACACACACACGTACGTATAGGCACAGGGATCTGTAGCGCAATAGCCTACGTCGTCGGCTCACAACCGTGAATCTCTATTCCGCAATAGGACAGATTTTAAAAATATATTTAGGTACATCTGCATTTATGTGACTGTGTGTGCTATGAGGGACTGAGTCACTAGCCAGTATCACAGTTTTTTCTCTTTATTATATAATATACAATATAAAAGTCATATATACAATATACAAAAGTCATGTATACAATATACAAAGTCATAATTTACAAGATGCTAAANAATTTCAAGGGGCATCCAGGGGGCCTCCAGGAATCTTAAAGGGTCTCCAGAGGCACCCAAGGACCTGCAGGGGCCTCCAGGGACCTCCAGTGGGCTCCCAGAGACCTCAAGGGGCCTCTAGGAGGCCTTCAGGGTCCTCCTGACACCTCCAGGGACATCCAGGGGGGCCTCCAGGGACCTCAAAGCGCCTCCAGAGACCTCCAGAAAATTTCAGGGGCGCCTCCAGAGGGCTTCAAGGAACCGCCAGGAACCTCCAGGAACCTCTAGGTGGCCTCCAAGGGCCGCCAAAGACCTTAAGGGGCCTCCAAGGATCTCAAGAGGGCCTCCAGGGGCCTCGAGGGGCCCCCCAGAGACATTCAGAGGGCCTCCAGAGACCTCCAAGGAAATTCAAGGGGGGGGCCTCGAGGAACCTTCAGGGGTCTGCAGGGGCCTTTAGAGACCTCCAGAGGCGTTCAGGGACCTCCAGGGGCGTCCAGAGACCACAAGGGGCCTCTAGAAGGGCTCCAGGGTCCTCCTGGGACCTCCAAAGACATCCAGTGGGCTTCCAGAGACCTTCAGGCGCCTCCAGAGACCTCAAGAGAATTTCAGGGGGCCTCCAGGGGCCTCAAGGGACATTCAGGTGGCCTCCAGGGGGCCTCCAAGGACCTACAGGAGCCTCTCCAGGGACCTCCAGGGGCCTTTAGGGGCCCTCCAGGAGTCCTTTAGGGGCCTCCAGAGACATCCAAGGGCCTCCAGGGACCTCCAGAGAATTCAAGGGGCCTATAGAGGGACTCCAGAGACATCCTAGGGGCCTCCAAAGACCACCAGAGGTCTCCAGGGACCTCCAGAAGCCTCCATGGACCTTCAGAAGCCTCGGGGGTCTCCAGAGATTTCAGGGGCATCCAGAGACCTACAAGGACTTCCAGTGGACATCCTGGGACCTCAAGAGATATCCAAGGGACCTCTAAGAGCCTCCAGAGACCTCCAGAGAATTTCAGGGGGCCTTCAGGGGCCACAGGAATCTTGAGGGGTCTCCAGAGGCATCCAGGGACCTGCAGTGGCCTCCAGGGACCTCCAGGGGCCTCCGGAGACCTCAAGGGGCCTCTAGGAGGCCTCCAGGGTCCTTCTAGCACCTCCAGGGACATCCAGGGGGGCCTCCAAGGACCTCAAGGCGCTTCCAGAGTCCTCCAGTGAATTTCAGGGAGCCTCCAAGGGACTTCAGGAAACCGCCAGGGACCTCCAGGAACCTTCGGAAGGCCTCCAAGGGCCACCAAGGACCTTAAGAGGTCGCCAAGGACCTCAAGAGGGTCTCCAGAGACATCCTAGGGGCCTCCAGAGACCTCCAGAGATCTCAGGGGACCCCATGGACATTCAGGTGGCCCCCTGAATATCGCTGGGGGTCCCCCAGGGACATTCCAGAGACCTCCAGGGGCCTAAAACGACCTCCAGGGGCCTAAAACGACCTCCAGGGACATCCAAGGGACCTCCAAGGGCTCCAGAGAACTTCAGAGAATTTCAGGGGGGCCTCGAAGAACCTTTAGGGGTCTCAAGGGGCCTCCATGGGGCCTCCAGGGACCTCTGGGGGCCTCCAGGCACCTCAAGAGGCTTCTAGGAAGCCTCCAGGGACCTTTAGGGACCTCCAGGAGACCTTTAGGGACCTTTAGGGACATCTAGGGGACGTCCAAGAGCCTCCAGGGACATCCAGGGGCCTCAAGGGAC
>WNGS01167372.1:5634207-5661088 GCA_020271785.1 Procambarus virginalis | reverse complement strand
GCCAACAAGACTTTGGGTCAAGACTATGTGAAAATGGGATGTGTTAAGGCTATGTTATTTGAAGAATGTTGCACGTTTCTTATTGTGCTATTATTGTAAGAACTTATTACATTTGCAGATGATGAGTCACAATAACGTGGCTGAAAAATGTTGACCAAACCACACACTAGAAATTGAAGAGACGATGGCGTTTCTCTCCGTCCTGGACCATCATCAAGTCGATTGTGACACAATCAACTTGATGATGGTCCAGGACGGACCGAAATGTCATCATCTCTTCAATTTCTAGTGTGTGGTTTGGTCGACATTATTACATTTGTATTAGGACATAATATTAGCTGCAATTTTAAACTGCCTTGTTTCAGGTTTGGTGGTATATACCAGAGTCAGGTGGTGCGGGATGTAACCTATGTAGATCTACAAAAACTATTACTCAAAGAGATGACCACAATGGTTACCAATGATACCCTGACGTCTGAACAAGAAGTAAGTTTTCCTAACTTGCCTAAGTTTGGCGTCATTAAAATTATATTCCACTTGACTGTGTTTTGTTATATTGTTCTTGTTTTTGTTCTTTTAATGGCCCCTTATTATTGTGTTCTGATGGATCCAGCTATTACTCCTGTAAAATAAAATTGATTTTAATTACCGCACAATTTTACACAATTTGCTCTTACTATGATGTGATGTGATTTTTTTATTGTTGTGACAGAGTGGACTGTTTCTAATTGGAGTCGACGATGGAGGAAGTTGTGTTGTGTGCCTTGACCCAGCGCTGGATGTTCCACTGTTCCATGAAAGTGTGGAGCAGGCCTTGGCTCTCTGTGAACCTTCTGCTGGACCCCCACACATTAAGCTCATTCTGCAATGGACTTCAGAAACCAAAGACAAGTAAGTAAGACTTGCAGGCCAATTTTTTAAAGCACTTTGAACATTTGTGAAGCTTTAGTTTGAGTTGTAGATTATATTGTTTTCCTGAATGAAACCAAAACGTGATTAAAACTTGCATTAGATAGTAGGCTCGATGGTTATGATCACCTGTGACAACACCTTCATGAGGTCAATTTAAGATGTTCAAGTTGGAGTATCACACTTCAATCTGCTATGCTTTTTAGAATACATATGATGCTTTCAAGAAGTGGTTTTCCCTGGTTATCTTGATCTTCTTTTACTTAGTACAATTTAACATTTTCTCTCGTCTCATTCCCTAGTTTTCCTTCTTTTGTTTACTTAGCCTACAAATGCTAACTGAGGTAACCTTCATCCTTGCTGTTTTATTTCACCAGGGAATTAAAACACTGTCATTCTTGCTGTATATCCTTTTTTCATAATTGAAGGCAATTTATAACTAAAATTTCTGAAGTACAGATAAATTTAAGTCTCATTAGAGTATTGAATGTGCATGTATATAAAAGTGAATGACAGTTTTATTAAAGCTTAACTTTTGTATTCATTACCTTGCCTTGATTGTGGGATGAAATACATGCTATAATGGTTGCTTGTGAACACATTGCTTACATTATTGAACCATGTTATGTACGGTTAAACTCGTAAGTGATTGAACAATACTGAGCCTCGTACGTAATTTTGCAAGATGTTCAGGTTTATATAAAAAGAAATAAATTTCCTTTAAATCTAGATTTACACATTGTCAATGTGAATTGCAGGAATTATCCTTAATTGTAGGTGTGAGACTGACTTCTCTGACTAAGAGTATTTCTTTAAACAGTACTCGGTGGAGAAATTTGAGTCATGAAGGTAACCATCACCAATCTAAGGATCATTTCTGCAAAAGTTGTTCATCTTTGACAATTTTATGCCCGTTTATTAGTGCACTCTTGCTATTGGCTTGCAATTCTTATTCCACAGGTCTATCAGGTTGGGTACATAATATAGGTTAAAAGTAGTTTCCGCATAGTTATGAAATACCACATGCAACGTCAAATTTCAGTGTAGTTTAAGCATGAAATTTATTCTTAATAAAGTTAAAATGGCAAATATTATGTTGAAGGGAGCCAATTAAATGTTGCAGATACATTATTGATGATGTTGACCATGTGGACGTGCACTCTAGTGTGAAGGACCTGAAGGAGAACCCCCAGCAGTGCGCCTCGGTATCCTTGCACCAGTGTTTGCAGGTAATAAAATGGTTTTTCCTCAGTAATACAGTTCAGTAGTCTTCAATTTTGTGTAATAATCAGTATTATGATATATGTACTGCACCTTTATACTATAATTGTTTTCTTCTAATACAATTAGAAGTGAAACTAGAATATACATAATGTATATGGTGATAGCATGACCAAATCACACATCAGAAAATGAAAAAATGATGACATTTTGGTCTATCCTGGACCATTATCAAGACGAACTGGAACATCATCATTTCTCAATTTTCTGATGTGTGGTTTGGTCATCATGTCTTCAGCTATATTACTGTGACTTCTCATCTGCATATGGTGATAGACTGCTGGAGGAAGAGAAATTATTAATAGAAAAATAGTACAGTAAATAGTTATCAAAATTTATCAACTCTTAAGCATTCGATCCACTTAGATTAGTTATCATAATTTCAGAGACAAATTAAATTGTTACTTTTTCTGTTTAGGTATTGAACACTCAAATGTAGTAGTCGTAGTAATGTGGCTGGAACATACAAACACTGAAGTCCCCACATTCGAAAGAGGAGCTTTGTCAATGTTATGGTTCATCATAGGTCATTATCATGATATCAATGGTATAGGACAGACTGAAATGTTGTCATTTGTCCTAGTTTGAAGAGTCTTGCCTGCTGTCAAAGTTATCTACTTTTGTGTAGACAGTGAACTAGAGCAGTTTATTCATTGTGGATGTAACTCCCCTTTACTTGAAACATGCCATGGGCCTTACACAAGGAGTAATATTACATTATTTTAATGCTTAAAATTCAGTCATTGAATTTATGACCTCTCATAGGCACTATTTTCTTTCACCTATGAGTGTGAGGTTATTGAGGTGCCTATGAGAGGTCATTGAATTTATGACCTCTCATAGACACTAGATGGGGAGGTAAATGTAACTCAGTGTTTTGTTTTTCTGTGTTCTAGCCACCTTTCCTATTAGCAACTTAATAACAAGGTTTAACATCTGGCCATATGTTAGAATTAAAAGTACCCTAAAAATAGCTATTTGTAGTGTTTATGCAAGAGTGGGGCGACCTGTTGACCAATATTCTCATGATCAAATCATATGGTGAAACTATTTTCCGGTAACCTATAATTCTTCTCTTGACGGGGAGCTTGTGAGCATTATTAAAGGAAGATGTGTTGATGTAACTATGGTAGGCATATGAATAAGACTGGTGGTTACCAACCAACTGGCTTGTGTCCAATTGTCACCCTTTTGTAACATAATTGCTTTTTATATAGGGATACCACCTCTGGAAGTGTAGGGACCCATAGCCTCGGAGAAGAAAATAAAGAGTATTCAGAGAAGACCTTGTGGATTCTCACTGAACACGTTAATATTTTATATTAATTAATTATTACTAGTAGATAAATTTACGAAAGGGGACTTAATTTATCGATTATCCAAAATAATCAATAAACATTTTATGTCTGGCACTTTTTATATTTTAAATTTATTGGAAACCTGAAGGGTGTATATTTGACAGTGTTGATAACAGTAAATAATTTTAAAATAATGTTTTAATTTGTACTACTTTAGATCTTATTTTGTAGTGTATCATTTACATATTGTATATTATACAGTATCACAATACAGTACTACAGTTTTAACAAATTAATGTCTACTCGTATTATATTTCTCTACATACAAAAACTAAATGGTTTTGTGAAAAAGAAAAAAAAACATTATTTTGAATTATTTATATAATTCCCAAAAGATTACTATTTTAAAATATTTTTTTTTGTTCCAAGTTTTTAAATATATCCAGCATACTGTATATGTCTGCACATATTACAATTACACCAAAAAAAAAATTTAGCCTGAGAGTTTTCCTATTTTTAGGCCATATGTCACAGGTATAACATTTTTTTAAATGGCGCTTCCTCCATAGCTGCACACATCGGCCGAGAAGCTAGGGTGTGGTGATGCGTGGCACTGCCCGACTTGCAACCGCAAGCAGCAGGTGGTGAAGAGACTCATGTTATGGTCAGCACCGCAGATACTTGTAATACACCTCAAACGCTTTAGACAAGTAAGTACCCTAGTCTTTTTTAATCAATTTTTTGTGTAACTTTCAATGACTTGTGTTCAAGTTTAATTATTTTTAGGCCTATTAAGGTAAAATAAGTACATAAGTGAATTATATACCCTGAGATATGGTGTGCCCTAAAGTATCCATGCCCCACTTAAAAAAAATCTTGTACATATTAAATACCCTCAATTTGCTATGAATTTGTGAACAATTTTTTCACTATTTTTGCCATCCATGCGATTCTGAAAATCAATTCTAAAATTGGAAAGCACAGCATAAGCTCCTTGCACGAGTTCTTTAAAGCCTTTAAACATAATTTGTAGGTTGTGTAATGCCTGTTTTCTCATATTCCACTTTCCATAATATGGCATTTATTCACATTGAATTCCATCTCCCAAGTGTTGCTCCATAAAATGATTTTGTGCAAGTCATCTTGTGAAGGGGGGATGACAATTGTCTTAGTATCTTATCTTCCCTAGTTGCTTGGCATCAATAAACATGTTCATATAAGTCAGCATATAATTAACAGTTTATAATCCTGACTGCAGGATAAGATAGTGATTAGTGTCTTGGGATGGGGGTGTCATGGCCCAGGAGTCTACCACAGCTCTGTTTGGTCATCGTGACTTGGATACTGCGGTGGTTGAGTTAAGTCTCTTTGGTGAATATCCTGTTTGAGCCCCGTCCCCAAGCAAGACTCGGCAGACCTATGATACATTCTTGACTTCTCTGGATAGAATCTCTTTATTCCTTATTTAACCTTTCACATGAACACTTTAGCTCTAATCTGCCTGGTTTTGCAGGTGGATTACTAGATGTTGTCCTTGAATCTCTGAGATTCGTACTAGCATGTCCTGATTTATCCAGGATTCAGGGTCTACCCTGCAAACACACAACATAATGGTCTCTCTTGTTACAACTTGGTGTAAAGTTGTTACATCTTCTTATAAAGTTTTATGACAAGATAAAAATGTGTATATTTATCAGAATTGAGTTCACACAGTATATGTTAAAACTTGTAATCTGTAGAAATCAAACTGATCAATTTGAGTGTTAATAGACAGGCCTATATGCAATGTTTCTATTGTCCAAAGTCACTGAAGCACTCGGGTTTCCTCTGAACATCATAATTACACCTCTCAACACACTTCAGTATTCATGAGCCTAAAATTACATTTCACTTTTTTTTCCAGGGTGTTTATGTTCTCCTGCAATCTTCAGAATCATTTCTGTCTTTAACAAATGAATTGGATTTGATTACATATATTTGAAAATGTGTTTGCTAAGTGTATACAGTACTGTAATATTTGTAGTGAAAGAAAAGAATGAAGCACTATAATAGAATGCTATTGTGTTCTTTTATTATACATGTATACCTATAAATTAGGTGCATTGTGATCTGTAAACTTCTGGCCTCTGTGCTCTACCTTCAGTTTACTTTGACCAATTAATTTTTTTTTTCATATTTTGTGGTATCGACGCTGATACCAAAATGCAGATCAAGTACAATCTTAAGGTCAGTGGATAACAAAAATATAAGGTCACAGTTATTCTAGAAAAGCGATTTTTGTACCCATTATTGGGACCGTGCTTTTAAAATTGCTTTTAGTCATGGAAATTCGTTATTTCTTTTTATTTAGTTTCTTCAGTTAATGCTTATCATTGTTCAGTGTTATTTACCATGAATTTTTATGAATGAGCTAATGCATATTTAAACATACATTGTATGATTATCCACATCATTTCCAGTTGGCAAAGTTTTCCTGTATTCAGTATTTGATTTATCATGCCGTATCATGATAAAAGAATTACATTACTGTATTGTTATTTCTGGGAGGGAGCCCTCAGTAGCTCTCAGAGTTTAACTCTGATACTACCAAGCCGTAAGTCAACACACCAGGCCTCTGAGACCCAGTCATCACCTACCAGAAGTCGGGACCAAAATCTGGCTTATTCTATGAGGCAAGAGGAGCAAGGGCTCAGAGATCAACCTCAAAGCATGGAAAACTAACCAGAAAGCATAGGCACAATAAGATAAGCAACTGCTTGAATGAAATTGGGCAAACGTAGGAAGACAAGTCAAATCATTGTTGCTGAGGTAAATACCATTAATTGTGATACTCCTGACTGCCACCAGATGGCAGCTACATCTGGGGTCTGTCAGCCTGCTCCCTTGCAGTGTTATTAGGCTCCACCCGACCAACACTTGCAGTCTCTGCTTCTAGATTCTGGTCTTGGCTTCTGAGAGGCGACTGATGGGTCTTGGGGTTCTGATGTAATGGGCTAAGTCTTGATGGCACCAGAGTTAAGCTCAGGGAGCTACCGAGGGGCCATCAGAAAAGGGCATTTCATTACATTTGATGCTTGATTTTTGTGGGTGTAAGATGTGTACAGTTATTTAATGACCAGGAGCCAATGCTTTGGCTGAATTACATTGCTAATTTTTTTTATTCTGCTCCTCTGTTAGTCTTAGTTAAAAGTTTTTGCATCAAGATTCAGTAGATGTTTTTATAATCATTCTCACCATTAGTACGTAGTAGACTGGTAGGCCTTAGTTGGTCATGGAAATATTACTATGGGACAACCAAATAAGTACCTGTTCTTCCATTGATAGTTCTCTGCTTGGGCACATTCACACTGCAGGAGTATTACTGCTTTATATTGTACATTATTGATTACACTTCATTACTCTTTCAGGAAATGCCTGTATGCATTTTTCAATCCTTTCTCTTCCTGGGGTGCCCCTTGTGGCTTCCTGTGGCTGTATGCTGAGATGTGACCCAGTTGATGGTAATCATCTGCTGTAGTTCTAGAAGGCTACTGATGACCAGAGACAGAACCTGGCACTCTCGCAGAGGCGCAAAGGAGCTGTGACATTTATTCTTGCCACCTCACTGGGGAGGGGCAAGCAGAAAGGCAGTGTCAAAACAAACTACTGCTAGATTCAAGAGACTGCAAAAGAACTCTTAAACTATGTAAACAAACGAGCAAATTCTCCTGGAAGTATCACGAGCTTGTTCGCACCGCCTCCCTCCACTCATATGGGTGGAGAGAGGAGGTATCTCATTGGCAGGCATCCCCAAGCTCAGTTCTTGTGCTGATGTAGTAATTACTGTGTCCTTCTCTCTTGTACTGGCTCTGGTGTCCTGTTTGTTCAGTTAAGTGGTGTTTGCCCTTGGAGGCTTTCACTTACACTGCTGTGTAGCATGAGCCAGGTCTTCAGTGTACTGTACTTGGAGTTGTATATACTCAGGGCTTCCTTCCCTGAGTGCTCCTTAACACTGCCCTTGCACTGACAGTAATCTTCTCTGGTGTGTTTAGGGGGGTTGCTCCCTAAGATGTCCTCCTTGCTTGAGGTGGCCCTTGCCTTTGGCGAGTCGAGGGTTCTTTTCTTCCCTCGGTCTTTACCCTGGTCAGGAGTGATGTTGGCTGGTGGGGCACACTGGGGGGAAGGGGATCACTTGCTCAAGGTTTACGGCATGCTTGTGTTCAGTCTCAATACTACTTAAGCGTCGTTTTGCAAGCTGTCAACCTTGTTTGACCTCCCTGCTCATGTGCCACCTGAGCTGGCAATTTCTGGGTAAGCCCTGGTGCTCCCTGATATCCTGTCCATCCCAGGTCATCGGATGGATGCCTACATCTGCCCTAGAACTGAGCTTGGGGATGCCGGCTGGTGGTGGGCTATCTCCCCCCCTTTCCTCAAATGCGTGGGGGAGGGGTTGGCAAACAAGCTCACACTAGTTCTGTTTGTTTATGTAGTTGTTTAAGTAGTTGGGGAAGTTCTTTTGGCAGGTTTTAAGGCTTCTGTCTCCCTTGAATCAAGCAGCAGTTTCTGACTCTGACTTTCTGGTTGCCTTTTCTGGTGAGGTGGGGAAAATAAATGTTACTACTCCCTTCGCATCTGTGAGGGGGGGGGGCCAGGTTTTGGCTCTGGTCCCCAGTAGGCCTCTAGAACTCTTGCTGAGGTGACACAGTTGATGGTAACCATCTCAGCATATAATTTCAGTAAGCCACCAGGACTCGCCCAGAATTGGTGTTTCTTTTCATTCAACACAGTTTTTTTTTTTTTTTTTTTTTTTTTACCTTTGATGTGTGCATTTGTTCCTCCTTCATTTTCAGTCATATATGCTTGAGGTGCTCTTCATTCGTCTTGCACATTTATTTGTTATTTTAGTACAAGCAGTCTTTTTTAGTGCCAGCATGTGGAACTCTTCCAAACATTTTGTCTGCTCTTTTGAAAAGTCTTTTAACACACATAGGTAGTTTAAATTCCTGTTTGGAAATTTATTGTAGATGGTGATTGATACTAATTCAATAGTTTCTATTGCTTCCATGTGTTCCTCTTAACATATTCATTTTGAGTACAGTTTTGTGAATAATGATTTGGTTCTTTGAATGAAATAGTAATATTAAAATAATCCTCGTTTTCTTTAAACAGGGCACTCTGCAGAGCAATTCCTCGAAACTCTCCACAGCAGTCAAGTTTCCACTTACTGGTTTTGACATTTCTGAGCATGTTGCCAGTAAACCCATTAACACGCACACTAACAGTAGTGTAGACTCGAGTGTGCTAGGTGGTGTGTGGTCCCCTTGGAAAAGACCAAAACGCTTCATACCTCACAGTGATGACAACGTCTATGATTTGTATGCAGTGTGTTACCATCATGGCAAAGACATGCAAGGAGGACACTACACTGGTGAGTGAGTGTTAAGACAGTTAGGGTACTATTAGGGTTCTTTAGAACAGTGTAATTTTTTATCAGAAATGAATTTATTTCTGAAATATTCAACTTGGTTGCCCTGTAAGGTAAAAGTCGGCTGTTGAAGGAGAGTGATCAAGCATTCAGTCAAGCAGGGGTACAAAGCAGATCAGTTGTACAGTCAAGCAGGGTAATTTCAGGAGTACAAAGCATCTTTGTGTACTTTCCAAACGTCCTCACAGATTCAAGGTAGCACAGGAGATAATCATCTAGCTGAAGTGAGCTGTATAAATCTCTCTCTGTGCACTCAAGTGTTAAAAAGCCCTCTATGGCAATGTTGAGACACAAAGGAGCACTTAAAGAAACTGCTTATGGCTCATCCAGTGCCAATTTCTCACACTACAAATGGCAAGTCCTGAACCATAAAACCATTGATCTTATCAGGCCTCGTTTTTTTTTCTTTTATTCATTCCACATTGTCTTTATGTTGGAAGGGCAGGCAGAGACTGGATTGAAGTAACTTGTTAATCCATTGAAACTGTTTCTTTACACTTTGTTGGGTTCTGGTTTTGGCTGGCCCACCGAATGTTACTCATTTCTTAGAAACTAGAAATAAGTAACGCTTAGTGAGCCAGCCAGAGGCATAGGGCCCATGCAGGAATATCCCTGCAAAAGAAACAAAATTCTGGCTTATATGTGACATTTTCACAAAGGTATGTTTACAAATCTTGTTGAAGAGCTTAGTTGTTTGATGAACATGTACAGTACCATTCTTTCATGGCAATCTGCTAGAATAGCCTAAAACAGTGAATAGTGCTAGGTACTTTCAGCTGTATTCTTCACTTGTCATGGGTAGTTGCAGGAATTTATTTTTTCCCCCAACAGAAAAAAATCACCTCACCAGTTGAACCACAGATGTCCATTGAATCAGTTTGGTTTATTTTGATCCGTAGTGATCTGTGGTCATCAAGCTTTGTGGCTTACCTGTGTGTAGAAGGGTATATTTTATCTTTGTTTCATTATGATTCATTCTCTGTGTGTGCATTTCATCCTTCATGCTTCACAATATGGTAAAAGTGAGAAATATGGTAAAGGGGTTTTAACCCATACTGTCTTGCAAAGTCTCTTGCCCAAATGAGACATTGTAGGCAGCCATGATCATGATAGAATTGAAGAACTTATCCATTATGGTTAGAGCCCCTGCTGGAGCTTACTGTGGTGTTCCAGAACCACGACTCCACACTCGACCCACTTAAACCGAGGCATTGCTTGTCAAGTCGTCAACTTGTCAACTGTAGCCATCCCTCTCCTTGGTGTAGTAGTAGCAGCTTCTCTATTCTACCTATCTAACTCTCTGTTCTCATCTGTTTTTATTTGACAATCTTCATTGAGTATCTCTTTGAGTTGCTATACAGTTTTTATTGTAACTTAATAGTATATCATCTAGCAAGTTTTTTTTTACCATGGTCCCAGTCACACACGGCCTGTTACATCAATCACATCACAAGGAGGAGGAATTTCTATGCACTGTCAACTCAGTCAAGAGTGACAGGCTCATATTCTTCAAATAAACAAAGCAATTTAATACATTTGCTCTTCTTAATGCTCTTAATCTTTCCACTTAATAGAAAAACTATAAACTATATAGTTTGTAAATAGTTTTTTACAATAAAAGAATTGTTTACAGTAAACTATATAATTTCTATATAATTTGGTGTAAAACTATATCCTGCTGTTTTATATACTTGTCTAATTTATTCTTGACCTCTAGTAGATGCCACCTGAGTCTACATTTAATTGTGAGAATCATTATATGATTATTTTTTTACTAATAAGATTAAATCATTCATACCACAAAAAATTTATTGAAAACTAAGAAAATAACTTCCAGTGGCAAAATGCACACATGTAAATGCTTTTTTGTACCACATACAAGCATGAATAAATAGTTCTGGCAATACAAGTGTGTGCAATATTAATAATTATCACAAACCATCGACTTATCACTTGTAAGGAAAATGTTCTCTACCAAAAATCACTTTACCTTTTAATTTAACTTGTCTGTACCTCTTATAAAGAAAGTACTGTATTTATCTAAGTGAATTCCTGTTATTGAACATGTTAATTTTGTCATTTTTCCTCTGCAGCCATGTGTAAGAATACTGCTGACAACAAGTGGTATAGTTACGATGATAGCAAAGTTGAGGCTGCATCTGAAGATCAGGTGGTTGATCCCGATGCCTATATCCTTTTTTATCAGGTGAGGAATATCTGAGACCACTGTACTCTGTTATGAATATACTGTGTGCAAAGAACATTTAAGATATTATTCATTAAAATCTGTATAAATGATTACTATATTTATATATTGTAATAAAAATTACATAGAAAATAATGTTGCATAAATAATAAATACATTTTCATATTTCAGCGGCGAAGTGATGCTAGCCACATCACCTGTAGTGAAGGTAGTGTGACGGAACACTGGGCTTACAGAATACCTCTCTCATATTTGCCTTCATCTCTCATTCAGCAGGCTAATAAGGAAAATAAAGGTAAGAGTCAGTTTCTTTGAAATGGCTAGCTAAAAGCATATCTCATATCCATTTCCTAATAGGGATATCTAAAATGTGCTCTGCAAATGATTCACTGAAAATAATTGATTCACTCAAAACTAGCTCGAATTCATAAGTAGCAATAGCCACCACCAGGCGGCTCTGAACCCCCCCCCCCCTTAGTCGGCTTGGAGCTCCCCCCCCAGGCTGGCTCCATGGTCAGTCTGGATCTGATGCACAACAAACCGAGGAATCTGGCAGGAAGGGAGTGAGTCAGGGCACCAGTGTGGGCTCTACCAGAAAGAGGAATTTCGTTACGTTCAAAGCCGGATGTCTGGGAGGACCGCCTTAGTAACTTCTTGAAGCCGAGTAACCACTGAGAAAGAAGTGAGCATGGGACTTAACAGGGAGAACGATAGTTGGCAGGTACTAGGTTGATGAGATGGTGGGCCAGATTTCTTGGCCCAGTGCAAAATGAAACTGGCTGGGACCAGGAACTGACATGAAATATTGAGCCTCCAAAATCCTGTTAAACCTTCAAAATCCCTTATCCCAAATATTGGCCCATAACATTTGGAAAACAGTAGCCAAGGCAGCATATTTATGATCATTATGGGCCAGAAGGTAGAACACAGACTGGCTGGTTTTGATGACACTGTGGATAACTTGAAAAACAGGAGCCTTGGAGTAGGGGACCAAAGAAGTAGGGAAATCCAGTGGTGTGTCGTCAGAGGCAGAACCTGTGGCACATGGGTAATGGTTGAATGCTACTTGGTGGGAGCCTGACAGCTGGGTGGACAGCGCTTCGGATTTGTAGTCCTGAGATTCCGGGTTCGATCCCTGGTGGAAGCGGAGATAAATGGGCAAAATATTTCTTTCACCCTGATGCTCCTGTTACCTAGCAGTAAATAGGTACCTGGGAGTTAGACAACTGTTACGGGCTGCTTCCTGGGGGATGTAACAAAAAGGAGGCCTGGTCGAGGACCGGGCCACGGGGACGCTAAGCCATGAAATTATCTCAAGATAACCTTGAGATAACCACCACTGGACACTACAAATGTACGCCCCCAGGTGGACCAACCAAGCATCAATCACAAAGGATGCCTCCAGAAATCAGGCGACTCATTCTTTGCCAGAAAAAGAGGCTCCAAATGAATAAACCACCCATCATGGGTTAAAAGAACAAAACCTCCACCTTCAGAGAAATGCATGTAGCTCACCAACCCTGCAGTCAGAGGCGAGAGCCAACAAAAATATTGTCGGGGCGACCATGTACAAGTTGCCCCTTCGGTCTGATCAACAGCCTGGTTGATTAGCAACCAGGAGGACTGGTTAGAAACCGGGCTGCAGGAACATCGATCCTCAAAATCATCCACAGGTAGTCAATGTATGCTACGCTTTCCAACTTCAGAAATGTTTTTAAATACTTTTTTAAATGGTTTGTGAAATATTAAAGAAATTGTTCATGACCTTTGTGAGACCAAAGTTGGAATATGCAGTGCTTGTATGGTGCCCATATCTCAGTACATCAATAAACTGGAAAAGGTGCAAAAATATACCACTATATGGCTCCCAGAACTGAAAAACAAGAGCTACAATGAGAAGTTAGAGGTGTTAAATACAGTATACCAAAGCTAGAAAATATAAGAAAATGAGATAATCATTATGTACAAAATAGTAACAGGGATCGACATAATTGTCAAAGAAGAATTTTTGAAAACTGCAGCTTCAAGAACTGTAGGTACAAACTACAGAAACAAAGCTGGCAAAAAAATGTGAAGGTTCACTTTTGCATATAGAGGTAGACAGTTTGAACAAGCGAGAAGGTGATGGCGGCCAAAACCGTCGGTACTTTCAAAGCGTCTTGTGACAAGAGTACTGGGAAAATGGGACACATCGAGTGTAGCTCTCGTTCTGCTACTATATTTATCCACTAATGAAATATGTCACTGAAGAATTATGTAGGGACAGAAATAGGAGAAACAAGTGACAAATAACTTCATACTTTTGCCACAAAGAGATGCAGGTGGGACACTAATAATCTAGCCACCTGCTCACCATTCAAATGATGATCGACCTGCATCAGAAACTCCAGGTGCATAGAGCAGAGGAGAAGGCTGAGCCAGTGAGGTATGTTACCTTCCCAATCTGCTGAAAGGAGGAGCCATGGAAAAACACCTGATTTTAAACACCAGACCTGAAGAACTGGAAACCAAGGCTGAGCCGACCACCAAGGAACCAGCAGGATCACCTTATCTGAGTACAATTTTAGCCTTATTTTTCTTTGGGTGCCTAGTTCCTTTCAAGTGGTTGCTTGTTTTGTTGTGCTTATGCTTTCTGGTTGGTTGTTACAAGGTTTTGTGGTTGGTCTCTGACCCCTATGCTCCCGTCGCTTTTGAACAGTAGTCAGTCTGGTCTTGATCTCCAATTGGCATGGATGGGTCTCGGAGGTCTCTTGTCATTAGCTAATGCTTTACCTCAGAAAGCTCCTTGAGGCCAGCCAGAAAAGGGGGTTTATTACATTTTATATATAATTTTTGTACTCTACTAATGGATAATTACATGTTAAAAGACATGTGTACATGTGTAGTTCATTAATGATTATTTTTTCAGCACCACTACCACCACCACCTTTTGAGAGAGGAAGGTCATATGGGACATTACCAGCAACTGTAAGAAACCAAAGACAATCGTCTACAGAAAGAGAACATGCATCTGACACCGAAGCACCACTGGCCTCGCACGATGTAAGTTACCAGAGGTAGTATTTATGTATTGGTGGCAGGCTTCCTTTTAAATTAAAGAACAACCATTGTGGAAAATGTCTTCACTAAACATGCCTTTCTATATCTTTTCTCTTCCCATAATTGCCTCCATTTTTCATGTTTGCAAATAATGATGGCCTCCCCATGACTCAAGGCCCATTGATATACAATATTTACTATATCTCAGCTCATGCATTACTTAACAAATCTGTCGGCTATCATTCTTTATATCAATACTAATAGAAAAGAAAATATTGTAGTTCATTTAGTGACCCCTGATGCACTTCTTTGGCTTTCCGACATTTTAAATCTTGATATGCACAAGACACCCACTGGTATTGACAGATTCATACCAAACGGTTTTGCTGCAAGAATAATTGTGGCTGATATATAGTCTGTTATTTGAGTGCAGAATGTACTTTCCCCTGGACATGTGGGATAGGAATCTTTATATGCATAGTCATTGCTCCTGTTGTTAATATTCAGTTTTATAAATGTACATTCACTTGGGTATATGGTGTGTGCAGAATGTTTGAACTGTAAATTTTGAGATCTGAGAATGTAGTAGTGCACATGCAGTTTTACACACAGACTTGTGCCTAGACAGCTCACTCTAAAACAAACCGTAAAATATTTTTTTAAGAATCCTGTGGAAAAATTGGAGGTGTTCCAAAAACCAAGACTTTTATTATATTTACCTAAATATTAAAATGATGTATGTACAGTATAGTACAGTATGCTCAAATGTTAAGGTTTATTAACACAAAACAACACTATTAAATGAAAGCTAAATTATCTTTTTTAGATATCCATTACGTGAGGAGCTTGCAATTGGAAGATTTTACTCAGCCTATACTTCCATACTCTTTTGACATTAAGACTGTACAATTTTGCCTTTAATGTTGCTTTTATAGAGGTTATTCGAAGTGCACAACACTAACAAAAAGAGTTAGGGTTGTGGGAGAGCAAATTGTGCATACAGTACCAATATTAAAAAAACTTTAATGAAATAGTTAATGATGACCAAACCACACATCAGAAGATGGAGAAACGATAACGTTTCAGTCAGTCCTGGACTATTATCCAGTCGTGTGATGACTTGATAATGTTCCAGGACTCACCGAAACGTCGTCGCTTCTCCATCTTTTGATGTGAGGTTTGGTCATCATATCTTCAGCCATGTTATTGTGACTCGTCATCTGTAAAATAGCTCATTTTCATTATGTTTAGCACATTTTCATTTCTAGGCTCACGTGACTCTCATTGTCAGACTCTTGTAATTCAGAGTTTACTGTATTAAGCCCAAACTTTCAAAATTGTTACATTTTATAAAAGGCGTGAAAAGTATTAATTAATTACATATACAGTATAAATATTTTTTTTTAGGAATCGCCAGTCTTGAAGAGACGCTCCACCAGCACGTTGCATGAAAATGAGAACTCGCCTACTGATGATGTACCAAAGTCCAACTTGAAGACTGAAACAATTAAAGTAGAAATCTTACCAACTCAGAATGGAATTGAAAATGGTGATTTCCACATGGAGTGTGAAAACAGTGTTGCAAATATGCAGGAAAGTGACCAAGAAATGATAGAAATACCACGTAGCTCATCAAGCAAAACAGTTCTGATATCTCGATGTCAAGCATTAAGGGACCAAGACTTGACAGATATGAGTGACTCCCTACCAGTTCAAGGTACCTTGAATGGCTTTACAGAATCTTCAGAGATTGACAAAGTAATGACAAATGAGGAGACCAATGTGCCTTTATTAGAGAATCAAGTGATTGAAAATAGCCACGAGGAGCAAACTCCTGAAGTACGAATCCACCCAGCTACACCAGAAGTGCTTGCAGCTCATCAGGGACATGGTGAGGGGCAGCCCAAACGTAGTGTAATTACTCTTACCCTCCGGCCAAGAAATCCCAGTGAATCCTCGAGTGTGGGTATGTGCGAGTCCCGTGTGAGAGTTGTGTCCCGTACACCAAGCATGGTTAGTTCATGCAGTACTTCTAGCACTAATAGTATTCCTATTGTAAATGGTGTGGACCATGTGTATCAGAATGGTAATATAGATGATCACAGGGAAAATAAAATGTATGCTTTCTCTTGTGATGCAACACCTGAAGTCAGAATCACACCTTTGACAAAGACATTCGAGTCTTCATCAAATCTTGCTCCCTCCAGAGTGTCAACGAGGTGCACAAATGCTAACAAGACTGCAAGTTTTGTTGTAATAAATACTCCGACAGTCAGTCCACGAGCGCCTCGACCAAAGACTCCTGTCTCGAATAGCTTTAATGGTTCACCAAGGCCATTTACCCAAGAAATAATGGAAAATCGAGAGATTCTTCTGTAGATTCCTACAAGAGTCAACGGTCTTTGGTTATAAAGAAGGAACCCATAAACAATTGTAAGAATCAAAATTTACTCCCATCTGTTAGTTACTGTGGCTCGGTTAAGAACTGCTACAATGGTGTAAGCTCCAAAATCAGTAAATTTGAAAGAGGAGATTTCAAGTACAACAGGGATTCTAAGTGTGATTTGAGAGATTTAGAATACGAGAGGGAGCAGCCCAATGATCGAGAATGGTTTATGATGCAGAGGCAAAATATGAACATGGAGGAGCCAAGTATGAAAGGGAATGTAGATATGAAAGGGACATTAAGTATAATAGAGAATTAAGGTATGATAGTGATCTCAGTTTTGATAAAGACAACAAATATGACAGAGATGTGAAGTATGATAAAGAAAGCAGGTTTGATAGAGATTATAAGTTTGAAAGAGGAAGCCTTTGTGAGAGGGACTTTGAGAGAGCCTACAAATATGAGAGAGAAGGTCTGTGTGAACGAGATTATGATTATAAGTATGATGGAGACTCAAAAAGTAAGAGAGATTATAGATATGATAGAGATCTAATATATGACCGGATTCAAAATATGAATTCAAACTTGGTAGAGATGCTAGATGTGAGCGAGACTGTGTATTTGATAGAGGAGACATAATTGGAAAGAGCAGATTGTGCGAGAGTCGGGACCACTGCTCCTCTCAGGATTATTCTACGGGGCTAACAAACACTGCCACAAACCCCCCTGTAATTACAGAGTCCAGCGTATGATAGCGCCTACAGTGCTGTTTGCTCTTCTTGCCAGAGTCATTTAATTTTAGCAAACAGTAATTTTCCATAAAAAAAATCATAAAATGTAAGATTTTATGAGCCAAGTGTGATATAATTTATTTCAACATACCATGGTGATGTATGTAAAGAAACATCAGTCATATGTCTGGCGTGGTAGCCTTGCATCCACTTGATTTGATTGGTGATATGCAGCTTTTGGTATTGTGTATTATCTCATATGCAAATCTTTAGAATTTTAAAGATATTCAGGTTGAATATACATTTTATGAGGCACATAGGCTTTTTCATATGCACATGCTGTTTATACATTCCATATTTGCAGATTTCATACATATAGAAAATATGTAAATAATTTTTAATGAAAAATGTTTATTAGAATTTTTATAAAATATTCCTAAATCAAGTTTAAGAATAATATATATACATATACATAATATTGAGTAGTTATTGAAGTGTGGGAGTTTGTAAGGAAAGGTTATAACCAGTTTGACCACTGGCAGCTCAAATATGTTAGGGGAGTTCCTGTGCCGGTGACAGCCTGTAGACCGTGCCAGACTTCGTCTTCACAAGGATGACTGCACGCAAGAGTAATACTGAAGAAAAGAAACAAAACAAGTTGATAAAGAATGTTTACAAAGGTGTTATCCAGTGTGATGTTGCATTTTTTTATATGCACAATTTTTTTTTTTAAATCTAGATCACGAATATATGGAGTGCAAAAGTTCATTGTTTGGGGTGTGTCTCGTGTTTTTATGTTGGCACTATTAGGGTGTGTGAATTTGTGTGTGTATGTTATCTTAAGATAGGCATTCAGTACTGTTTCAAATGGACAAAAAAATAATAGCATAATGTGATGATGAGTTGTTTTTCACATTGCATTTTCTTTTATTTATTGGGTCCATTTTCAGGTGATACAATTTTGGTGATATTCTCACTACACAGCACTGGATACACGTCAGGTTTTTTATGCTGTAAGTTTTAGCTTGGATGAATCACTTCTGTGAAGATACATGACCATATGCACCTTGTAAATGACAACTCATCAAGATGGACCTTGAATTCATTGACAGTTGAGTGTTTGTGCAACTTAAATGTCCATGTAAATTATTTTTATTGTATTATATGTTGCAAGTATGTTTTTGGTTGAATATCCTATTTATGGATATTATTATGGCTGTGGTGTGCTTGAACCTGTTTTATTTTGTATTTATGGCTGCTATATTTGAAAATCAATCCAAAGGTAATGTTTTTGATGTAACATATCAGTTTGGTTATTTTATGATGCCACTTGATTTGTATATATTTGGTCAGAATAATAATAATAGAAATAATAATAATATAATAATTGCTATATCCATTTTTGTTGAACCTAGAATCCTGCAAAACATTATTTAAATCGGGTGTTTGGTTTACAATTCTTCAAATTGTCAACTTGCAATCTTTCCTTTACATGTATAATCTTTTCTCTTTCAGTTACACAGACCTGACCTAACTGGTCATTAACAATTTCCATAAGTGACATTTTCCCATTTTATCCCTTTTTACTTGTTGCCCCTACCCCTCTCTGGTCCTCAGTGGAGATTTGAGAGGGCAGAATGGAATTTTTGTTTGCCACTCTCGCTGTTATTCCCTGCATACGAGATTACATTCTTCCTTTTTCATCTCGTCTTACTAGATATTGCCATTTACTCAGTTCCATGCTATTGTCCTGTACCTTGGTTACCTTGAGGTGTTTCCGGGGCTTAGCGTCCTGAAATCTGAAAATAAATCGGCCAAAAAAATAAAGTAACAACTTCTGCCACCTGTAGCTGAAGAAAATGTTGACCAATTTCATTCCAACTTCACATGCCTAGTGCCGGATATGCATTCTCCAAGATGTAGAAGTTACATGAAAATCCAATTAAAAACAAAAGGGAAAAAGTAAAAAAAAAATAAAAAAAAAAAGTTGGTTGTCAGCTTTTCGTACAAAGAAATATAAGAAATACTGCCATTGGGGCAATGTATTTATGATATACAGTATATTAAAATAGAGCATGATAACATGCTAACTCATTATTATGCGTGAAATCTGGCCCGCCAGGTGACACCAGCTGCATATCCACTATGTAGACCTTCCTTACTACTACTACTTGTATTCTTTGTGCGTCGGACAGGTGCTTGCATATCTTTATCCCTGATTGCCAGTACATAGGAGATGTTATCGTTATTATCAGTACCAGTTGCCCTCCAGTCTTGCACGCATTTATTTTTTAAAAATTGTAAACAATAATTTAACATATTTGGATGAAAATTTCACGACGGTGATGGCAAATAACTGGAGATTTGTTTAAAATTTTTTCACTATTTTTCATATTTTGAAAAATACTCTGTCACTGGGCCCCTTAAATCTGGTAAACATATAGTTAACATACATTTTGTGGGGGTTTTAGAACTCCATTATTGCTCTTCTCCCTCTTAATCTGGATTTTGCAAGTACATATCTCAGTATGACTGATGTCTTACTGGATTTGGAGGTTTATATTCATTCTTCCTTTACTATAAATTTCTATGGAAGAAGGCTTCAATGAAACATTGAATAAACTTGTTACCAAATAACACCTATGTGTATTTATTTAGGATTTTTTTTACTCTAATTGGGGTCATACAAGAAATAATCTAGGCAAATAGATACTTTGTGATAATCCACCTGAATAAGTTAGGCTGAGGGAACCATTAACACTGAATGACCACCCAGTTAAACAACACTGCTCCCAGTACTGCAGTTACAAAGGCTCTGGTTTACATATGAACACAGAATCAACATCACACTGCAATGTCAGTGGGGCATTAAATACACAGAAATTGAAAAACCAGCTGTCATGTGACTTTCCACACCCATCTCGATACTGAGCGACATTTTTAAGTCTGGTGTACTTCTTGCCTACACTTGGGTGTCCACTGACTGTCCTCATGCCTCAATCCATCACCTGTTGCAGGTGTCACTGGCAGAGTTCAACTGGGTATTCTCAAGAGAATACCCTGAGAGAGATAAATAAAACAGAACAAATAAGGTTCAAATTGGAGCATCATACTTTGGACTGGTTTTGTTGCTACTCCACTCATGCACTCACAGAATCCTTCAGTTACCAAAAGTGACATGAACTTGCTGGCTTCCTTCACACTGTACATGGTACATGCAAGGATTAACTAGCATGAGGTTGCGGCTGGAGATGGTGGTGGTGTCAACAAGATGGTGGCTAAGATAATGGTCGGGTGGTAGTGGTCTAGGTTTCTCCTACACAACACGTGATGGTTGCTAATCCAATGGTTACAGGCACGCTCAGCTGAGCTGGTCAGTGTGATAAATATTGGTCCACATCCTTCCCCACTCTTCTAAGATTACATTGACAATACTGGATTGCATTGATCCACTTGATTACAAGTCCTTTGAGAATGTCTCATTAGTCTCGGTTCCTCTCACTTCAATTACTGTAATCGAATTTGATTCTAGAGATTTGGTAATTAATTTAACTATCATCTGCCTACTAAACATTGCTGGGCATTTTGTGCAGTAATTGTCCTCTGGCTAAAGGAGCAGAAAATATATAACTATAGCAAATGACTGGGCAGCGTAGAATAAGGACTCGAGTCTCCTATAGTGCACACAGGAGTCCACTTCAGATGCAACCCATCCTCTTAAAAAAAAAAGTCACTTTTCACTCGTGTGCACTATGGCCAAAAATGGACATAATTTGAAATTAAATTGGCTTATGAAAGTTATGTACTGTACTGTACCATTTTCTGTTTGAGTCCTCTGGATTACTCAGTAAGGTTAGGAGAGGAAACATTCAATAAACGTTTTTCATGGCATTTTGAAACTTTAGGAGAATTTCCTGCCCTCCTAACCTACCAGAGGACCCTTAACTTACTGTTTTGGAAAAAAAAATCCACAATTTTTCAATTTTTGTTCATTTTCAAATTAAGTATTTTCAGCCATGCGGACAAATGGCCAAATTCAGACGTAATTTGTAAGAGGACAGGTTGTCAGACGAGCAATTGGCAAATATAAAACTGTGGATTTTTTTTCCCCCAAGGACTGTCCCAATGTAAACATAAGAAGTAACATCATCACTGTTTGCAATGAAGAAAATTGGATCCAGCTCTCTCCTCATGTTACTTAGATCATAAAAATCATTGCTGGTAGCATCCACATTGCTACATGGGTATAGGTCCCTCATACTATACATACAGTGTTCTTTGTCCTAATTAAACAAACCGATAACACACTAATGACCATTGTGTGATATCACTACTCAGGATAACCATATCTGTAAATGGATACCCAACACCACAGTGTTTGCACGACCAGCTCCCACCGGGAGCAGCCCATCAAACGTCTCGGCTTAATACAGAATACCTGTACAATCGTTATTTTAAGACAACTTTCTCTTACTCTTCTAGCTTCGCCATTTCAACAAGTCAAGTGGAACGGTCCAGTGGGTCACGTAGTTATCTGTGAAATCTGGGGGAGCATTTGTTCACCCTTCACCCTTGTAGCAGGGTTAGGTTATCTTAGGGGACCTTCTGTCCACACATTAAGAAATAGGAGAATAAGTCACTGAGGGCTAACCTCTGTGAGTCCCAACCAATCAAGTGGAAGGACAGAGTGATTAGCTTTTAGCCAAGGAGAGTTTATTCTTAGGAAGAGGAAAGGAAAACTAGATAGACTGAACAAGTACCGAGATGAACAAATCCACAAGGGCCGTGACGAGGGTTCGAACCTACGTCCGAGATTGTAGATAGAGAGATCGGCCTTGTGGATTTTTCATTTGACGCATCACGCTATTGTGATTAATATGTGTAAAGTACCGAGATAATGAGAGGCCACAGAGTAAAAATCCGCTCCCTTACGGAGGATACAGGTTACAGTAGTCATAATGAACTAGCCAGTCTGTTGTCCTCTCTCAAAGTATGATTTCTAGATTAATACCCACAAAGGACCTCTCATTCGTAGCACTATGCTACCAAGATGAAGATGTTGACATCGTGATCAAGGGAGATAACATACGACAATTGAAAGATTACAATTTTCAGGTCATTATACACCCCAGAACTGCAGGCCAGGAATTAATTACCATCTCTGATTGCCTCTGAGCAGCCTGAGGGCAATAATCTTCCGAGAAAATAAAGAAAATCTAGTTGACTTGAGACAAAGTTAAATAATGAATAATGATACTAATAATTATTAAAATTATTAATTGAGAGTTATGGTTCACCTGTGGTAGACATAGCTATCATCTATGGCTCCTTATTTTAGTATTTTGGATGATTTTAAGATTAATAATTAAGATTGTAGTAAAGTCGTCAGCGAAGATGATAGCTGTTGACAGTTGAATGCTTTCTTTACTAAAATCGAAAGAGTTAAACAAAAGTAATAATAAGTCTCCATTTTGTCAACTGATGTTTCAACCCATGATTTAAATCACTATTATACAGTGCATCATGTTAAAGGTTAGCACTTAGGATAAATTAATTATTAATAACTTATTACATATAATAATAATGACACTTTCGCTAAGCATTATATATGATAGTGTATGCTTTGAAATTCTTAGAGAATGAATCGTATGAATGTCAACAGAAAACGATGTAATGTTGGAATGTCTGTGGGGTAAACTACTGCAAACAGGATAGATAAAGGGTCTACAACATGTTACACGATGTTTATGGGGGTCTACTACCACCCAAAAGATTAGGTATGGGGTCCACTACCACCTGTTGGATGGGCATGAGGTCTACTACTACACAGGATAGTTACTAGGTTCACTACTGCCCAGTGGATGGGTCTGGAGTCCACTATCACCAAAAGAATGTGTATATGGTTCACTACTGCCCACAGGATGGGTATGGGGTCCCTACCGCCCACAGGGTGGGTATTGTGTCCACTACCACCAGTAGGATGAGTTATGGGCCTACAACCGCCTATAGGATAAGTATGGGGCCCACTACTATCCAAAGGTTTGGTATGGGGTCCACTACTGCACACTGGTTGGGGTAGTAGACACCATACCCATCCTGTGGGTGGTAATGGACCCTATATCCATTCAAAAGGTGGTAGTGGACCCCATGCCCATCCTA
The DNA here is from genome assembly GCA_020271785.1 of Procambarus virginalis. Taxonomy (NCBI): domain Eukaryota; kingdom Metazoa; phylum Arthropoda; class Malacostraca; order Decapoda; family Cambaridae; genus Procambarus; species Procambarus virginalis. The sequence continues at coordinate 5,637,615 of WNGS01167372.1, read as the reverse complement.
CGGGTGGTAGTGGACCCCATGCCCATCCTACGGGTGGTAGTGGACCCCATGCCCATCCTACGGGTGGTAGTGGACCCAATAACCACCCAACAGGTGGTAGTGGACCCCATACACATCGAGTTACTAGTTGTGGACAATATATCCATCCTGAAGATACACTGGCAGTGTTGAAGGCAGCAATGTTCAGTGTACAGGTTCCCAAGTAGGAAGACTTGAGAGGCATCAATATCAGTGGCTGGTGTCACGTGACAGACTTGACGTGGTGAGAGGCAATGTCATGTTATGTTATCTCGTCGTTGTAGATGGTCTTTAGTACCCCGAGACTGTCTTCGTTGCCTTCCTTACTGTCTGGCTGTGGTCGTCTGAGGTGGAGGTTACGATAAGAGTTATAAGCTTATAAATCTCAAGGTAAACATACAACTCTAACAGGCAGAACTGAAGAGGTTGGAGTTGTAGAGGGTGTGTAGGAAGGAGCTGGGAACCGCCTGACATCCTATAAGTCTCGTCTTGAGACTTATACTTCAGGCGCTCGAGTATGAGCCTTATTCGCCAGAATATACTATATTATATAAGACTTATACACCTGTCTCCGTCTCCTTGGGAGATAGGAAGAGCGAGGAAGGTGACGGGAAATCTTGTTTAGAAGACGAGAAGAGCGCCAAGGACCCATCCGGCGTCACGTGGTGATCGTCGAGGACGCCACTTGTTCGAAATAATATTCTGAACAATGTTATCCTGGACGTTAATAGTTATTATAAAGCATAAATGTTCACACTTCAATAAGTTAAAATCACCTAATTTGTCATTAACGAGCAATATCTTAGGTCAATTGAAAGCAAATATTTAACATCATCCAGTGTTGTGTCAGGAACTTTGAGTTGTTTGGTTACTTAGTCTGTTATTAAATATGGTGTATAGTATAGTTGTCGAGCGGCCATTAACAGCTCCTAACTTCACTGCCCATTCTATTGCAAATGTTGCTCTGTTGTACTTGTTGTTCTGCTGCAACATTTATAATAGAATGTTGCATTTGGTTTGTTAATTAGATTTAGAAATTAACAACTTCAAACATTCAAGCTGGGGATCATTATTGGTTCATTAGAGACGCGTTCGTATTTGTGGAGGTGAAGGAGTGGTTGTTGGCCATTGTTAATTGACACTTCAGACTCGCAAAATGTTAACCAATGGGGGTGAGTTTTAGGGTGAATGCCAACCAATCAGCGGCCGGGTTTGGTTGGCTGCTGGGTATAAATGTGACGATGAGACAAAAAGCACTTCAGTGTTGTTTTACCTCACTTTTGGTATACAGTTCCAGCTTCGTCTCTTGAAGGTGAGCTGTATGGTGAGGATCCCCCCTCCCCCCCCTGCCCCTTGTTGCGTCCCCCCCTCCCTCCCTCCCTCCCCCTCCCCCTTTGCTGCGTCCCCTTCCCTCCCCCTTCCCTTTGCTGCGTCCCCCTCCCCCCCCTGCCCCTTTGTTGCGTCCCCCCCCCTCCCTCCCTCCCGTGTTGCGTCCCCATCTTCTCCCTTGTTGCCTCTCCCTTTTTATATGGGGAACTATATACCATTATTTCAGACTTGCCTTCTCGAATCATAGTATAAGTGTACATAATACTGTTCGTGTGGCACTAGAGCAGACACAAACTGGCCTGTGACGCTTCTCTACCCCACTTGTATCATGCCCGAGGCGAGCCCTTAACGACTGACTTCACCCTTAAAAACTGTTAATATATTGCTGTTTTCTGTGCAGTTGGATTACTAGTTAAAACTACAAAAAAAACGCTATGGCTTCCTGTCATATTTATTGTAAAATTACTACAGTCTTTCGGTAGATTGTATCTTTAATGATTTCAGTGTAGTTATGTAACAAGTTAACGGAATAATTCCTGACTATTGCACCTAAACTATAGTCGATTACCGGTTCGTAGTAGTAAACTGTCATCGCTACAGAGGCCTATACAAGGCAGTCAGAAGTTTTAACAAACGCGCCTTAAGTAAAATTTTGATGCTAGTCTCCGGACACTTCCCCCACTAGCATTTCAAAAAGTTGTAGTTGGCTAATATACAGTAGAGCCATTCACGTTGACTGTATTCGTTACTTAACATTGTCCTTGACACTTAATGTTAAATGTAGACAGTTAACCTTTAGTGTGAAAAAAAGTAACTGAACTTTGTTCTTAGCAGTTAAACCACTGCTGCAAAGGTGTACCATTAGTCTTGTTTAAGTCGGTTTTTTCTTTGCTTTTTTGCTTGGTAACCTCGCTCCCCCCCCCCCCCCCGGAAGGATGACCACTCTGATAGTCTCCTGAGTAAAAACGACTATTCTGCACAAGTTTCTCTTCTCCCTTCCAAAAGTCTTCCTTAAGACTGTAGTGTCTGCAAAGGCACTAACCAACACAGCTAACTCTACACTCCATCCTGTGGAATACCTTTGAACATGGTAAGTAAAATATTCTAGTTTGATTTGGTTAAACCCTCTAAATCAGATGGTAATTTGCTTAAGAATATCAGATGCAGGTTTAAATAAACATGGCTCTTGTCCCCTTTTAGTAATTTAGATTAATTTATTTATAGTTTGATGCATAAACTAGTGCTGGTAACTACCATTTTCTTCCTGTGCGTGAATATTAACAGTAACTATGGCTGGGATGAAGCAAACTCTTGCTGCCAGTCTTGTAAAGCTTCCAGTTAGTATCAAATAAGGAAGACTAATAGATTTATAGCCAGAAGTTTACTTATTAGTGTAACATAAATTGAAATGCATGTGCATTAAACTTTTAAATATGCTCATCCCACTGTAGTAATAGTTTACTAAATGGCCAAGAATTTTTCTAAAACTACGTAATATTTATTAGGTGAGATCCAGTTCATGTGGACAAGGCCCGAGCGAGGCGGGAGGACCTGGAGGCGGTCATCTACATAGTCCCACACCAACTGTCTCACACTGGAGGGTGAGTATTGATTTACTTTGTCATACAGCTAAAATGTTTATAGCATACGGGGTGTTTGATGGACTTTAAAGTCCAGGTTACTCATAAGGGCTTCACCGGCTGTAGACTTCTACAGAAGTTAAAGATTAACGTCACAAGATTTAAGGAATCTTATAATTATAAGGACTAATAGTTGTGATGTTAACTGTCTCTCCCGTCCCCAGGCTCGGTCGACCACTGCCAGACAACAGTGAAGGCAAAGAAACCGTCTCGGGTACTGAAGAACATATGTAACTGCATAAAGTGGCAGGACAAGACTACGTAGACATATTCCGTCAAAATATTAAACATAGTTTTGCCAGGAAATGGCCTAGTTTACCGAATGCTAGAGTTGTAAAATATTAAATTTAAACTAGCACGTAATCTTCTTTAATACCTTAGCCAGGAGGTCTCTTAATGCATCGTGTCTATGAACTTGCCC
>WNGS01167372.1:5616822-5633207 GCA_020271785.1 Procambarus virginalis | reverse complement strand
CAAGGTAACTTCCAAGGCATTTAGTTTAAGAAAGACCTGACTACATACTGGAGAAGGTTTTGCACTTTTAAAACTAGATTTCCGACCTGATGTCAAGTGATTTATCACAGGAACGCGATGTATCTGAGGAAATAGTGACGTCATATATTGGGATCAAACTTCTGTCACACTTCTAGTCGAGATACTTTCAGAGCTCACATCATGGTGAAGTCGGCAGTGCGTGTGTCTGGGGAGACCAGGGAGGAGAGTTTGGTCCTATAATGCTTTAATATTCTCTTGAGTGACTGCATAAAGAGTGAACAGGGAGGCCTGGCCTGGAGGAACTCCTCTTGCTTGTACAAACAACTGCCAGGTTTTAATGTTTTTGCGGTGGTATGTTAAGGAGATTCTTGGCCAACTTTGTTAGTTTGGCTCCGGCACTCAAAATCTTGTCTGTATAGCATTTTAGGCCAGCAGGTTAGTAGCTTTCGTAACTTCACAACCCATAATATAGAAATTTCCAAGTCTGATTGTGAAAAAGATCTGGGAGTAATGATTAATAGGAAATTCAAGCCAAAAAACCAATGCATAAATGTTCGAATAAGGCAAAAAGCATCTAGAGTTTTATTCCTAGAAGTTAGTCACTTATTCTGCTGCCCGCACCCAACACGTGGGCAGTGTCCTATTTCCCTTATTTCGAATATTTATGCACTGATATTTTTGGCTTTAAATTCTTACTAATCATAACCCGCAGATCCCTTTCACAATCAGACTGCGCAATCTCAACACAATCCAGCTCATCTCCTGTAACTATCCTCATAACCTAGCCTAATAACCTTGCATTTGTCAGCACTAAACTGCATCTGCCAGTCGTTTGACCATTTCAAAACCCTATCTACATCGTCTTGAAGTGATTCCGAGTCTTCTTTAGAGTTTATTTCAAATTCACTTTAATGCGTTCAGCATTAAACAGTATTTATCAAAGTTAATCCCACTCATAGGAAACTTCAATGTGAAGATTAAGTTTTTCAATTACTAAATTACATTTACTAAAAAACAGAGTTGCGGTGACAAGAATGAAATGTACAAGTGAATGAAGGGACATAAGTAATGTTTAAAGGTATTAAATACATCAACACAAAATATAACACGAAAGATTAGATATAAATTGGCCTTTCTAAGGAGTATAAATGAGGCTATCTGACCTTATGAAACTAATTCGTGGCGCCATTTGTTGTTATTCTCCTCATTCTCTCGCCACCTACGCACCACTGGGAGATATTTTATATAATACGCTGATGAGGCTCAGTGACGCAGCTATGGTACACATTGCGTGCATTCTTGCTATGGCCATAGCTTTAGTTCGTTGGGAGTCAGTAATTTCTCTCCCATCAGTCCTGAGTGTTTGGAACAATATAGTCTTGACAGCAGAGATGGGGATACATAGGAGGTTCAACTTCATCTTTGTTACGTGCTAATTTGGCAGCAATGTCTGTCATTTGGCTGTCAATGTGTGTTTGTGTGATGGTATCCATACAAAGGAGATTCGAAACCTTTACTCTGTGCAGAGATTAGCCCTTATGTTTAGAGGGAGTGTTTAAAAGTCTTGGGCCCGTGATGATGATGGAATTCTCTCTCAGCGTACCTATTGCACCTCTGCTTTTCAACGGGGCTATTTTGCACATCCTGCCATGCCTCCTGGTCTCATGTGATGTTATTATCGTGTGCAGATTTGTCCCTCTAATATTTTCCAAGTGTAGCTTATCAAGTATTTCGTCTGCGCTATACGGAATACAGATTTAAACATTTTAAGCGGTCCCAACAATTTAGATGTTTTATTGAGTAGCTTCTAGCAGTGAAAGATCTTCTTAGGTTCTCCAGGTCAGCAATTTCTCCAGCTGTACTCACCTATTTGTGCTTGCGAGGGTTGAACTTTGGCTCTTGGGTTCCACCTAGGGACCAGCCGTGTAATCGCCCAGTTGTGCTTGCTTGAGTTTCGGCTCTTTGGTCCCGCCTCAGAACTGTCAATCAACTGGTGTACAGAGTCCCCAGCCTATTGGGCTCTATCATATCTGCATTTGAAGGTGTGTGTGTGTGTGTATATATACTAGCGTACTATTTAGAAGGCAGGACTGACTAGCCGCAATAAGCCTCAGGTATGTATTCATGTGAAGCCTGTATACGAGTATACAACCTCACAGGCCAAGCCCCCACAGGCCAAGTCCCCACAGGTCAAGCCCCCACAAGTCAAGCCCCCACAGGCCAACCTCTCAATAACTCTCACTACTGCACACAAAATGTTGAGGGGCTGTCTATTGAGGTCTGCGTGGCCTGAACTGCTGAAGAGGATGTCAACAATGGCCCTCACTTTCACTTCCTTCTCACCAATTTTTATATTAGCGAGTTTAGGCGAGACACATGAACCCGCCCGCCCGATGTGTGCTTAATTTATTAATTAATCAAAGTGTTCATGAATGCCACATGTGTTTTAGAACTCCGTTGCCACGTATGTATTGTGAGGCTTATGGACACAACACCCGCCATGCGAGTCTTCTGTTGCGTCGCTCACAAATGTTGTCGTATATGGCGCGACCGATAGACTCCTTTGGCCCTGGAGTCGCTCGCGGCTCGCGGAATTGACATACTGTCTCGTTTTCCCTTTTGGGTCCTCTGGTAGGTTAGGATATGGCCACTTTAGTACGACAGTTTCTTGACGTTGGGGAACCTTAGGAGGACGAGCTGGTTGACCACCCCCGTCTCCCTGGCCCTCAACATCATCCATCAACCCAAGTTACAGCCCCGCTCCTATACCAGGTAAGTCCACTACGGACTCACCATAGCCCGTGCTACTTGGAACTTTTTGTTCCCAGTAGCTGATTCTTAAACAACATTAAACAACTGCCCTCGGCTACAACTTCTCCACAACCTGGAGTATGGGGTCACGCCTCAACACCTGGAGGTGGAACAGATCGTCCTACACCATACTGAGTTCCTTCAACGCACTACTTCCTCAACTTTCCCTGCGTGTTGCGTCAAGGTGAATAACTGTCAAGATACTAAGAGTCGCAAATACAACCCTTCACTCATAACCAAGACGAGTATGGGCGTGAGTAACTAATAATTAGTGAGCTGTAACTTAATAATATCCTAGAAAAAAAGGATTGTAATTCATGTATCAGACTGCGAGCAAAGGCATACAACAAACAGGCTGGTTGACCAGACCACCACCCAGGAGGCCTGGTATGAGACCGGGCCGTGAGGACATTGATCCTCGGAACCACCTGACGGTACCTCAAAGTCAGGTAATCCACGGTTTTGCTCAAGGGTCCTTATACCACTCAAAAGGTTAGGTTAACAAGGGGGTAGAAATAGCCTAAGCTACTTTATCCCTTTGAGATGCATTTTCTTGTATCGATAAACGTACTTGAACTAGGGTTAACAAACGTCAAGGAACAGGTGATGGTTAATACTGGGGATCCTGGAGTCAACTGTCCTCCTCACAATCATTTTTACGAGTAGACAATATAGAGGACTTAGCAAACCTCTACTCAGATGTTTATCACGTCTTTCAATGGGCTACAAAAATAATATGGCATTTAATGAAAAGTTCCAGCTCATGCGCTACTGAAAAAAAATGAAAATACAAAAACGGAAACCAGGTACAGAACGCAGTCGACTCTTATACAGAGATCTCTCCTGCTTTGAAAGGGGAAGTGAGTATTGAGCACCCACTCATGACACACTAGGTCTCGCTACACAGCACCCTATAGGACACACACACACACATTAGGTCACGCTACACAGCTCCCTGCAGGACACACACACACACTAGGTCACGCTACACAGCACCCTGCAGGACACACACACACACTAGGTCACGCTACACAGCGCCCTGCAGGACACACACACACACACTAGGTCACGCTACACAGCACCCTATAGGACACACACACACACACACACTAGGTCACGCTACACAGCACCCTGCAGGACACACACACTAGGTCACGCTACACAGCACCCTGGAGGACACACACACACACTAGGTCACGCTACACAGCACCCTGCAGGACACACACACACACTAGGTCACGCTACACAGCACCCTATAGGACACACACACACACACACACTAGGTCACGCTACACAGCACCCTGCAGGACACACACACTAGGTCACGCTACACAGCACCCTGGAGGACACACACACACACTAGGTCACGCTACACAGCACCCTGCAGGACACACACACACACTAGGTCACGCTATAGACCAATACCTCATGAAATCTCATCACCATTGTTATAAAACACATCAATGTCGCCATAAAACCCCAAGGAAATCGTCAATTCAATATTCACTTTAACATGAAGAAAACTTGCCATAACAAACCCAGTTAATATAATTACATTAAGTGTATGAAGTTAAATCAAACTCATTTTATCAACGGTGCCTAATCCAAGCTGCAAAGCGCATTTAACCTGGGCCAGATTCACGAAACGGTTACACAAGTACTTACGAACCTGTACATCTTCTCAATCTTTGGCGGCTTTGTTTACAATTACTAAACAGTTAATGAGCTCGGAAGCACCAGGAGGCTGTTTATAACAACAGTTGATTGGCAAGTTTCCATGCCTGTAAACTGTTTAATAAATGTAACCAAAGCCGTCAAAGATCGAGGAAAGATGTACACGTTCGTAAATACTTGCGTAAGTGCATCGCGAATCTAAGCGGAGCTCACATTTAAGTGTGTCACCCGGAGGTGGCGCTGAAGCAGCAGTAGCAGCGCCTTCAAGGACGAGCAGCTGCTGCTGCTACACTATGAGCTGAAGCACACACAAAACTCGCTTATATTGCTATAACGACAAGCAGTCGGGGTTGGTGTAGTGGTGCAGCTGCGACTTGAGTGCACACACACATTCCCCGGAGTGTGTCAAGCCCTCGTCAAGGTCACGCTACACACTACCACCACCACCATCTGACACTACTAGAGTCGGAGCACCCTCCTAGATCCAGCCACGGTGGCGACTGGGAATGTGTCATATTATGTGTAGAGTAGGGACATGGGGGGGGGGAGCTCGTAAGTAACCTCTAGCCTCGTACTGGGCCCGGTAAGTTCCCTCTAGCCTCGTACTGGGCCCGGTAAGTAACCTCTAGCCTCGTACTGGGCCCGGTAAGTAACCTCTAGCCTCGTACTGGGCCCGGTAAGTAACCTCTAGCCTCATACTGGGCCCGGTAAGTTCCCTCTAGCCTCGTACTGGGCCCGGTAAGTAACCACTAGCCTCGTACTAAGCACAACACGCATAATAACCTTCTGTAGTATAAGACAGCAACGTTACCCTACACAGAGGATGCATGAACCAGGGGGAGAAAACAGATAAAGCGGCGGAGATGCCAAGATGAAAACACATGGGAAAGGTTAGCAAGAGAGAGAGAACGTTTCAATGAAGCCTCCCTCCTCCACATGATGGACCTGATAGCCTAAACTGCAATGTTATGTTGTTGTCGACTTCTTTGTCAACAGTACGTCGCTGAGGGGGGGGGGGGTTCATCTCATACACATACAGTATACTCTTTCTATCCCTGATAATCTGTTCTCGTTATAGCACGCCGTATTTTGACGTATACTCTACTCAAGACCAAAAACTGATGCACAAGAACATGGTAGCGGCTCGCGAAATTCACAATGTCCCGGTTTTGTGTTTGTGGGTCCTCTGGTTAGTCAGGTTATGGCATTTTAGTACGACCGTTTCTTGACGTTAGGAACGCTAGGGAGAACGGGCTGGACAGATACCATCGTCCCTTAAGACTTATGTACAGTATTCAACATCTGCAGAGTTATCCCAGATAAGCACGTAAGACGGGTAGGCACACTAGACCACAAAATGCATCTAATCCCAGCATCTCCATAACCCCGGACAACATGGTTTCAGAACTTTAATATGTCAACAGTTGTCTGTTGTACTGTAGGGGAGGCAGTGCTATACCGTTGCCCGCTCTGTGCTAACAACGGAGGCAACACACGCACAAAAGGAGCAACACAAACACACACTAGGACGGTCGGGGATTGAACGCTGACCTGCATGGAGCGAGACCATCGCTCTACCGTCCAGCCCAAGTGATTGGACAGGCGTGATAGGGAGTGTGTGAGAAACTCTAGACTGGAGTAATGTATGAGAGGGGGCTCGTATGGGAGGGGGGGGGGAGAAGAGACCACGCCCTCCCCTCACGACAAGATATCAGTATGAGCTATCAGGTCCTGCTCACATCCATCATCCTTACACTATTGACACCACGTAACTAATACAATTACAGCAATCCTCAAGAAAGAGATTTTAAAATTAGTTTAGGTGCGTGGTTTTAGATGTTAAAAGTTCAGGTCCAGTACCAGAAGATCCTGCCCCTCGCAACTACGCCAACCGTCGACAATATCAAGAGCACAAGAGAAACCTAACTAACTAACATGCAAAAACTGCAAGCAGTGTAAAATAAGGCGCTAAGGAAAGTAGCAAAACACCGTCCACCATTTGATCAGACAATCCAGGAGCTCCATGAACTCCTGAACATACAGCCACTAAACATCAGACTGCAGCACCAAGCCATCAGGGTGTGGAACACCATCCAAATGTTAGAGGACCCAATGTTTGAAAGATTGCTCCAAGATGAGATGCCCCGCTCCTACAGCTGGTGGCCCAAGAGCCTCGATTCTCTGGATGAAAACCCCGCCCCACAGTATATAATCCCCAGATGAGATATACATGAGAGTATAGGAACAATTCATATATGAGTATGTATGAACAACTTGATAAATAATAATATGTGTGTATGAACAACCCGACAAATAATAACGTGAATGTATGAACAACTCGATAAATAATAGTAATAAAACAAAGAGCCTTAAACAGAACAACATGTGTGGAAGCATCGGAGTGTGTATATATGAATGCTACTCAGTATTCTTCTATAGACATCCATATGTGGTGAAACACATGTGAAGAACCTCTCACACACTCGCAGCTCTCTGACAAGAGGGAGCCAGCTTAGCTTAGCTGCCAACACCCACACATCGTGTCAGCAAGGCGGACAGCCCGCCTGCTTTCATATCTCTCACTGTATTTCCCACTTCTATACTTCCCTTCACCTTTGCCTCTCCTTCCTCTTTACTTAAAGAAAAAAAAAAGAGAAGCAGAGAACATGTTGTAGACGCGGATTCTGTCCATTCAATTCAAGTATGTTTATTGAGACAAGGAAGAAATACATCTCAAAGGGATAGAGTAACTTAGGCTATTTCTACCCTCCCTTTTTGTCCATACTTTAGATAAATGAGACTGACGTGACAATGCTTCATGGGGTAAAAAACGGTGGTGGGGTGGGGGGGGGGCAAGGGATGAGGAGCAGGAGGTGACCGGTGAGGTGGGGATATGGGTATGGGGGAGGTGACGGGGAGCAGTTATGTCCCTGTTACCACCACGTGATATACCCCCTACCACCTGACTCGCCCCTCCACGTGGCGCGGGTACACGTGCTGTGGTAGCCACGTGTGTGAGACGGACCAGCACCCCTGCTCCCTCAATTTGCCACTCCGTTTAAAAAATGCAACGGTTTCCGAACTAGAAACCCAAGCAAAACCAACCTACCTGACGTATTGAAACATCTACGGTTGACTCCGGCGACTCCGCCTCACAGGCATAACACCACCTCGCAAGCAATCCAGAGCTTCGTCTACCCACATCTTACCTGGCGAGGGTCTCTGGAGTTCCGGCCTGTGATACCTTGGTTCAACAGGATGTTGTTTTGCCGCGGCCCGTAGGCCCACATATCCACTACGACCCGGTTGGTCCGGCACTTCTTGCAAGAACTTATCTAATTGGTTCTTGAAAAAGTCTACAACATCGATACCTTTTGATATTTCGTAGTTTCCGCAGGAGCTGGAACTTATCCTCATTAAACATCATATTTTGTGGCCTATTGAAAAACCTGATTTACTTCAGTTTGGAGATTTGTGTCCTCTATACTGTCTACTCAAAAATCCTAGTATCATCTGCAAGGGATGAGACAATACTCTAGTTTATATCTTTGTTTATGCCTGATATGAGGATGCCCAACAATGCCTCATAACAATGAACTAAAAAAAACGTCAAACAAAAAACTACAAATCACCCAAAACCCTGCAAATAGCAGAAATACACAACAAAAATACCAACAATTACCCAACAGAACATCCTAATAAGGATTGCATTTTATTACATAATTTCCAACTTAATATTTGTAATCGCATTCAATTTTCCTACCAATAACACTGTAAGAGAATACCTTATCTATCTCTATTATTAATGTAATTACCCGAGTATGAGAAATTTTTGATAAATGATACTTTGTTACTTAGGAAATGAAATGCAATTTTCTGGATGAGTCCCGTTGGCTCCCATCGTGCTGGGGTCCAGAGCTAAAACCTGGCTAGCCTTACCCTCAACCCACCTACTCTCACTACCCTACCCTCACCCCCACCCCATCCCAGACACAGCAGAGAAACCCATCAGAAGGAGCGTGACAGCGCACACAGGTCACCGCTGCTTGGCCTTTGGGAAGCAAGGCGGTGTCAGCTGCTCACAGTGCAGGCAGATGATGCATTGACTGCCGAGCACGAGTCGCCGAAGGACGAGCAGTTCGTAACGACTCCATCGAAGAACGAACAGTTCGTAACGACAGCGCCGAAGAACGAGTAGTTCGTGACGACGGCGCCGAAGAACTAGCACTTCGAGACGACGGCGCCGAAGAACTAGCACTTCGAGACGACGGCGCCGAAGAACTAGCACTTCGAGACGACGGCGCCGAAGAACTAGCACTTCGAGACGACGGCGCCAAAGAACTAGCACTTCGAGACGACGTCCGGGCACCAGTAATAGACAAGATCCGGCCAGAAAAGCATGGTCACCGAAGACTACACACGTGTTTCTATAGATAATGGAATTTAACCAGTTTTTCTTCCAATTAAAGAGTAAAAACGCAGCAGACCACCTTGAGCTGATGACGCAATTCCTAGTCTTAATGACAAGGGTTAAGTTTGGCGGCAATTTTACATAATGTGTTAGGTTAGAGGCGTAACTAGGCGACCTCTCCCGGTGCCTCAAAGGAGAACCTGGTAAACCTCCAAGAATACTTGATACTTGTAAGAATAGGTTAGTGTGTGTAGTGTGTGTGTGGGTGTGTGTGTGTGTGTGTGTGTGTGTGTGTGTTGTGTGTGTGTGTGTTGTGTGTGTGTGTGTGTGTGTGTGTGTGGTGTGTGTGTGTGTGTGTGTGTGTGTGTGTGTGTGTGTGGTGTGTGTGTGTGTGTGTGATGTGTGTGTGTGTGTGTGTTAGAGATAAATATATGAAGTAGACATAACGGGGTAAACATAGATTGGCTAGAACGGCGGGGCTCAATACCTAAATAGCTCGACTCTGCAGACAAATAGATATCACACACACACACACACACACACACACACACACACCACACACACACACACCACACACACACACACACACACACACACACACACACAGTATAGAGGTATCGTGTTAACATTCAGAGGGTGATAATTTTTTACGGGAGAGCGGAGCGATCATTTTATATTTTTTGAGTGTGCGTGCGTGTAAAAAAAAAATCCCATTTACTTCATCTTCGTGACGGCCCCACCCATGCCCATACCCCCCCCCCACCCACCGTGCGGCGGCGGCCCCACCCACCTCCCATCACTCACCCACCACCACCCAAAAAACTAGCCACCAAGGCGATATATCCCGAGAAGAATGTTGATGAGCAGTGAAAGTGGCGAGTGATGCGGGACGGGATGGGAGAGGCAGCACATGGGAGAGAGAGACGCTGGGAAGAGCGAATGAGAGCAAAATACACAACAAATACAAAACAAGGCACTATGAACAGCAGCAAAAAAGCGATCTTTGAGACAAACTAAAATACACAAAAATAAAACCCCTGTAAGAGCTACTTCAGGCCTCATGAAGCCCTACACATGCGCCACTGATCACCAGACCACAACACCAAGCCACCAGTGTGGGGAGGGGAACACCACTGAAATTATTGAAGATCAAATACAACGACTTGAGAATGGCCAGGACGGACCGAAACGTCGTCGCCCCTCACCTTCTAGTTGCGTGGTCTGGTCAACATCAAATACTAGAAAGCTTCCTCAAAGCTTACTCGAAAAGTTAAGACGCTCACTTCCTCAGCTGGCGGCTCAAGACCTAGGATCCACTGGATAGAAACTAAGCCGCGCGATACATAATCCCAAGATGAAAACAGACAGTATCCCCCCCCACCCCTCGCCCCACAAAAAACATCAAAACATCGCACAAACGTTTCAGTGTGTATATGTGAGTATTACACAGTATTCATCTATAGACATCACAGAGAATTAGAAAGGATTTTTTCAGTGTCAGAGTAGTTAAAAATGGAATGCATTAAGTAGTGATGTGGAGGTGACTCCATACACAGTTTAAATATAGATAGTGTGAGCCCATAGGCCAGGAATCTGTACACCGTTGATTGAAGTTGAGAGGCGGGACCAAAGAGCCAAAGCTCAACCCCGCAAAAATAACTAGGAAATTACACCACAGTATCAGCCAGGCGGAAGCCCACTGCTATCTTACATTACACATTCTTATATTAAACATTCCAAAACTTTCATACGCCTGCCACCTTTCCTTTTTTTTACTAAAAAAAAGTAACCAGTGCAGAGGTGAGTGAGGAAAAGGGTGACTTTTTGACTTAAACAATTCCTTGTGCACCACAACGGCAGACCTTGGACGCCATATAACAAGAATTCATCTAACCTTTGGCTTGGGTTCTGTTTCGAGTGTGTTCTCAACGTGGCCAAACATGGAGGGAATCTTGCTATCTACTGAACCAGCCAGAACCCCAACACTCAAGGATATGCCAATCTGGTCTCCTATTCTTTGATCAAACACATTTTTGATATACAAGCCCACACACTGCTACACATTGGGGGTCACAGGAGCCACGTAAATTTCCCCCACCATGGAACAGAGAGCTCTAAGGTGAAGGGAGAATCCCTCATTATTACTGGGGAGGTTTAAGAGCCGATGCCCCAGCAGCTGATAACATTGATGTGAAAAGCAGTGATGGGTGGGAGGGTGGAGGTGAGCCAACACCAACGTGGACATGACTCTCTAGCACCATGACTTGGTCTCGCCCCTCTATGCACACATGACCATCCCCTCTCCCCCCTCCCACATCCCTTCCCACCCTCCTAGTACACCTGACCATCCACCCCGTGCCACACCCTTCCCCACCAGCCCAATTGTAACAAGCAGCATAAAAAAGAACAACCACACATCGATCGCAATAACGTGGTAAACAAAATGATAAGTGTTATGATAAACGTAATCTTCCCACGAGGATATAAAGTATAATGAAAGTTAGGGTGAAACAGCGGAGGGCGGTTGTGTTGTCTAAACTACCTACACCCTGTTGCTACAATGAGAAGGATAACTTTGGTAATTGCGTTGCCAGATTATCAAGGGGACTATCTATAGTTTGTCTATACCTCCTTGATCTCCTATTGGTTGATCTATCCTAATCTGTTCTGTAAATTCCTTTATCCTCGCATCTAGCAGTTTGTAAATTCGATTCATAACTTGGATTCATAACTAAGTTTGTTTGTATCATTCTTACGCAGTAGATCTACCACCTCGAATGGTCAACTCAGCCTCTCGAACAAGTACATTCCAGTTTTGGTGTGTGGTGCTTATAAGGCCAAAAAATGATGTACTAAAAAAGCAGCTTACAAATTGTTGTGATGTCCCGTTTATCTATGAATCTGGGTCCTTGTTCAGGCAATGTAGTGCCTCTTGTTTAATGAACGTCTGAATTACTGGAGAGGAACGGCTGTGTATTATGAAGAGTTAAGGAACTTTGTACATACAAGGCCTCTCTAACACAGCTACCCTACTCCTCCATGGACTATATACCCGACCACGTCTATAGAGATTATATTTGGTATCCAGATCTTACCAAGATAATGTTATTAAAACAATGACTAAAACAGTGCGCTAAAACAGACCGAAAAAAGAAACGGGAAAATGGAGGAAACCCCCACCTCCATTTAAAAACTTTGAACCAAATATACAGAGTAACCAGGTTATCGCGAATAACTGAACATCTGTTACGGGCCTCATTATTAGCCTGGTTAATGGACCTTTGTTCGAGAGTCTAAATTTTACAAAAACACTTATCAGATCTCTGTCAATGGATTTCCCCTGCAAGGGTTTCTGTGAAAAGCTCCAATACGGCATTGACTCTGTGAGGAACAGCCATTTATAAGATACTTTGATTTTGCATTTGTTGGCATAGTCTTGCATGTTGGCAAATAGGTACTCTATTTGATGTATTTTGACATTTTTCACGGGGATGTCCATTTGCTTGGATATATTGATTTGTTCCAACCTGGACTGGTTGTTGTATTATTTTGTCTTAGTTATAGCTATGTTGAAAGGTTTCATTTCTACCTGTGGCTCTGGGTATGCAAATGCTTCTTCAGCCAGTTCCAGTACCATACACTTTGCCTAGTCTACCTTTTGAAACCTCTTGTTCCTAGGTTAAAAGAATTGTTTTACTTTCCTCCAAAACCATTTTCTTGTTTGTCCTGCCGAAAAGTCGGGCAGACTGAAGCATAGATGTTCTTTTTTTTTTCCCGGTGAGGTTTTGCCCAAGTCTCTATGAAAATACTTGCATTTTGATCCAAAACGACATTTTACCCTAAGACAGATTTAGGACGTTTTCTGGGATGAGGGAACTGGGTTCTAATCCTTTCTCTTCCAGAATATGGAATTAACAGAACAGGAAGGCACATTCAAAAGTGTGGAAACAACATTTAGCCACAACTCTTTCCCAGAATATTTCTGCAAATTCCTTTGCATAGAATTTACATTTCT
The DNA here is from genome assembly GCA_020271785.1 of Procambarus virginalis. Classification (NCBI taxonomy): domain Eukaryota; kingdom Metazoa; phylum Arthropoda; class Malacostraca; order Decapoda; family Cambaridae; genus Procambarus; species Procambarus virginalis. The sequence goes on along the minus strand of WNGS01167372.1, from coordinate 5,620,275 downwards.
CTTTTTCTGGTGAATGTGTGTCTATCGAGGTCTGTTATAGTGTCTGGAATCTATTGATAATGTACAGTGTTGTTATTGACACTTTCCTAGCTACTGGAGAGGGTTCTGGGATTGCTACTCCCGAGACGGCTTGAGGCCAGGCTCGACTTGGATAACTATGGTCCACAGGCTGTTGCTTGCAGGCTGCCGTAGGCCCACATATCCAACCAAGTCGTTGCGTGGGGTTTCTTTTCTTTGGTCTCTCTCGGACACTTCTTGCAGGAAACTCATGCTAAGTGCCTCTTGAATACATCAACCTCTAGTTACTGTCGTCTATATCCAGGCGTACCGAATCAGAATTTACAACTTCCTGAACTTCTCCTTAGTTTTATTCCTGTTGACATCTTCAACGCCAGCTCCAGTATTTTGCTTGTTCCCGTCTCTTCCTGGATGACCGTTAGGCTTTCAATGAATGAAATTTTCAGTCATGAGTCGTGGTATCAGACGCGAGTTTAATATATTGCAAGCTGGCACGTCATTGTTGCACAACCAGAGTAAATGTCCAGCTCGCAAGCCCCCTGGTACACTCACTTCTGTACACGACCCGTGGCATCTTGTCTTATACATATAATTCCCGTTGTTTGGGCCTTTTGATTATTTATTGTAGTGACCCCCTCAAGTTTGTTTGTTTACGGTCCTACTGTTTTGTTTATGTTCTCATTTGCTTGGTGGGGGGAAGGGAAGCTATTCCACAGGTGCCAAGGGTGCCTTGTTGTTGTCTGACAAGTTGCTCGTTAATTTTACTTGCTATCTACCGCTGCTCTTGGGAAGTATTACTACATTTAATATGTAAGACCGATTTCTCGGTCCTAAGACCGACCGTCCTCCTAATAGAGCACCGCATGTTGACGCATATTTTTACCCAAGGCCAAACATTGTCGTAGTACTAGAAACGGGAAGCGGCTCGCGAAAGTGACACACAGACCCGTTTCTGTTTGGGTCCTCTGGTAGGTTAGGATAAGGGCACTTTAGTACGACAGTTTTCTTGACGTTGGGAAACCTTAGGAGGACAGGCTGATCTAAAACAAGGGAGCATCGATCTGACGGAAGAGGAGCGGGTTACAACTCCCCCCCCCCCCACACACCACACCACCACTTGGTGGGGGGGGTCTTCCCCCGCAAGTATTTAATATTTGTATTTGCCAGAATCGAGCTATTAGCTCTTGGACCCCCGCCTTTCTAACCAATTTATTTTTCCTCTGTTATGTCTACTACATATATGTCTCACGCGCGCGCGCACGCGCATGTGAGGAGATGTAGAATCTCCTCAGCTAGATTTCCTAGTTTCTAGAATAGGCTGGTCGCTCTAGGGACTCTAGAAACAGAAGCTTTCAAATTTACATATACTTGTTGGGTGTCATATGAAGCTTATGTTAAATGCTGTCAGTTAAAACTAATTAGAGGTCGGTGATTGCTCTGTAGAGAGATTTACAGACAAATTTGCCTGTTCTGTGAAAGAGAGATTTGAGAGGTAGTATAACAAAAACCGTTACAGGTGGAGGGGGACAGTGGGGCGAACGCTGCCTCCCCCACCAAGGGAGACGTTGTGTTAGGCCCTCACCCTCCTTGTGACGTCACGCCACGCCACAGGCGAGGGGCCCGTGTTATTGGTCTAAGCACCCCTACTCCTATGCCGAGTTTTGGCGCGAGAATCTGTCATTGGAAGCGGCACGAGGGACAGTGCCGGCATCCTGCTGATTAGGTCAAGACAAGGTAGGGGGCAGAAATATGGGCATGTGAGCCTCTCTTGCCGCCAAGAGAGTTTAGTTTGAATTGGGCAGCCAGGGTTTGAAGAAGTGTCTAGGTGCTGGGTGGCGGGCCTGCCACCCCACTACCGTTATCGCTCTGTCGTTCTGTTTACTCATATTGCATGGCACTCCAGCCACCCTGGGTGTGTCGAAGCCCAAATTTGCGAGAAACTTGGACTTGGACTTTGAATTCCGCCCGACGTCGTCCCTGTGGTAGGTGACGCCGGCCAGTGTCACCCTGTCACCCAGTGTTAAGAGCGAGTCATGCTCTGGTATGATGGGGTTGTTAGTGATCCCCCATCCTCAGGTGTGTATAACACCAGGCGCCACGTGGCCAACCCCTGGCCACCCGTGCGGCCCAGCCCGGCCCGGCCGCGGCCCGGCCCGGCCGCGGCCCGGGCCCGGCCCGGCCCGGCCCGGCGCCCGGCCACCTTACCACCCGCGCGCGCGAGTAGCCCGGTGGGTGGGGTGCTGTGACGTCACGCGCCACCCGTGGCCACCCTCCTGTAGGCCCACGCAGTGGCCACATGTTGGCCACCACCTTTGGCCACCCCTTTGGCCACATTCCCAGGACAGCCTAAGGCCACATCTTGTCGACGCACGAGGAGCAAGCTAAGTGTTGACAGCCAGGTGGTAAGGACCTGGGAAATGAGGAAATGTGTGACGGAAACGTGAGTACTTTATCAGTGTATAAAATGGTCTCAGTTAAAAGAGAATAGAGAAAAGTTGTGTGGGCCCTAGCCCGGCCAGGCTAGGGAGGCAGCTGAGGACGGCCCGTATGTGGCATGCCCAGGTGAATGTGGGGCAGTACCTGGAGTGGGAATTGTCACTGTAAATCATGGAGTGATATAATTGTACATCTGTAGAGATGTTTTGTGTAGACTGACTAGAGTTTGGGGACCAGTCAGTGTAGAGAAATCATCATATAAATGATCCAGTCTGGCGATTCTGTATAATCGTCAAGCATTGGTTAGTGCCATGGTACCGTCATTATGTAATTAGGCCAGGTTAGAGTTAATTAAGCAGGCCCGTGGGCAGGGTTATTATGTGGATATCCTGAGGTCTGTATATGTCGTGGTGATTAATTTACATTGTTTATGTAAGGCATTGCCATGTGTTTCATTTGCATGATTGTTGTACTGTGTTGTGTGGTGAGTCAGTAGATGTGATCGCTGACTGATTGCCTAATGATGTCATTAGCATGGGGGGCATGCTGACGGTATCATTATGTGCAGGTTTGGTCAGGGTTTTCAGGTATACGTTATTACTGTCCTAGGATTTGTGTTGAGGATTTAAGGGGTCTCTTTGAGTATTCAGGGAAATTCGCAGTCACTTAATGAGAGCGAGCAATTAGTTATTTTGCCTAATTATGGGAGAATTAGTGACAGCTGTCCGCGTGGAGCGACGGTGTCTTATATTAACGTAAATTGTCTTGCTAGAAGCAACCGGGATCGGCGATCTTTGCAACGTTTGCAAGATTGGAGGGACAGTAAGATTGGTATACCTTAATTGTTGCAAAACCGTGTGTCACTACTGTGTTGGGCATAGTATTAACGAGTTGCAGTAGTCGCAACTGTATGTGGGCAGTGCTATTTTTATGTTTTGCATGCCATTATATGTGAGACCTGTTTAACCTTAGGGTTACTTTGTTTCTTTGAGTTGGTGG
>WNGS01167372.1:5546262-5600245 GCA_020271785.1 Procambarus virginalis | reverse complement strand
TTAAGAACATAAAACAAGGTAACTGCAGAAGGCCTATTGGCCCATACGAGGCAGCTCCTATTTATAATAACCCAATCCCACTCATATACATGTACAACCCACGCTTGAAACAATCGAAGGACTCCTCCACGGTAGGCGGTAATTGGTTCCACAAATCATCAACCCTGTTACCGAACCAATATTTACTCAAGTCTTTCCTAAATCTAAACGTATCCAATTTATACCCACTGTTTTAGATTATGCAGTTCAGTTTTGGTCGCCGTACTATAGAATGGATATAAATTCACTTGAATGTATCAAGCGTAGGATGAAAGTTAATTCCCCAAATTAGAAATCTTTCATAAGAAGAAAGATTAACAAAGTTTAAATTGCATTCACTGGAAAGGCGAAGAGTTAGGGGGGTGACATGATAGAGGTTAGAAGTGGATCATTTATATATATTATAACAACAGAGTTGTTGTTGTTCGCCAATACAGAGCCTTGAGGCATTCCACTTACAACATTTTTCCCACTCTGACTTAATTTTATTTTTTAACCTATTTATATATATTATAAACAACAGAGGTCCCAGGACAGAGCCTTGAGGCACTCCACTAACAACATTATCTCTAACAACATCTAATTTACATGTATGTATATTACCAAAGGTTGATGGTTCTGGGTGGAGTAACTGGAATCTTACTTTGTCTAGGGTAACAATTTGATATTAATACTGTATTTGTAAATTAAATTTGAAAAGCAGAAGCATCTCAGCCAGGAAACTTGCGGGAAGTGCCGGCTTACACGTGAGTCACCGTAAGAGGAAGGGGGAAGTAGTGACTGGGAGGGAAGGGGAGGTGTTGACTGGGGGGGGAGGGAGTGGGTGACTGTGGGAGGGAGAGGAAGGGGTGGGTGTTCACTGGGGGGGGGAGGGAGTGGGTGACTGTGGGAGGGAGAGGAAGGGGGTTGTTGATGTACAGTGACCTTGAGAACACATCCCAGGGTCGTTCTGTCATTAAACATCGTCGCAACCTACTTGCTATCACACCATCACATTGTCAGTATTGGGGGAAACAACGGTCAATGATACACACACACAGCTTTTACAGTCGATTTCCAGGACTAGACATTCACCACAAACTTCCACACCCGAGGCGTGTAACTCCCGCAAACCACCACTGGCTTCCGTCACAGCTGGCGCACACAGCCAAATATTAATCCAATACTAAATGATATATTTACCTTCCGACATGTAACAGCCACGCATTTACACGTCAACGTCTCGCTTCATGCAGGTCGGCGTTCAATCCCCGACCGTCCAAGTGGTTGGGGGCACCATTCCTTCCCGCCGTCCCATCTCAAATCCTTATCCTGACTCCATTCAAGTGCTATATAGTCGCAATGGCTTGGCGCTTTCCCCTGATAGTTCCCTTCCTTTCCAATCTTTCTGCGTTATATATACAAATGCTTAATACAAACAGTAGGTTCTAGGCAATTATAAGCAGGTCAGAAAAGATGAAAATGGGGGAATATAATGGGAGTTGTGGAAGCAGTGACTAGTGCTACTCATTATGAGAGCCTAAGGCCTAATTAAGGCTTAGGGCACTATTACCGTTATTGTCAAGCTACTGTGTGGACACCAATCTAGCATATAGCTGAATAATAAATCAATCCCAGATGGCAAGTTGTCCAAGGGGGGAAATTAAATTAAAACACACATTAGGACGCCTGACAGCTGGGTGCACAGCGCTTCGGATTCATAGCCCTGAGGTTCAGGGTTCGATCCCCGGTGGACCCCTCTTACCTAGCAGTAAATAGGTACCTGGAAGTTAGACAGTTGCTACGGGCTGCTTCCTGGGAGTGTGTAACAAAAAGGAGGCCTGGTCGAGGACCGGGCCACGGGGATGCTAAGCCCCGAAATCATCTCAAGATAGGATACTAAGACCACAAGGTAAAAACTCAATACAAATACAATTAAAGAAAAAACATTATTGTTCAATTATATGGGAGATTTTTCATTGGGAAAATTAAGACTGTGCCAGAGAATTCCCAGATCTAGTGAACAAATGAACACTAGTCTTCGATCCCAGATCTAGTCTTCGGGATCTGGGAATTAATGTGTATACCCAAAACTAATAATAAAATAAATCTAGTGTCTACTCATCAAAATCCTAGTGTTATCTGCAAAGGATACAGAACTATAGTTTGTAACAAATCAATGGCATGATATATCAATGAGAAAATTAGTTAGAGCAATGAAGGAATTTGAACCAGCATTTTAGTGAATACCATATGCTTGCCTTAACCCACTATGCAACAATAGAACAAAAGCTATTCAATCCATAACTTGACTGAATTCACTGAGGGAGGCTGGTGAACTCCATTACCCACATATTGACGTGTATGCAAGCTATTTCCAAAACCTGGTTGTGGCCCCAGCTGGGGGCATTTTAGATTCAGCTACTCGGAACAAAAAATTCCAAGTAGCACGGGCTATGGTGAGCCCGTAGTGGACTTGCCTGGCACAGGGGCAGGGCTGTAACTACCAGCTCCAGACTCCCTTAGTGAATTCAGTAATGTTCTGGGTTGAATAGCTTGTCCCATCATGACCTAGTGGGGTCAGGCAAGTGCCTGGTATTCACTATAATGTTGGTTCAAATTCCAGTATTTGAATAAACTGTATAGATATGATAATTACCGTATAGCGAAGTACAGTGCTGTATGTTGCCAAGAGGTGACCAATGCCAAGTGTGATACAGTATTGTGAACTGTTGCCACCAGATGACAGCACACACCAGGATATCTATTTCCAATTTCCAAGAAAAAAAATTCTAATCTCAACGTACAGGGATGTTTTTTATATACAAATGTACTGTATATTATTTGGTTGTTTTGATATACAGTATTTGGAAGTTTTAACCCTACCATCCATATTATAGCAGACCATGCATGGAACTCCTCCAGCCATAGAAATTGGAGTCTCAAGAGGTCAGAGGAACTTGCCAATTAGAATGTCAGCCCTTCAATGTCTGCTTAATCCTAGCCCACCTAGATCAATCCATTAATTGATGGATAGGGCCACACTGTACCTCCCACTTTTACTATTTGTAGGGCAAGGCTTTACTGTAAGCTGCGAGAGGAACAGTCCTAAATCCAACACGTACTAATACCGAGGGGGAAAAAGACTGCGACTAGTACTAATATCGAGGGAGGAGGGGGGGGGGGGGAAGACGAAACATTTAACGACTAGTGTTTATAGCAGTGGCTTTAAATTTGTTTAAAAAATAAAATACTGTGATTTTACAGTGCAAAATCTAGTTAACAGACCCCTTATTGTTTGCTGCCAGCCAATGAGATAAACCCACTAAAAATGATAATGCATAAATAATACTGTATATAAAAGGGTAATAAAACCTAAGGTCTAATAGACAAAAGTATATATTGGACAGTGCACAAGGCAAGTTATTTTTTTGCCAATTACAGTATGCAAATCAAGCCTCCCACTTTAATAAACTGTTTACATCAACACACAGATATCAATCCCAGCCACAGATATGCTAGGTGCTCTATCACCAGTTATCAGTCCATGAAGCCGCATCAGTGTGGTGATGTCCAAGCAACACTTCCTATCATGAACTACCCAGCAGCCAGCAATATTTACTCAAAACATTGTTGTGGTTGCCTTACTGACCCACATTCTCCGATTTACCCTTCTCTGGTAACTGCCTGATTAGCCATCTTATTACTCTTTGCAGCCCATAGTGGTTTTTAATTCAGTACTGTACATAGAATTTCAAAAGGCATTACTGATGAAGTGGGATCTTGAGTAATTTTATGCTGGCAATGCAAACCTGGCAAGATGAATCAGAATTTAGTGGATTGCAACATGCTCCAGGGTGACCTTAACAACCTAGAGAGACAAATGACCACTAGAAAGAAACACAAATGTAAAAGATTTAGGAGTTATGTTGGAAGACCTTATTTTTAAATGAACACAATAGTGTAGCTGTCACAACTGTCACACAAAAATGACAGGTTGGATAACAAGAACCTTTCAATCAGGAGAAGCCATACCGATGATGTTACTTTTTAAGACTAGTGCTCTCTGGAGGGGAATACTGTTGCACACTAACAGATTCATTCAAAGTTGGAGATATTGCTGACCTTGTGAGCACGAGATCTTTTACTACGGTACTAGAATTCTCTCAATAAATTTAAATTATTGGGACCTCATAAAATGTTTACATCTGTATTCCCAAAAGTGCAGGCAGGCAGATGTATATACAGTACAGTAACTAACACTTTGAAGATATTAGGACTGGTTCGAAATCTGCACATGGAAACAACACCACAGGAGAGAATGTGGTATGGTTAGACATGTGCACAGAGGGTAGAAGAAACCTATTAGGCCACTGTATGGCAGTGTGGCTCAACCAACACAGATGTCCATTCAGATACACTGACTTGTCTCCAAAACCTGCAAGCAAGCACAGGTAAGAGTCCCGGATGGACAAGAGCCATATCACGAAACAACCAACAAAGTCAAAATGGTTAACAGGCCCCACCTGAATCTAACAAACTAGCCATGAGATCCATTAATAAATGTACAGTAGTGCTAAACATAAGGAAAGTGAAGCAGATACTCCCACACACCGAACTCTGTAATTCACAGACTAGGTAAAGTGTACGTATGGTAGTATGGAATTAAAAGATTCCTTATTCACCACCCAAGCAGACTCAAAAACTTGCAAGGTAAACCTTATGAACAAGGCACAACCTAACACGTTTAGTCATTTTTAATCAAGAACACAGTACAGGTGGTCCCAACCTTATGAAGGGAAAGTGTACTGAAAAAGTGTTTGTATATCAGTTATAAAGGACTGAACCAAGTTTCTCACAGGTATAATACTATGTCACCAAAAATTACACAAAAACAATATATTTGGGACAAACATTATAAATACTGTACTGTACTTACAGTATTTACCGTGAATGATAAGACTTGTGCAGCTTGTCAGAGTTCGTCATTTTTAAAAGAGTGAAGAGATAATTACTGAAGGCGGTAGAAAGTAATGATGCATGGGTGACCAATTGATGAGTTATCTTTAATGTGTCAATGGCTGATATTGCTGTAGGCAAATGCATAGGCTGATGGGATTTCTAAGGTAATTCTGGTCTTCAAATCCAATGTTAGTAGATTTCCCATTTCACAAATTATATACAGAAGACATTTTCTGTGTTATTATCATTGACTTCAATGGTGCAGAACTCTTCATATGCTCTAAAATTTTATTTTCTTCTGTTATAATAGTCCTGGTTCTGGAGCAGTTCACTCCACACACACACACACAATATGCGAGGTTTTGCCTTCTCAGAGCACTATTATCTCTGGCTTCAGTTTGAGGGGGAATGTGTAACCTCTTCCTAAGTACTGGTGCACTACCAACACTTCCTCTTCTCAACAGCCATTATTAACAGTATTTTCCTTGACAAACAGCTTAAATAGTCCACAGAATGCACAATGAGACTACAATGGGCAAGAGAATACAATGCTACCGACTTCAGCATGGGCTACTGCATGGCACTACTGTATTAGGCCTTGCAGACATTTCTGAAGCACCCAACATTATTGCACAGACATAAGAGTAGCATTGCTTCTATCATAGGAAACAGCAGAGCAGGTGTATATAATGAATCAAAGTTCAAATCTTGGGAGGCTGTTTGAATAAGCCGAAGTTCATGCTCTGGATATTCCAAAGTAAACTTAACTGCCATCAAATTGGGATGGCATGAGGAAGTCTCAAACACTATTATCTGAACACCGAGACAAGAGTGGTCCCAGAAAAAGATGCCCGAACTCCTCAAAGAAGAAAACTCATCCCCCTCCCCACCACAACACACACGCAAGCTACATACAACTACACATTTTACACTTTTGTATTACAGTACAGTATATTCACTTTCACTTTAGTTTGCATTACAAATTTAATTAGAAGAAAATCATTTTAAATACCATCTTTATTGTACAAGCTAGCAAAAATTTAAGAACTAAAATTAAAACCCACTTTACACCACTCAAACCTTGTGGGATTAAATATTGGTATCTAGACAAAGTGTTAAGTTGAAAGTGGTTAAATATTTAAAACAAAATGTATAAATCTTGTGACCATGACCAGGAGGCCTGGTCGAGGACCGGGTCGTGGGGACGTTGAGCCCGGAAATCGTCGCAAGGCAAGGCATGACTTCATACTAAAAGCTCCATTAACATTACCATCCACTTTAATCTGTTCTTACACTAGACAGAATTTAGTACTGTATAAGTATAAGTTTAACTGTACAAGTATAGCCTACACTGTCATCAGCATATTTTACACATTACACTTATTCACTGTACAGTACAACTGTATTATAATTTTGCTTCACTACATTGAATTACTGTATTTAAACTGAACATTCATTCATAATAAACTTTATGGCCACTATTGTATATCTGTTAGAATTTTTGGGACTAAGCCTGTAGCATATATTCCAACCCTCCTCCCATACAATTTAATTCAAGAAATTATTCAGCATTATTTTGAGGTCGAGTACTATTCTTGTTTTGACAGTGACTGACTACTTCCAGAGGTTCATTACTTTCTAGTGGTAGCAATTCTGTACTTGTTGTCTGTCCTGCATGATGAACTGGAAGACCGTAAAAAATAAAAAAGGGGACTGTGTGATAAACGACACTATTTAAAGCCAAGAAAACCAATTTGCAGGATATTTATATAAGCTAATGCAAAGTACATGGTCGGGCAGCACTAAACTAAATTGGGATAGGTAAATGAAACTTTTAGGTGATGGAAGGTAATACAGTATTGCCAGTCCATTCCGAGGGGCAATAAATCTGTCAGTCAACATACATAATGCTTGCCACACTTACCTTTGTAATCTTGCATTCATTGCCTTATATATTAAATATTGCCAGGCCACCAAAATATACTATAGTTTTTGTCTAAATTATGTTCAAAACATCCCATCCCTCTAAAATTATGGTCTGTACTTTTGGTACTATTATTTGGTCAATAGTACAAATATGCAGTGATAGCCCAACCAAAAATGATCTTTTTGCACTTTTAATTTTATAGTCCCCCCTCCAAAAAAAATATAAAGCTAAATATAAAAACATTCCTAAACTTATTATAGCACACATGTACTATATAGACCCAAGATAGCATGCATTAGGACTAGAATTGCAGAGAGGTTAGGTTTGGTTCTATACCATATTTATGTTGCAATTAAAGAAGATCCCCCATTTGGCCAAATTCAGTGATACAAAACATCAACTTTTTTGGTGATCCATCACTGCATATTGGCACTTTTGACCAAATAGTTACTATACTGTAAATACTATAATGTTAGGAGGTTGGGCAGCTTTAGTAATACACATGCACAAAGTAATTTTGAAAACTTAATCTTTTTCACTTACCTTTATCTTCTTGTACTTCCTTTTAGATGCAGTATTGAGATCCTCGTGCACCTTGTCCAACACAAACATCAAAAACTCGGCAGCATCATGCTGTTGTGAACCACGATAAATAGATTCGTATTTGTCTACAGTGTTTTTAAAGTTCATGGACAAATCTGGCACATATCTGAGCGTCCAGAGTGCCTTCAGAAGCACTGCTAATTGTTCTGTAATTTCCCCCCTAGTGCCATATTTTTTTGAATTTATTTTGTTACATCTTGCCAGGTCATGTTTATACTGGTCCAAGACGAAGTACTCGGCAAGTACATCAGTATGATTGAGGCACTGAATCACTGCATTAATAAAACAAGTGTTACCATGGTTACGTATTCCCATCACTCCAGGCACCTTACCTTCCTCAAACTCGACATAATCCTCAATTTTGGGACTTTGAAGGTCCGACACAGAAATAGTTTTACTTCGCTCGAGCTTCCCTCTATGACTCCCCACAGGTGCATTAGGGGTGCCCCCTTGCACCTTAAAAGCTACCCGACTCACAAACGAACTCATTCGTGTAAGATACTTTTTCTTTGGTTTTACCGAGGCACTGCTGGAATCACTTCCACCATCCAGGCTCTCAACTCCATTTTCACTGATCATGCTCGTCTGGATTGAAGATGAATCTGTAACACCATTGGGATTCTGGTTTACATCGTTCTTTAGGGGCATTCCATTTTCCTTGTATTTTCCAGGCTTTTTGCTCAGCCTGAAAGACATAAATGGTCGCTTCCTACGAGGGTCTGCATGTCCATTCATTGTTGATGGTTTAGAAAATCTGCAGGGAAGAAAATTAACACTATTAGGTACATTTTCATAAATATTATTATGATAGTATACGGTAATGAACTGGACAGAAAATTAAGACATTTACTTTCTAATTACTGTAACACGAAATATTAATTCACTATCTCTTATCTCAAACTACACAACACAGGTTATTACAGTAATACAATCTTAACTAGACTATGTACTGTATGGGGTCCTTCAAAGTATTGCATCCATGCTTATAATACTGCACAAAGACCTAATAGGTACAAAACCCATGCACACAAATTACTGTAATTTCTCTTATCAAATGCTGATGGCACCACAGGTCATAGCTTTTCTGCCAGAAAATGAATTGTGTGCAAAATACCAAATATATCAGTCAGTTTTGTCACAATGAAATATTTGAAACATTTAATTCCAACCACCCATTTAGGAAGAAATAAACTGGTTCGTTATGAGAATCCTCAGGAATTTATATACTGTACAGTACTCTTATTTTTATATTCTGTGCACCACATCTCCATTTAAGAGGTAAAGATATTCAAGCCCTTCTTTAGGGTTAGGAATAATTAATTCAGAAGTATAACAGCTGCACCTAACTGTATGTTAAATACTTCGTGTCAATCCCAATTTGCAAATTTGTATGAAAAACAGAATCTGTGAAAATAATTCACTTTGCTACTGTATTATGAATGACACAATCAATTTTATTTATATACAAGAAGGTACAGTGGGTTGAGAAAGTACATACAATGCGGTTTGAGTGTTATTTCTAGCAAAGCCGCCAACAGGTATAGCGTTTCGGGCAGGTTCTTAGGCCAAGGATTAAATAGCTACTGTACATTTGTAACAATTCAAGTTCAACATAATAACTACATTACAAATTGATAGAATAGATTACACAGATAAAGTTGCATGTCTTAAGTGCTGTATTTTTGGTTCTACTTTTGAATAATATATAGATTGGACAAATTTGTAATTTATTAGGGAGGGAGTTCCATACCCTGGGTTTTTTTATTTGCACGAGTGTTTACATAGATCTAGTCTGGCTATAAATATCAAAGATATTTATTTCTGGTGCGGTGCTCACGAGTTCTATTACATCAACAATAATACTTTATTATTCAGGTAAAAGTACATAAACAAAATGAGTTACAAAACAGAATGTTGGATTTCTAGAAAAGTTACTATACTTTGCCTAAAGACACTAATACGCACACCATTTCAGACAAACTACCTATCAAAGAAGTTTTAAATCGGGATTATAATCAAGGAATAAGGTTTTGAAAGTAAATAGCACAAGAGTGTGTGGAGAGTGAATTTTTGGGGATTTAAACAGAGACTATGTTGTCTGAAGACGGTTTGTTATAGTTCCGACAGCAGATTTTTGCTGGGTGATGATGGGCGTTAGGTAGTTTCCAGTGGTTGAACCCCATACACAGACACTGCATATATGCTACATATGGATACACTAGCAAGTAGTATAGTGTAAGACGAGCAGAGTGGGGAACATAATATCTGAATTTTGAGAGTATAGCAACAGTTTGAGAGACTTTTTGGTTATGTGTTTGTGAGTGCTGAAGTGTAGTAGTCTCCTGTCTATGTGCAGGCCAAGAAACCTTCCCTCATTTTTACTACTAATGAGGACATTATCTACCTGAAGATAATGATTTGATGATTTACTTCCAAATAAGATGTAGTAGGTCTTTTCTATGTTTAGTGTGAGTTTGTTTGTCGACATCCATTAACTTTTTTAATTTGTTATTTACAATGTTATTAAAGTATGTGGGGTCTGGGTTTGAGCATCAATGGCTACATATTGATGTCTTAAGATATGATCGAAGATAGTACAAAGCAAGAGCCCCGGATTAAAAAATGAAGAAGTTTACGTAAGAAGTAGTTATGATTTATAGTAATCAAAGGCCTTTCTCAGGTCAATGAAGAGGTCAATAGGGAACTCATTTTTGTTAAGGGCTGTGTAAATTGATACAGTATCAAGCAAACTAACTAATAATGTCATCATTGGTACTCTTTCGAGATCAGAAACCAAACTGGCTAGGACTTTAAAATACAGGTATTTCTCTAAGTATAACCTAGAGAACCATCTACAGTATATCATTAGGTTAGGACATTAAATTCAGTCGAGTTAGATAGTTTTTAAGATACATTGGCAAACGGTCTTGGCTACGGTGCAACTTTTACTCGAGGAAGCAAACTGGACCTGTCAAGTGAGAGACTTTCCTGCAAGAAGTTGGCAGGGTGTGCAAGAGGCTGCCGTATCTGTCAAGTATGAAGGTTTTCTAGGCAGGGAGGCAGTTCATGTGTCAAGCATGCATGCTTTCTATGCGAGAAAGCAGCAGCAGCACCTGTCAATCGCTGGCTTTCTAAACGAGAAGTGGGCGTGTACGACCGCAACTTTAGACCTGTCAAGTATGTGGGCTTCCTGCGTGAGCAGGAAGCCCTATCAGATGTGGCGGGCTTTCCAGTTGTTTAGTCAGCCATACCTGTCAAATGTTGCGAGTTTATGGGTCAAGAAGGAGCCGTACCTGTCAAGTGTGTGGGCTTTCTGCGTGAGGAGGAGGGCTGGGCCGGAGTCGCCGTCAGGCGTGCCAGGGGTGCTCAGAGACCCGTCCCCTCTCGCCAGCTGGGACGCCGACACCGAGCGCGCTACAGGCATCTCTCACTCACCACCCGCGACCTCTTTCACAACTTCACAGATCACCATCAACACACATGGTGCCACCCGAGTCACTGGAGGTGTGTGGTGCGCACTACTTCACCCCGCCGCCGCCTGCCTCCCACTACTACTGTTGTGGGCCCAGGCATTGTGGGTAAACAAAGCCTCAGCGGCCTGCGGCACCACACCTTCAACATTCACTAAAGTAATAATATTAATAATAATAATAATATTTTATTTAGGAAAAAGTACATACATAGATGCAGTTAGTAACATTCTGATTGATTTATAGATAGAGCTAGTACATACAATACCTAACGCTACTAGTATGCATAGCGTTTTGGGCAAGTAAAGTACCACACCTTCAAGATTTAGTAAAGTAATAATACTTTAAAAAGTATGTGTAAAGTAAAGTAATAAATATTTTATTTAGGAAAGTACATACATAGATGCAGTTAGTAACATTCTGATTGATTTGTAGATATAGCTAGTACATACAATACCTAAAGCCAAAGCCCAAAGCATTTCGGGCAAGTAAAGTGAATTTTATTCAGGAAAGTACATACATAGTTGTTTTACAAGCATAATGTTGGGTTTATAGATAGAGCTAGTACATACCTAAATAATGGTATGTATTAGCTCTAAAGCTAGTACCTAAAAATACCTAAAGCCACTAGTACGCATAGCGTTTCGGGCATTTAGATTTAGATTCGCGTCCAGCAAATCCTCCCCGGCCAGGATACGAACCCAGGACAAAGCACTCGCAAAACACCAGGCGAGTGTCTTACCACTACACCACGGTTACTGCTAAAATTATCATACAAAGTTCCTTATAATGAGTTTTTTTTTATCCAAAGCTTCTACTGCTCTCACCAGATCTTCTAAGTCACTATTCTCAACTCTGTCTGCATTCAGAGTATTTTCTCTTTCCCTAGTTCCCTGCCATACTTGTGAAACACCGCTGGCTCTAGCTTAGTTCAAGTTCAAGTATGTTTATTGAGACAATAAACTACATCTCAAAGGGATAGAGTAGCTTAGGCTATTTCTACCCTCCTCTACTTCAAGTCCCTCAAGGAGGCACACAAATCCAGTGAATACAAATCCACAAATCACAGTACAAGAATCCAATTTAACATTGCAGGTTAATGTAATAAGGACAACATTTAACTGTTACGCTCCTGACATTTTAACATAGTTTAGTTAGCCAATGTCAGCTGCTAACTAAAGAAAATGGTAACGGTGACGGGGCCAGAAGCGAGCGTCAGTCGCTCTCACCACAACAACTGTGGCCGGAGCACCCTGTGGGTGCCCTTAATCAACAACACTCTTGTGGATGCTCCTAATTCATCAACAACAACACTCTTGTGCAATCACGAGAGGGGAAGACCTTTATGTAAGGTGCAAGTATCGTAAACCCGAAGAAAGAGCACAGAAACAGCGGAGAAAACACCGTCCTGCATTTCAACCCTCAAAGCCACACTTGATTTCCACCGAGCAAATTTCATTTGGTACAAAGACCATGGCATGGGCTTGTCACAGCATTGGTCTTAATTGTTTTTATAAACGTACAATAAGCACCATTCCCCGTGGCATTAGTATTCTCCACACGCCTAACTCAATTGCGTATCTCCAAAACTTACCGAGAAACGTGAGCTATAGAAGTGAAGATAAAACTTTACTAACTGGGTTGAGTACCTGTGGCAGGAATGGGAGTGTGGTGGGCAGCCTCCACCACAGGTGTGGGGTGCCAGGCTGCCCTCTGCTGCCGTCTACAAGCCTATTGGCTGCCACCCTCCCCTGCCTCCACACAGTCACCAGGAGCAAGTCAAAAGGGTCATCTTACAACAGAAACAAGACTATGAAGGGCAAAGGTGAAGAGGAGGTAATGTGACATTTTGTGACAAATATTCCATTATTGCCAGAAAGAGTGTACAGTATAAATAAGGTACAATTTATAGTTTGAGGCACCAATTTATTACAGTATTTAAAAAGTTTTTAGCTGAAATTTCAATGCTGTAATTTTACTATGAATTACAATTCATAGTAATTAATTGTGTCAGGGGGGGGAGACAGGCAGCCAGAACATATACATAGAGTACATGTTAGGCCTATATTGAGGTTCATTTGTAATTAATTGTGTTTTTTATGTGTTACCACTGGGTTATTTTGAGATGTTATCTCGAGATGATTTTGGGGCTTAGCGTCCCCGCGGCCGGGTCCTCGACCAGGCCTCCTTTTTGTTACACATCCCCAGAGAGCAGCCCGTAGCAGCTGTCTAACTCCCTGGTACCTATTTACTGCTAGGTGACAGGGGCATCAGGGTGAAAGAAACATTTTGCCCATTTGTCTTCCCCTCCGCCGGGGATCGAACCGGAACCTCAGGACTACGAATCCGAAGCGCTGTCCACTCAGCTGTCAGCCACCCCTAATTTAAACCCTATCTAAACCCTAATAAAAATCAGGATAGCTAATTTTCTTCAAAAAGTTGCTTGTTTGTTGTGGCCTATGCTTTCTGATGGGTTTTCCCTAGTTTTGGCTCAATTTCCTATCTCCAGGCTTTTCTCACCTTATAGAAAGAACCAATTCTGGTCTAGGCTCCTGGTATGAGAGGGTGAGCTTCAGAGGCTTGGTGCATCTTCCCAACACAGCAGCAGTACTGTACTAGCGTTTACCTGGGGGGGGGGGGTGCAGAGGACCCACCAGAATAGGGCATTTCATTATGTAACACTTTCTTATTATATATTTATAACGTTGAAAAATCTTCGCTATGGCATAAATTTCACTAGTTATATTTGTTATACTACTAGTACTTATATATATTATTTTTATTTTTTTAGTATTCTTCATGAATTACTTTAAATGTTTTATTTCATATTTATAAGGACTAGTACTGAATTTTATATCAATAGTTTCAGATGAAGACGTGGATGATGATGATATGATATTAGAGTCAGGATCAGATTTCCGTGACATAAAGGCTAAGGTACCTTCACTGCGGATGGATGCAATTTTGAAGGCAGGGCTTGGCATGTCTCGAAAGTAAGTCTTAAGAATGATTTTATCTAAATTGTCATATTGACAGATACAGCAGCATTTTTCTTATCCGAGTTGTCACATTTGGTTGTTCCCCAAGTTAAGAATTTACCATCAAGACCAGATTCATATAGTCAGGCAGGACAGCATTCAGGCTGCAGTGCTGCAGGGGAGCTTTTTAAATGTCCCTGTAGGGTCCTACTGCATATAATTCTAGGGAGGCACCGGAGAAAAACTTAATTCAGCTCAAGAGTAACATTCAACAGTACTGTACATCTTGGAGTAGAAAGACTCCAAGTCCTACCAAATTATCACTCTACATCACATGTGATCACCACATTAGGCTTCAAAGTTCTCGTTTTCCTGCTTAATCCATACTAGCCACTTAACCAGCAGGTTGCAGCACCATTACTAACCCAGAGTTCTTAGATCCAGTCACATCACATTTTATAATTGTGTACATACATGAATATTTAGTAAATATTTAGTTGTATATAATTTAAAAATATTGTACTGTAAAACAGTGTTTTCTCACGAGCGTGAATGCATCTTTCTGTGTCTCTAATTCTCTTGGTTTCTAATGCTTAGTGATTAACTTTGTCATTCTTTTCTGTACCCTTTCAAGTGAATTTATGTTCATTTTATAATATGGAGACGAAGGCTGAACTGCATAATCTAAATGGAGTCTAGCAAGGGCAAGCAAGACATTGCTGAAGAATAATGTTCGATGCCATATTGCTAACTCTTCTGGAAATAAATCCCAGTATCCTATTTGCTTTATTTCAACATTTCCCCCTTCCAATACCACTTGGCTTCTTAAAACCTGGCACCACATTTGCATCCCTCTATGACTCCAGTACTGTGGTTGACTCTAATGATATATTAAATATGCAAAAGAAGGGCTCACAAAGTTTTTCTTAATGTTTTAAAACACCCTGAAAATACCATCTAGTCCCTGTTTGGTTTAAATTTCTCTACTCGATATCTTTTCTCTGGTAACCGCTAGTCAACGTGTCCTCTTTACTGCATACATAGATTTGTTCAGCTGCAGACATCATACTGGTATCAAGATCTTCTCTAGTAAATACAGACACAAAATACTAATTTAAATACTTCTCAATTCTTTGTCAATTTTTTATATACAGTACTATATCTCAAATTTTTTTTTTAGGATTTGTCTATGCTGCTCTGCCTTGCTATATGTACCTGTACTTCATAGATTCTTTTGTTTATTTCAGCAAAATGGAAGGAACATTTTATAGTAGTAAAATTCGTGTCAATGGAGAGAAAAATATAAAAAAAAGCAAGCAGGTAAGTGTATTATTTCTGTAGTATGCTGATTGTCACATTTTATCATATTTTTTTATATACAGGCCACCCGCTGCTCTGTGAACATTTGCTTTATGAACATTCATAAGCTTATGAAACACTGGTGCATTATCAACGTGTGTTGATAGTACACCAGTTCTAAGGAAAGGCGACCCATTACCTTAGAGACGAAATTAGTTATTATCAAATAATATTTTATATACATTTTTTATAACTATAAATATTTGTTATAATTATAATTTCACCTCTGAGAGGGGTGAAAAAATTGAGTGAAAACACGTAAGGGAATGAACCGCTCAACAAGTGCTACCATGGTGGCCTGGTGCTACCATGGTAGGAGGCACTCAAGTGCTACCATGGAGGCCTGGTCGACGACCGGGCCCGGGGACGCTAAGCCCCGGAAGCACCTCAAGGTAAGGTATCTTGAAATACAAAACACATTTAATCTGCGATATGGGGAAGTGTTGTTATACATTATTTTGGCATTTTCCTCAAGGAGTTCTGACATTTAAAAGTCAATAAGGCACATAGGAAAAAGCTTGGGATGAAGTTAGAGAGACTAACATAAACTGTTTGGAAAAATGTTTGTCCTCAATTTGTGAATAACTTATAGGATTTTGAGAATTAGTTGCAGGCACTGATTGAAAACATTGTTGAAACTGCAAGGATCTGCATTGTTCAACCATTTGCTTGTTTTGGGGCCAGATTCTAGTCCTGCCTTCTGAAAGGCACTCGATTCAATAGTCTGGTTTGTGGTAGCTGGGTTTGGAGGACTCCAGGTGGGTAGATACAGAGGGAACCACCAGGAAGAGGCATTTCATTACACTCAACACTGGATTGTTAAATTACACAATAGTATGTTTTTTATATTTGTTATGAAACATGCTTATTTAATGGTACAACTATTATAAATTCAAATGAAATATCTTGGCCAAGTGTTAATGTTATTCCCAGTCTGGAAAGTGATGATTTAATTGCTTTGTATATAGTGGATATTATTCTATATGCTTTTGTGTATTTGTTACTGAACAAAGAGTCTGGTAAACTATTTTTTTAACGGAAATTATTTTGTTCTGCAGTTGCTTGAAGGGGACGAAATTGATGTAATTAAAGGACCATGTGATCAAAATCCAGATTTGTTGAACATTTCTCGTGTTGTCATTCTAAAGGTAGGCAACTTCGATGAGGATTCTGATAAAGTGATGGTTAAGCTTCGTAAATATCCACAGTTATTGATTGAAAAGTACGGCGATTATAAATGTGAAGATAACTTGTCATAAACAATGTTGACATTTATTGGTTAATAATGCCTTCAGTAGGGTGCTGTTAATATACATGCCTGCCAGGAGTTAGAAATTTATTGGAGGTTTTGAATACAAGTCAGCAAATGTGTATGAAATAATACTTTTCAGAGTAATTTTTTAATACGATATTGTAAGTATTATTTAATCTTGAAATACAGGATTATACAAAATGACTTCATTGTTTCATAACCAAATTTGTAAAAATTAAATGTCTATTAGTTTATGGTTTAAATATACTGTACTGTATAATAAATGTTATTTACCATACTGTACTTTTAATTTAGATAATTTCATTATCCATAGCTGAAAGCTTTTGCTAGATTTAAAAAGCAGCCCAGAAGTAAAGTGGGCTGTGGTTAAGTCCAATTAGGTATTTGAATTTGTTAAACTTCGCAACATTAGGAAATTTTTTAATTTATATAATGAACTCTCAGACAAAAGCACTTTTGCTCATCATGTTTTGATTTGCTTACCTTCAACTTTTAACTAAAATGTTGACCAAACCACACACTAGAAAGTGAAGGGACGACGACATTTCGGTCTGTCCTGGACCATTCTCAAGTCGATTTTAACTAAAATGTTACATAGTCTCCCCAGCTTTGTACCTTCTTTTGATAATTACTTATCATCATGATGCTGGCATATTTATCTTAGTTAAAAGTACATTTACCTAAGTATTTCATTGCCATTCATATAGGAAATTAAAATAGTGGCATTGATTCTACTACTCACAATATTTTATCTAGATTTGCTGTGTCTATGCAAGTACATCTGTACATTACACTAGTACAGCTGATGAAACTTGTGTAACATAGTTGCCAAGTCGATGCCTTGACAAAGACTTGAGCACGTGCTCCAGAATTTAGGGGATACAATGGATTGGCCTTTATGTATGATATGCCAAGAAAATAGATGCCTTGTTTTCATTGAATTCACTTCTTGTTGATAAAAGAATCAATCCGATAGGCACTTATCCTGTTATGGTAAACTTTGCCAGAAAGGCTTTCTGGCAAAGTGGGATGCATTACATGAAAAGTTTGCATGAAAAATGCCATGTAGGTGTGAAAGTTGCACAAATTGGTAAATAATGAAAGGAGCTGCTGTGTGGGATGAGGAAAAAGCCAAAAAGAAAAAAGTTGATAAAATAAAAGGGTTTTTGTATATAAAAATTAACAAAAAAAAGCAAGAAAATGGGATATGTGAATAAAAGATATGAACAGTAAGGCTTTCAGTCAATTTGAAAAGCATCCTTTTTTGACCAGAATCATTTGGTTGCTTCTCAATATAGGAATTCATTGTGTCATGTACTGAATTCATGGCCAGTCGGGCAGGACAACATTCAGACACCATCGCCACAGTCATCTTTTCAACTTCAAATGTTTATTAGAGTCATAAGCTGCTTAGTAACTCTGGAAAAAAAACAGAGTTTATTCCAGAATGACTGTTAAAGGCACATTGATATACTCAAACTATACCAACTGAAAGCTCAAACTACTCTTTCACCTACCTTGTGAATCCAGCCTCCCAAACCCAGTTTTGCCACATTTTCCTTAATGTGAAAAAATATTCTGCACACACAGGTGAATAAGAGATGATAGACTGGACGAGAACCAACTAAATGCGTTACTCAGAAAAGTGTTTTCACATTCACGCAGCAGATTATTCCTCAGGAATCACATTTGGTTGATCCCTCGGGGTAAACCTTGATAGCAGACACCATAACCAAGATAAAACAATTTAGTAAGAAATGAATAGGGGATGGTACTCACCTGTGAAGTAAAGTGGAGTCAAAGAAAGTGGGCTGTAAGTCTACAACTTGGCAGTGTGGGGCAAGACCATACTGCATACTCAGGAGAATATAATACACAGTACACAGGAATATAATTTCTGTGTACAGCACAGGAATTATTTAGGCTCCATGGGAGAATGGACTAATATCAATGCAAATAAATAATGAACAAGTTAATGCCTTAGGTTTGGTACATCCTGAGACAGTTGATAAATAAAGCATTTATTGTAAAGAAATGCTCTCTCCTAGTGGGCCTCCATACTTCCCAGTACCTACTGTCAATGGCACCAGGGAGGCCTGGTCGACAACCGGGCTGCGGGGTCGCTAAGCCCTAAAATCATCTCATCTCAAGGTTGGCAGAGGAATATGATTTTCTTGAAAGATCAGCACAGTTGGCTCACAAGTGAAGGGTCCTGGTTCGAGTTTTGCACAGGATGGAGATACAATATTAGGAATTTCTCCTTTCGCCTAATGCATCCACTTGCTTAGGAACATAACCCGTACTCGTAAATAGGTATTAAGAGTTACGCTACCGTTGTGGGTTGTATCCTGAGGAAAGTCAGGGAAGACCTAGGGAAACCCCAATAAGCCTAAAAGGCTTCCTGTCCTTGACAATGGAAAACAATAGCAACAAAAAAAGATGATAGGGCTTACTGATGAGAGACGATGGCAGGAGAACAGCCTGGAGCAGAGGCACATCAGCTGCATGCCAAACACCCCACAGCCACCAAGTACTGTAATCTGAAGATGGGTTGCCAAAATCCTCAAGCCAAGAAAAGAAAAAGAGACAGGCAAGGAAATTAAAAATCACAGCCAAATTGTTGAAAGGCCTCAAACATCATGGATAAGCAAAATGATAGCTTGAAGGCAACAAGAACCAATCACTGGTAAAAGATGGGAGAGCCATCTGCAGACCTAGTCTTGAATTCCAATAAGCCTCTGCTTTCATCTCGACTACTGTGTCCACTTCTCACCAAGGATCCTCCAATTCTCCACTTTTAACTTGCTTTCTTCGTGCACTCACTCTGCTGCTGTGAGTGTTGCAAGAGAATTTGGGGAAGGCACAAGTTTTTGTATCTAATATTATATAAAAAAAAGAAATACAGTACAGTCCATGTAATGCAAGCACTTATACAGTAATTCTGGGATTAGGTCAGATAAAAGTACAGAATTCAAGTGCTTCAGTGATAAGGCAGCTGGTAACTCCAAGTTGAAATTTCTGTTATTGTCATTCTACTTTATTTATTTCTGTGAAGAGCCTGCCATAGCAATGTAAATTAATTTTTGTTATATGTAGAAATACGAATTTACAGTGCAATGCAAGTTGGTTCTGGTAAAAAAAAGTTAACTGGTCATTATTTTGACATACTGTATCATAAAGAAAGTTGGGCAGTTCGAATCCCTGCATGATTTGGATCGATGTCCACCCTATGTGATCCAAATTAGTGAGTTGAAACATAATACTGTACTATAGTTAATCAGGAATGCCAAGATGACAGCTATGCCTCTGAGGTCTTTGATTTGACAATCACCTTCAACATTTTAGTGGTCGTCTGTGCCGAGTGACCACGTCCCACAGGATGTCTGTTGATGAAGGGACTCCAGTACAGTTTTGGCAGACGTAGAGAGAAAGGGCACACCAGGGCCAGACAAGGGGTGCCTTGTGGGAGGAGGCAGTAGTCGGCGATTGAAGCAGCACATGACAGGTGTAACAACGTTAAATAATTTATACTGTGAACTGTCGGGTTGTGATAACCTGCAACGATACCACAGTAACAAGATTACTGTAACTGTGGTATTGTAGCAGTTTGTGGAATACTGCACTAACAATGAGTTTAAGTACTGATTAGTTGCCATGAAATTTGATAATCCACAATAGTAGTGCACACAGTACTGCAAATAATTATACTGTACTGGGACTTATGCAACTATGGTAAAGTGGTGAACTACGAGGGAAACTTTAAGAGGTAGAGTAAACACCAATGAAAAAGGTAATTATGGGAACTACTGTTTACATGGTGGCTAATTTGAAGTGCACTAATTTTAATTACTTTAAGTGGCATTATATTTTTCCTCTTAACTGAAGATTATGATGGGAACCTTATTTTTTCCAAAACAAAGGTAACATATGAATTTTGTGGATGATAAATACATTGAAAGGCCCAAGCACCTAATCCATGATTTGGCTGTTAGTGTCTACTATATTTCTTATAATTCAAGCCACAATAATGACAAAGGATTTAATAATTAAAACATATGGTGTTTGTATAACTGCATATTATTGGATCCTAGGAGACCACGCTTAACAAGGCACTTTTTTAACAATATATATAACAAAAGAATTAATATAAAACCATTCTACTTTAAGGAAATAAATATATATTATGGAATCAACTACTGTAACAAAAAACAATTGAAATAAAAATTTAAGAATGAATATACAATGGAGTTTCTAGAACACTAAAACAGAAGACTGCTCCTCATGGTTTTAAATTAGTCTACCATATTGCCATGTGCTCAAAATGCTGATAAGACAGAACAAATCCACACGGGCCGTGACGAGGGTTCGAACCTACGTCCGAGAGGATCCCAGATGCTGCATTAATCAACGGCCCTTGTGGATTTGTTCATTTGATACATCACGCTATTGTGATTTCTGTGTGTGTCGATAAGCAAGGTTCGTCAACACAAGTCACTCAAGCCAATAAAGTCAATATACTCAAAGCATCTGATCACAATTTTATAGAAAATTTTGAGCAAGTGCAAAATAAAAATTTTGATCCAAACATTTGTAATGAAGCATTAAGAACCACACTATGCTCGTCTATTTCAAATCTATTTTACGCTTACTCTGGGTAAATACTCAGCATTTTGGAAAGGAATCTTCATTAAATGCTTTGAAACTTCTCTGTTATGATGATTATGAATACTATTAAATGTGCAAAAATAATCATTATCAAACTTCCAAAGATTTACATATAAAAAGCATTAGACTAGAAGTTTTACTTAATCCAATATATGAAGTGGAATGTAGACAAAAATAAATCACCTCTTAACACATGCATGGTGTAATATACAAATTATTAAACAAATGTATCTTCAAACTAATTTTAGTTTGTAGAAGCACTCAAAATGCTTTGGCAAGAATCGTATGTGTCGCACAGCTTTGAATGTAGATAACAGAGCACACTTTATGGATAAATGTTTGAAAGTACAGTTCATCCTAATATAAGAATTAAATTTTGTAATTCAAGCAAACAAATTATATAAATGGTTACATATAAAAAACTAAGTACATAAAACAATTCTGCAATAAATTAAGATGGATACTAATTTATATTCAATGGTATATCATATTGTTTGAAAAGGTACTGTAATTCTGTTTGCATAGATTTGAAAGAAAATTCTAATAAAATATCCACTGAAAACTGATTATTAAGAAGCTATTTTCCAGAATGTTGATCATCTTGTGTAACAAATATTACACTATATAATATTTACAGATATTTATGCTATCAAATGGGTTAAAAATGTGATAAATATGAACTTTGTATGATCTACATAATCAAGATTCTAGATACTCAAGCTCTTTAAAAAGCAGTTAGTTCTGTATTAAATTCCACTTAGTATAAATAAATATAAACTTTGGCACCATTAGCTCCTAAAGAGGGATGAAAGAAGTGCCGAGACCTCTTCTTGAGATGGACAAGCTATTATTATTCTGTCCTCCTCACTGTAATTGTTTACTAGTATATTCTGCACCTTGGAGAAGGAGGCAAGGATATTTGAACGCACAGGCTTGAAAAGGATAAATTCAGTATCACGGTTCGCCAAATAAAGCTGCATACTGCGTTGAATGTTGGGCAGGTGAGTGCGAATATTCTTTTGACAGCTACTTATTACATCTGCTACCTGTAAATACAGTAACATTATCAAGCGGAATATTTGTTGTATGTTGTTTACATTTTAAGCAATTTATGTCATGCTTTTACAACAAGTATTACCAGTATAATTAAACCAGAACCAGAATCTGGACCCCTTAAAGGAGAGAGGAGCACGTTAACACTGGGACCAAAAGAGCCGAAGCTTAACCCCCATCAAGCACAATTAGGCAAGTACCACCAAAGTGGACACACACAAAGTCAAAGGCATTAAAAAACACTACAGAGGCGCCTCGATTAACGAGTTTAATCCGTTCCGGCACCGAGCTTGTCATGTGGAAAACTCATCTTGTGAAACAACAACAAAACTGTTGTCGGAAGTCTCCGAGAACCAGCGGGAAAGCTCGTCAGCCGAGACATTTTCTGCGAGTGGCTTGCTCATTACTCGAAATGCTCGTAACTGGAGCCGCTCGTCACTCGAGGTTCCACTGTACTTGTTTAGGGTTAGCTCTAATCCCCATTTTCCCTATGTCTTACTGAGTGAACCAGATTCTGATCCTTGTAGGCCTGTTTAAGCCTTAAGAGGCCCAGTTTAACCTGAAGGCTTGGCTGTACAAGCTCTTATGTTACAAGAGCCAGTGGGGAGAGCCAACCCAGAAAATATGCGTAACAAGCCACAGACATTTCTATTGATGAAACCTAATTCTGATGACATAAACATCTTGGTATGAAATTTTGGTATAAATGAGAAGACAAAAAAATAATCTTACTTTCTCAGGTACAGCAATGGTTGATTCTTGATTATAATAGGTTTGACATTCTCTTCTTGGTTCATCTGCAATATGACTTCAGTCTTTGTCAAAACAGAGTCAGTGGACTAGACAAGGTTTCAGTGCATGTAAATATTAGCAGTTCGCACAATTTTTTCAGTCGATTATCTAGATCTCTCCTTTGAATCCACCTTTGCTCCGTCACCTGTAATGTGTATATAATCATCAGGACAGGAATGTTCTGCTGATATGGAACAGCGAACATAAGAACCTAATATTTAGCATATTTTACTTGTAATTTTTTTTCTTATGAAGGTTTAATCATGAATGCTATGACATACTATAAAAACACTACCTGTGGAGTGCCTTCTACTATGAACTCCAGAAGAGCATTGTTGGAGGACAGTGAAAAAAGTCGACCTCTCTTCTGCACTAGTCCAAGTGCTGCATTACGAACCTTACTCCAGTCTAGACTTGTCTCGTGTAAACATGCATCAACCTGTGAAACCAATACAAAATGCAAAGATTTAGCATAACCTTTCAGAGTAAAAAACAGATTTACACTAAACTAAAATCATGTCCATAGCATATGCAATCCTTACTGAAACTAGATCAAAATCTTTTCTCTTGCCTACAAATTATGGGGCAAATAGTCTTTGGTTCTAAACACCTTATGAATTGCTCTCTTCTCTAAGCTTTTGTGCATCATATAAAAAAATTAAGTTATTTGAATCAACAGCCCTTGAACACCCAGAACCTACTGTTACACTGGAATCATTTTCTCAATTTATGTTTGATAACACTGACATCAACATTGATATAATAGATGGAACCAACACATTTCATTCATTGGGTGGAATACAGTGTATACTCCATCTACTTTAGTATTTTCAGCTGGGGAAATTAACAAATTAAAAGTATTCCCAGTGCGAAGGTTGTTGGAAAATTGGGTGTCGTGTTTCTGTATTTTCTTTTCAGAAATCTAAAAATCTCAGGATTACCTAAAATTCAAATACAACACCTTTATACAACACATCCTTGTTTAAGGCAAGTGGAGCTGCTGTCAACAGATTATATGTGGCTTTATAGTTCAGGAATTACACTAAACTGTAACAATGCATTTGGTGTCGCTGGAAACAGCGCTGTTATAAATATGCGCTGACTGAACATTCCAAGTTAGATTAAGCTGCTGTCTCTTCACTCTCTAGGCCCTTCTCAGAAACCATTAACCTACATAGAACATAGTAACAACTTTTAAATTTTTTCCTTAAAAAAAAATAAAGTATTTGTTACTTATTAAACTAAAAACCGACAGGAAATGAGATATTTGACAAAACCACATTTTCGGTGCCATTTTTTTCAAGACGGTGGCCAAAGCTCACTTTTCCCAAGGGAGAAAACTTGGCATCTAATAAGACTTGTATAATAAATACAGTGTCCAGTTCTCTGGGAATTTCTTCCAAATTCACATGCTAAATGACTGGGCTGCAAGATTCATCTGTAAGCCTGGCACACTCGTGCCAGGGTCCTGGTAGTCTGGTGGATAGCGCGCAGGACTCGTAATTCTGTGGCACGGGTTCAATTCCCGCACGAGGCAGAAACAAATGGGCAAAGGTTCTTTCACCCAGAATGCCCCTGTTACCTAGCAGTAAATAGGTACCTGGGAGTTAGTCAGCTGTCATGGGCTGCTTCCTGGGGTGTGTGTGTGTGTGTGTGTGGTGTGTGGAAAAAAAAAATAGTTAGTAAACAGTTGATTGACAGTTGAGAGGCGGGCCGAAAGAGCAAAGCTCAACCCCCGCAAACACAACTAGGTGAATACACTAGGCGATTAGCTAAAGCAGATCTATTTGATATAGCATCCCATTTGATTGGAGCATCATGAAACATGTGCTTATTTCAAGCAAGCAAACCTGTATATTAAAACATGCACAAATATACAGCTTTCTTATACAGTATTTGCAATATAAACAAACTTAGAAATATTATTCTTCAGCATATAATGGTGAACAATCTAATGATCATTTAGTCTAATAATAACAATCTAATAATCTAATAACAATCTAATAATCATTTAAATATTTAAGATTACATTTTAATATGAGAGCACATGAACAAACCTGAAATGGTGCCATCTGTTCCCGAAGAATGAGGAGGTGTTTAATCTCAAAAAGCTGTGCATCTAGCGGAGAAGAATGTTTACTGATGGATGCAGAGGCCAGACTCAGACTCTGCATGCATGCTGCTAGTGCATCCAGTGACATTCCCTGTTGCATTGATGGAAATAAAGAATTACAGTATATATTAGAATGCGAGCCATTATTCACTGTTTGCTACATTTAATACAACATTTAACAGTGGGCTCCGCAAACTTTGGACCTCTATTTAATGGTTCCCTCTAAACGATAAACTAATTTTGTTAATGGCTCATCACCCTACCCAAAGTGTGACTTTCAGAGTTTAGGTACAGATTTTTGATCTGTGTGAAATCCTGATCCTGAGTAATCATTTCCGTAGATCATGTTTTTTTTTTTGTTTTTTTTTTTGCAATGTTAGGTTTTTAATATAAATATATGAAATAATGCACAGTATTATTTCTTTAGAAATGCTTTACTGTGCTGTTCGTACATAAATTGTACAGATAAGTTAGTTTGTATAACGTAGACTAGAAACAAAGAGTGTATGTACCGTACCAGGCATGTGGTTGCCATGTGTGAATGCGGTGCGCCTATCATTACTCAAGCATTTCCACTTACTTTTTTTAGACTGTAAATGATTTATGAGTGAAACTATACCATATGGCAAGAGTGGTGGTAAAAGTACATTCGGGTAGGGTAAAAGGACTTCGTTAACCTAGATAAGAAGACAAATTATTGTAGAAACCAGACCATGCTTGGAAGTCCAGCGCTGATAAGATATTACCACAGGTGTTTATACAGTTTCTCATATAAAAAACATAGGAAGGAGATCATGTCAGTAAAAGGGAAGGCAGTTATGGTATAATAGTGACCAGAAAACATCGAACTTTCAGGATGAGACTTTAGATGAAGCTGTTTACAGCGGTTAACACAGCATTGTATCATGGGTA
The DNA here is from genome assembly GCA_020271785.1 of Procambarus virginalis. Taxonomy (NCBI): domain Eukaryota; kingdom Metazoa; phylum Arthropoda; class Malacostraca; order Decapoda; family Cambaridae; genus Procambarus; species Procambarus virginalis. The sequence continues at coordinate 5,574,120 of WNGS01167372.1, read as the reverse complement.
ATGAGGACTCTAGACCTGTATATATAAAGTGCTGTTACAATGTAATGTGAAAAGGCTCGTCACCTGTGCAGTACTATGCTACAAGCACGCCCCAACTTATGAATGGAATGTGTTCATAAATCATGCACACTATTATTACATAATTCACACCATAACATGCTCACCTGTCCTCTCCCGCAAATAAATGTATAAATAAATAAATAAATACTGTAAAACAATTTGACTCCCTCCTCGCCAACTCACAAATACACACCCACTATCTCACCACTCGCTTCATCATACAGTATAAACTTCGTACAAAACTTTAATAAAGAAAGTAGAGGAGCAAATTCAACATATGTACTACAAGACCACAGGACTAACAACACTGCAAACCAGAGACATGACTGGGTGCATCTCATCGAAACTTTTATAATATGCACTGAATAATTTGGAGGATGTTGATACAGACAACTTATTCAAAAGGTCAGATGTAACACAAAGAAGGAGCAACAGTTTTGGAGCAACTACAAATCACAATGTAGGACAGAAAACAGGAGATGCTTTTTTACTCACAGGATGAGGTTCTTATGTCCTGCCAAATATAATGAATAAAAAAACAAAAATAGGAAAGTAATATTTAGTTGCCACTGAACATCTACTTTCAAGGTTACTCTGAAAAAGAAAGTATTCATCATAATAAGTTACCCTGATAATACTACTTATAATTACAAAACAAACGAGCTTGATTATGATGCAAATCATGCAAGCTTAAGAGCAACTTGTGTGCTACTTTAAGTGTTAACAGAATTTTCTTTTGTTACCTGAAATATACTTCTATCAACACATCGATAGAGCTTAAATAAACACATAAGAGTGCGCCGGACAGTTGGATACCACATGCCATGTAAATCTGCTGGTGATGTCCCCACACGAGAAAACCTTTCCTCTGCTGCCCTCGTGATATTAGCAACTTCTTCACTGGTAGCAGATCTGGAAAAAAACAAAAATATATTGTGTTTAATTCCACTCACACTGCACGTTCCTTGCCAAGTATTCCATTTGGCTTTGGAAGTATGTCAGGGTTTCTACCCTGGCCTCAATTTCACCTGCATGCTGTCAGATGGCTATGCACCTAGCTTGTTAATCCCACAACTTGACAGCCTATCATTTTGTTAGGAAGACGAAAATCTGAAGCCCCCCTTTATAAGGAAAGGGAAGAGAGGGTCCAAAGAGCCACCATAGACCCACCAGAAAAGAGATCTTTCGTTTAATACTGGTTTCCTGGAAGGGCTGCTATGGTGGTACCTTGTTGCTGTCACCATGAAGAATGAAAGAAAACAGGCAGGAGGGCAATACAACAACCATGTGAAAGGGGAAGATAGGAATGAAAACTACCCCAAAATCACCTAAGTCTGGTGCAAACCAGGAACATTCACAGAGTAATGAGCCAGAAGCACTTTAAGGGGCTACCAAAACCCACACACCAGAAAATGTACCCAAGACACATTTACAAACACTGCAGATAGCTTCCCAAAACTACCTCACTGAGATAGCCCCTAACTACCAGATCGCATCAGCTGTAGAGTTCAGTACCCCCTACAGGGGGCCAGAACCAGAACTATATAAATTAAATCTGCATCAACTAATCATCAATGAACTATAATTAAGCACTCTAATATACAGTATAAAGATAATGCAAGCTAAATATTTACTTTAATCAACAAATATAAATTAGCCTACTTGAAAACAAAAACTTAAGACCTTTAAATTTACAAAACACTCCTTCCTTACTGAATTCTGTTGTGGCAAGAAATATGCTTTTCAATGTAACTTGAACATACAGTATTCCTCTCGCCTACCGAGATCAGTGTCGAGTTCTGCATCAATGAATGCCACTATATCTGTACATTACCTTGTTTCGTCCATGACAATGTTTCAAAATTCTCTGCACAAAGGAAATGTGTACACTGGAATTATTTTACATCATTGCTCCAATGTGCTCTCCTGATGAGTTTTGTATTTTCTGTTGAATGTACCAATGATGATGGTTATCTATGTGGATTGCTCACACCATTGGCTCTCTGGTATGTGCTTCATGTTTTAGTCTACTTCTTGACAGTTTTCCAGGATCAAAGTAATAATATTAATAATTATCTTCCGTCATGTCAATGATATAAAGGTATATACTGAACATCAGAAATAAAGCATACTTTTCTGGAAAATCACATCCTAAGCCATGATTATGTGTATGTGATGCCATCCGATGGAAATCAGGGGTAATGAGAGTTCTAGAGGTTATTACAGATTGGACTGAGAATTCCCCACTATTACCAATAAAATAGTATGACCTTACAGGGAAATTTTAAAAGATCCCTGTTATGCTAGTGATGTATGTCAGCCCTTCCTGACTATATTATCCTGTCCATGGGACTAATAAATCCTTGTATAAAGAAGCCAACACATCTGAAAGTAAAGTACTTGGCAATATAGTCTAGGTAAGAAATACGGTACAAGGCAAAATTAATAATTATACAAAAATGGTATTACAGTACTTACTTTATGGAAGACATGGAAGAAACAGAAGCATTGCGAGAATGATTTTTCCTCTGAATTGCTATACTCTCAGCAATGTTTTCCATCATTTGAAGCTTATTAGGATATGCAAGATCTCCTGGTGATGGACGGTAGTTGGCAATATCTGTATTAACGTAGATGTGAGCACGATAAACCAAGCGCTCTTGTGCATCTTCTAGCATCTGGTTGACGACTGAAGTGAGAGGAGCTAGTTGTGTTGGATTGTTCTGCAAGTGCTCCTCTATCATCCTGCAAAACATACAATTTTGAAACATATTGGCTAGAGATTTTACCCTCTCTCCAATGTCAGCATTATCTTGATCACATGACTCTCTTTATGTGCTCAAAACATGGACAGATAAACACATTTTAAAATGTAAATGATGTGGACAATATAACTTGTCAATAAACTACAGTACCTGATGTAAGGGGCAAATCTGATTTACTGCATTAGGAATTTTGTTGCATCGGAAACCTCCACCCTCAGACCCCCATTTTGCCATTTTTTTCTTTTGGATACAAATACTGTGTTGAGTGTTTTAGAAATGTTTGATAAGTAAAGAACCCAGTTACTGGTTAAGTGAGGCCGTTACACCCCCCATACAACATATGAGTTATGTGGATTATATTCATGCATAATGTATGAATTCATTACATGTTATATTTGTGGCTGGAAATTGGAAGGTCAATTAAATATTAACAATGTAGTATTTTAAGTGCTTTTATTAACCCTTAAACCGCGCATATCATATATAAATGATATCAATGACAAAACCGAAAACGCGCACATCATTTATATATGATTTCGTGTCTAGCGCTATAATTTAAACACCCCGCCTGGGATAGGGGCAGCTATAGTACAGCCACGACTGATAGTTGCCAGATCCCACCTAGAAAAAAAATCCAGCCCAACATTCTTGAGAGTGAGAACGTCAGTATTGCGCCAGCCACCAAGGCTGGCGCACGCAGCACGAGCTCACAGCACCGCTGTTCAGCTTGTGACCACAGCATCGCCTACAAATGCCAAAATATAAGTGATACTGCTATTATTTAGCAGTGATAGTATTACTGAAGCCCCCTGAATTTGATAAAACTGACCAGGATTCTGATAACAGCTTGATTGTGGAGATATTTAGCGCTGTGCTCGATGGAGGGAGGAGTAAGGCTGTGGAGGGAGGATTGTGGCGTTGTCTTCTGACTGTGTGTGGCCACCATTTATTGACTGCACTCACCATACCAGCTTAGTGGTTCGCTATGGTGAACACAAATGTAGATACTTACATATAACGTGTGTATAGTGTGAGATAACAGCGAGAGGAGTAGGTTGGGAGCCGCCATTTTGGTGAGAGGAGCGTCGTCTGCAGGAATTATCGTGTTGTTTACCTGTGACCACAAAGGGTCTTTGGGCACCATACCAGCTTATTTGTACAAGTATGGTGAATAAAACAGGTAGATACTTATATATAATGTGTGTATATAGCATAATAACACCACAACCAATATTGTTGGAGGAGAAATATTAGTGCGTGTGGCCTTGAGGGCGGCCGCCGATCAGCTGACTGTGGAGTAGCTACGTCTTTGTGCGTTTACTCACCATACAAGCTTAGATGTACAGTTATGGTGAACAAAACATGTAAATACGTATATATAACGTCTGTGTATAGTGAATAAATGCAAAAACAGTATTGTGGGAGGTAAATGAGGGTGAGTGAGGTGGTGCTGAGGGAGGGCGTGGCAGTGAGTGGCTCGCTGGTGTGTGGAGGCCACTCCTCGTTGCTTTTTGACTCACAAGACCAACTTAGTAGTTCGTTATGGTGAACAAAACATGCAGATACTTATATATAACCTGTGTATATAGTGTAACAACAGCAAAACTATTTGTTTATTGTTTTATGAACATAATAATTGAATCACTTATATGCACACCATAATTTTGAGTACAGCGATGGTTCACACATTTTATAATATAAATATACCACAATTCACTGTATGGAATAATATTACTGCAAAAAAACTAAGAAAAAATCAATCAGAGACATTGAAATAATTAGGAAATAATATATTTGTGGCAACTGCCGTCTGACAGCTCGGGCGGAGTAGACCTCGTCTGGCGAAGGCTCTGCCAACGCCCCTTTTTTGCCACACTTCCCTACCCTACTGCGGCTAAAATATGCTACCTACGATTTTTTTGTTATTTTTTCCGTGATCAGGGAACAAAAATAAACAATTCTATAAGACGAAAGAATTTTTTGGATTTTTTTTTTGTTGCGCCTGTGGGTGTGAATTCCATTTGGGCCCCTAGCGGTTTGAGGGTTAAGTGTGGAAATGTGGACTTTTGTCCGATTTGTTCAGTTTTTGATTTAGATATTTTTCCCAGAACAGAAAATAATCCCCACACATATCAAGGACTGCTTGTATACCTAAAATTGTGAGTTCCTAATATGTTGCAGTATAATATGGAGATACAACTTACCCTCTTCTGAGAATGTTGCAGAGTTCTGAGAGTGTCTCCAAGTGGTCAACATGGATGATGATAGGCCGTAAGACGTCATATAGCCCTGTACAGAGCCCCTGAAGAAATGTATCCAAGTCTGGAGTCCCAGCTGTAAAAAACTGAAGAGTTTTCCAGTTTTATTATTAAAATATGTACATCAACATAAATACAGTGATGAAATGTGTCCCTAAATTTATGTTAGTGGTCTGCCAAGGACGGTTTGAATATGAAACGTTCATGACATTTCTACCGACGAGGGACAAGCAATCTTTTCAGTACAGTGCCGCCTCCAAAACAGATAAGATCACTTCAGATCTTCTGGATTTGTCTAATAGCAAGTGATATAATACATGTTTATATATACAGTTATTTAAACATACAATATATAAATACCTTGTGTACCTAGAAATAATAATTACAGTACACACAATTTTCTTTTAAACATTATTATGTTCACTTAAGAATAGGAGAAGAAACATTCACTCCAAGGGCAAGTATGAGGCTCTGCCAAGGCCAAGCAGGTGGTGGCAACAGTATTGAGCATGAGTCTGTGCTTCATAAAAGGCCATGGCAACTGGCATAGAAATGAATGACAACTGAAGATACGAAAAGCCATAAAGACCGCCAGGCCACCTCATACTGGAGTCAGGGGAAAACAGCATATGTAACACTTAAAGAAACGCAACTGGGTCCCCATTTAGGTGGCAGTACAAATTATTTTAAAACTACAAACACAAAGATCATTGATTTGGATTTTCTCAGATAAGGCAGTCTGCCTATCATCTGGAAGATGTGGAGCTTCGGCAATGGCAGAAAATGAGGACAATGAGTGAGAAGGGCTGGAACCAAGGATGAATTGGCCAAAGAGAAGCAAACAGATTGACGTGGCCAGCAACACTCTCCAATCTGACTAAAAAGATGACGAGCTGGAGTAGAAGAGTGAGAAGCTTTGTACCAGACTCATGAGTGAGGTGGGCAGACAAGTGTAACACCTGGGTGGCCTCAGTATATAAACTTTCCCTGCTCCTTACAATATTTAGTATGGTTGATTGTTGTACTGTATATACAGTAGTAAGAAAAACAAAAAATAATAAATAAGGCATCACTAATAAAAATACTGCATCATAAATATGGCTAGAGCCCTCAATATTTTACAAATAACTAAACTAATGAATGCAGAAAGCTCTTCAAACAACAATAATTATATCTCACCTGATGAAAGAGTGCATGTTCATCCTCACATACATGGATGAGAAAGGCACACCCACTTCGCACCAATGTGCAATAATCTCGTTCATATTTCTGCGATAACTGAGAAACTGCATCGGCAACACAAGGCCCCATGAGTCTTTGTCGCTGAGAAAAGTAACACTGGTGGCAGTCACTAAGAAGATTTGTGTACTCAGGGCTAGTTTCAACTCTGTCTTCAATTTCTGCCATCAAAGATTTAATCCTAGGGGCATTAGTCCGAAATTTTCCATAGTAAAGAACAGCAGCATTGTCAGTGGTTGGTTTTTCTGTGCCAGGCTTACACAATACTTGCTGTGTAGCATTTTCTAAAGACTTTGTTACATATGACTTTACCATACCAAGAGCCCTGCTCAAGCAATGTTTATATTTAGCTAAATACAGAGAAGACTCTTGAAATGTTGGATTTGTATTCATATAACCAATACACTCATCAATTTTGGCTAGCAAAGGGATAAATCCTTCACTTGTAACTTGAAAAGCTGGAGAATTGAGCTTCTGGCTGATTCTATCTACCTCCTTAAAATAAGTTAGTTTACTTTCAATTGTGTCTGCTTTGTTGGTGAGTTGTGTCTGCTCTGCCAGCAAGTGCTCACAATCAGTATGAAGAGCACCAGTCTTATTTGATACACTGGTATACTGAAAAGCAAAAAAATTTGTTATTTAAACATTTAATTAAATTCATAGTTATTCTATAATATTTTACTGTGAATACTTGACAGTAGACAAATAAATTGAGCATTAAATGTATTGAAACACCCTTTTCTGATGGGCCCCAAATAGTTCCCAAGCTTGGTTCCAGTACCACCAAGCCTTATCACAACACATCAGGCTTCAGAGACCCAACATTGCCCTATGATAGCCAGAATTAGAATCTGGCTCACTCAACGAGGCATAGGGGAGCAAGGAGGGAATGAGAGCTCAGCAGTTAAACTGTGGAAAAACCAACAAGAACACATAGGTACAACAGAAGGAGCACTTATCTTTGCACATGAAAATACAGAGAAGGCTTTATGGGTAGCAAACCTTTTAATAATACCCACTAGAGTTAAAGCCTCATGCCTCGGGGAGTAAACCCCCTCTCCAGTGTCTCGGGTTTGGAAAGTGAACCTCCCAGTACAGTATCTCGGATTTGAAAAGTGAACCCCCCCAGTGTCTCGGGTTTGGAAAGGGAATACAGTACCTAGTACCTTGGGTTTGAAAAGTGTACTTCTCCCCCCCCCCCCGGTTTCTTGGAATTAGAATGTGAACCTCGTATTTCAGGTTCAGAAAGTGAGCTTTTGTGATTTTTATTCATATGTGAACCATGTGGAGGGGTCATGAAGTAATCCATCTAAGTTTCAGCTTGCAAACTTTCTACATATAATTAAAAAAAGTGAACTTTCTAAATAAGGCTCATGAAGTGATCCTTCTACATAAGCTTATTACCTGTGAAGAAAGATGCTGAAGGTTATCAAGGGCATTATCAAGCTGAGCAAGTAGCGTGTGACATTCCAACCGGTGGGCTTCCAATTGATTTACATAGTCACGATAAGGTCCATCTTGCTCTTCACACATGTCTCTCTCCACTTCAGCAAACCAAGACAAGAACTGTTAAAGTAAATATATACTCTAATTAAAATTTATAAAACTGGGAATGCTCAAAATACTGTAAGAATATTTACATCTGAAGAACATAAGAATAAAAGCAACTTCGGAAGCCTCTTGGCACAAAAAAAAAATCCAATTCATATCCAACCAAATTCATTCATGTACAGTATATCTAACCTATATTTGAAACAATCCATTGATGCCACACCTATTGTATATTTTACCCATCAGTGTGTTTCATAAATCTATACCCCAATTACCAAACCAGTATTAAACAGTCTTTCCAGAATCTAAACTTAGTTTGAATCCATTGTTTAGAGTTCTATATATTTTATGTTTAGATATTTAGCATCCTATTAATATTGGCTTTTTATTATATTCTTTCATCAATTTAAATATTCAATCATGTTGCCCTTACTCTCCAACTGTCGAGAATTATTGTAGGCAAAACTCAAGCACTGAGTGTGCTTGAGTTTTGAATGTGCCCATTCCAAACTGAATGTGCTAAACTAACATCACAATGAGAAAATATTGAAAAAGTGAAACACACAAATGATAATGGAACAGGCTAATTACAGCTACCCAACTTCCCTGGTTGCCACCTGAAGATAGCCCAGATCGCCTAGGTTCCCAGTCAGTTGGTCCCTTCACTCTCAGGCTGCAGCTTCCACAAGGGAAGGAGAGAAATAGGATGGGAACAGGAAGCTAAGGTATTGCCCAGAAAGGGAATTTCCTTATACTCATCGCTCTATTTTTGGACAAGCCCCCTCGTAGGTCCTTTGGAGCTTACTCCCAATGGCACCAAAAGCAGTTGTGAGGTATCTAAAATTACACCCAATTTAAAATCAGTAAACAAAAAATGATTTTACATATGGTTCCAGGCCATATGTGTAAAAGCAGCTGTTCTGGTGAGGGTCACAAAAAATATTATAAACTGCCATATGATCTGCATGCCACTACAGCACTAGCCTTGGACAGACCCATAGCTAAATTTATAATCTTCCACAGGACCCATTAATGGGAAAACCTAGTCCAAATTTACATAGGTCTGGTACTCACATAACCAATACAATATTTACCTGCTGACTTGATTCTATCTTTACTTCTCCCAGTTTCAGGCGAGAGAGACTGCCAGGAAGGTTAGACTCTGGTGCTTGGTCGGGTGTGGGGCCGCCGCTGGCACCATCCACCTCATCACCCGAGGTCTCCTCCGTCACCTCCGCCGGCAGCGCCCTCCACCCTGACACCGCCGTCAACTCGATGATGGAGTCACGCTCCTCCGGCGTCAGCGGCGCCAGGGGTGTCCTGTCATCTTCCCAATTTGCAAAATTGTCTCGTACCCGGGCAATGTTTACATCTGCCACGTCTTCCATTTTTGTTTTGACAGCTACGTTATGCTCTCGCCGGAAATTTAAACAACGGTTAAAATGTATTAATACATTTTCATTTAAATCTATATTATATATATATAATTAAATAGAAAATAAAGTACTCTTTATTTTATTTAATTATTTGAATGTTGCATTGTTAATATGATTTTTGTAATGGTGTGGGTAAGCGAGCGAATTAGAATCCTACTTTTTTAGTGGTGTTGAGTTGTGATTGGTGGAGAGTGCGGGAGCGGCGGTGGTAGCTGTGTTGTGGTGGAGAGGAGCACGTGCACCGTGTTGACGTTGGTGAGGAGCTGTGAGGCGGCAGGAGCCAGGGACGTGGTAGTGTAGGAGGCCAGCAGGAGAGTCAGCGTCACACCATGGTTGCCAAGAGTAGGTCCAGCGTGTGTGTGTGTGTGTGGGGGGGGTTGTGGCCGCCTGGTCTAGGGCCGGGGGTGGCCGCCTGGTCTAGGGCGGGGGTGGCCGCCTGGTCTAGGGCCGGGGGTGGCCGCCTGGTCTAGGGCCGGGGGTGGTCGCCTGGTCTAGGGCCGGGGGTGGCCGCTTGGTCTAGGGCCGGTCGCCTGGTCTAGGGCCGGGGTGGTCGCCTGGTCTAGGGCCGGTCGCCTGGTCTAGGGCCGGGGGTGGCCGCCTGGTCGGGGTGGCCGGGTGGACACCACTTCTTTGACCTCCACTAATACCCATAAAAATACCTGGGGCATGAGAATAAACGAAAAATGCCATGCATCTCCTATGTCTACCAAGCCAAACATTCATATGTTTTAACCTTGACTGGAAATGCTTGATCTTGCCCATGTCTGTTACCTAGTAATTTATTCCATGAAGCAGCAACCCTATTTCCAAACCAATGTGTATCCAGATTTTATCTGAATCTAAACCAATCGAATTGAATCCATCGTTTCTCGTTCTATTTCATCTTGATTTAAGATTGTTAGAAGCAATACAGCTGGCCTGTTGGCCCACACTAGGTGGTCATGTTTACCATACCAGGAATGACATGTGGTCGTTCTGTTGCTCCTCCATTACTGCTACTCGTGCCCTGTACCGAGAAGGAAGTCCTTCAAGTTGGGAACAAGTCGAGCCTGGCCTCAGGCCGGGCTCGGGGACTAGAACAACTCCCAAAACCTCTCAGGTATGCTCCAGGAGTCAGGACGAATCTGAGGTGCCATTCACACATGGAACACTTTATATGAACATCAGAGGTTCATGGCTATTTAATATCCACCCAGCAAACATAATATTGTCACTACAAAATTGGATATGTTCAAGAGAAAATTACATATTCCTGCATGAAGGCCAGACCAACTGAGTTGTACAGTTGTGGATTATGGACCTGTGGGCTGCTCCAGGCAAGTCTGTTGGACCAAGTTATTACAAGTCAGGTCTAGCCTCAGTCTGGGTTTGGGGAGTAGAAACCTACTCCAGGTATACCCCAAGTACAGGTGGTTTTGGTGTACTCACCCTAGTTGTGCTTGCAGGGGTTGAGCTCTGGTTTTTTGCTCTATGGTGTTGGGACTTGGGATTGTGTGTGTTGCTGCTGCCTGGTAATGGTGGTTGTGGGTATCCAAGCTGACCAGCTAAAAGTTAAACAGAGCATTCCCTTGGCAGTCTTTTGTGATGCCAGTGTGGAGGGGGGGAGGAGAGGGAAGTGTAGGGCAGGAGCTTTATGAACGATTTGCTATTGGTCATTCTGGGTTTAATTCATTTTTCTCCACTGGCTCCTTAGCACTATAATGACTGCATGGAGAGTTAAAGTTCTCTGTGGTGCTAGTGCAGTATGTCATCCTGTATGACTGCATGATCCTGTCATTTGGAAACATTGGGTAACTTTCCTATTTTCAAAAGCTTAATTTTTACCTTGGATTGAAGTAATACAGTATTTAATAAAGGTGCATACAAGTTACTGTTTAACATTATAATGGATTTCCAATTACAGTATATATTGGCATAAACCACTTCAGTGTATACAGTGGAATCAGCAAATCTGTGTCATTCAAATACTTATAAATGTTATATATTTCAGAGAGGAAAAACCAAACGAGTAACTTTTAAACTCAAATATAAGATAGAGAAGAAAGTACGGAATCATCATAAAAAACTGAAGAAGGAGAAAAGAAAGCACCCAGAAAAGTTAGAAGTAAGTATTGTATAAAATAATATTTTAGAGCTAGTTAAATTGTTTCGTTTTTAGCTTAAGTTTTTGACTTTCATGTTAATCAGAGAGTAATGTCGAGTTATTCAGTAAATTTTCCAGTCACCTGAGCTCTTAGGAGTCATGAACCATGGACTCCACCCGTGTGTGAGGCGAGGCTCTATCAACTGGGCTATGAGTAGTCTTATTATATATATTATCAGTAAATGTTATAATTAAGAATACTGTAACCCCGCGATTATCCGGGATTCGAACATCCGAAAAAACGCCTTAATACGGCCAAAATCGCAATCGGATAAAGTTATCACAATATCCGGCCAAAATAGCCACAGGAACCGGATTAACGAGAGTTTGGACGGATAAAATTTTGGGGCCCGGTTAATGTCCTGCCGAAATTACACTATCCGGTCAGTTGCCCGGATGATGGAGTCTTTTTCCGTATATGAAAACATGAGGCGGGCCATACGGTATTAATCCCCTCTGCCCGTGACTCGAGGCGCATGGTGTAGGAGGGGGGTGGGGTGGGTGGGTGGTGTCGGGAGGGTGGGAGGAGAGCGTCGGGAGGGACCACTGTGTACAGGAATTACCATTAATTTTAGAACAAAAAACAAATAAAATAAGTACTAGTAATTATGTAATAACAAATAAATAAGTTTTCTAAAAGCAATGTGCACAGGCTGAAGTTTCCTTAAAAATATTCTCCTGGCAGCCTACGTAAGGTGGTATAGCTGCCCCACGCCAAGTGGACCCGTCCAACACTGGTCAACCCATGTGCGTCCATCCCTCGTGTTATACACAGTGCTGCGCCATTAGTGAAAATTTTTTTAAATAACTTTTTTATTTTCATAGTAACTTTGAACATTTTTGGCCAAGAATATGTCTGGAAGGAGCATCAATCGTTCTGTAGGTGTTAAGAGGAAGAAAGTTGTCCTAACAATTAAAGACAAGTTACTGTTATACACCTCAACGAGTGAGGCGTCACAGTGCTGCGCCATTAGTGAAATATTTTTTTAAATATCTTTTTTTATTTCATAGTAACTTTAAACATTTTTGGCCAAGACTGTCTGGTATCAGCATCAATCGTTCTGGAGGTGTTAAGAGGAAGAAGGTTGTCCTGGCAATTAAAGACAAGTTACGTGTTGTTCAACCAGTGAGGCGTCACAGGCAGCCAAGCACCTTCAACCAGTGAGGCTTCAGCAGCTGGCAGTCAAAACTAACTTTGCTTAATGAACTGTACAGTAATTTTAAGTGTTAATTTTAGTGTTGTGTTAGTATAGGTTACGTAAATTGTTAACAATTCTTAACTTCAAGATGTGTGGCATCAATCAAGAAGACAAACACCAACAAGGTAAGTTGAGGTTTCTAGTTGAATATCAAATAATTATATGTGGCAAGGCAATTCATATTATGTTGTTTGTAGTATAAAAATTGTTGGAAATGGTCACTTTTGGACTCGTAGGTGAAAAAGTACCATTATCCGAAAAACGTGATAATCCGGTTGGGGGTCCTTCCCATATAGTCCGGATGATCGAGTGGAGACAGTACATTTGTAACATTGTGAATCATAATTGTTAAACAAGGACCATAGTAAACTAGGAATTTAATTTTTTTTTTTTCAGAAAGGACTAAAGATCCTGGAGTGCCAAAATCACTTCCCTTCTATGAGGAGGTCATACAAGAGGCAGAAGCAGCAAAGGAGGCTCGGGAGCGACGCAGAGAAGAAGCTAAACTTCGAAGAAAGGAGCAGAAAGACCAAGTTCTTGCCAAGAAGAGAGATATTGAGTACAGTATATAAAAATTGCATAATTATTTTTTCAAGATGTACTACCTCTTGTATTTGGGAAAGGAGATAAATATTTAAGTTTTTATTTTATAGTTAAGTTATCTGCCGAAGAGCATTATTATGATGTGTTTTCCGAGTAGATGAGAGTAGGGTGTAAATGCAGGAAGTTCTTTCCTTCACCATGATATCCTTTTGATATAATTTATTTCAGTTTAGGTTCAGCATACACCATTTTGTGTAAGTTTCATGCAGTATAGATAAAAATGCATTGAAGCTGGCCTCATTGAAAATTTAAACGAGAGTGTAGATACCTGTACTGAACCTAATCTAACCTATTATATAACAATTTCTTAAGACAATATATTTGTACACGAGACTTTTGAGGATATAGGTAACCCAGTGAAGCCCTGTGTTATGAACCAATGTGCTGACAACTAGATGGTAAGGTGAATGATCGTATTCCTTGTTCAAAGGTAACCGATAAGTAACTTGGAATTGCCAAAAATCATCTAACATTATATACTCATAAATAGAAAATACCTAACAAAACTAGAGCCTGAATGTTTTGTGTAAATGTTCCGGCCATAGTTTTATGAGGTGGTGCTTGTGGAACTGGTTCTTCATGATTCTATCAAGTATGGAAGGTATGGGATACTTATAATTTTTGACATTATTTCCTACATATAGGAAAAATATTGTACTGGATGCTGTCTTCAACTAGGCATTATTACCAGGTATGCAACCCTGTGTAATGATATTGTCTGTTCTTTAAATGGCAATTAATAATAAGTTGTTTTCTTTAACCATTAGAAACATAGATGAACTAATTCGAACCGCTGAGGAACGTGGTGCCAAGTTTGAAGCAGACCAGGCTAACACAGCAAGTTTAAGCAGCAGCCTAAGTGACAGATCTGCAAAGGCATACTACAGAGAGTTCAAGAAGGTATGCTTAAATATTTAAGTCACTACAACAAGAACTTTAAAGTTGGGTATCCCCAACAGGAATACCTCATGGTTTTGTGTGAATAATATTTTTTTATTTTCAATGTGGTGCCCCTGTGATATGGCAAACTATGTATTGACTTGATATTCATAAGTGCACAGAATATTTCTATTGTTACTGGGCCTTACAGCCCCATGCTGTAAGATTTTGGAACCATTTAAACATTTTAATAGGTAGGGGTTACCTTGCCTTGCGGTGGTTCTGAAGATCAACATCCCCGCGACCCGGTTTCTGACTAGGTCTCCTGGTTGATGGTCTGGTCAACAGCCTGGTTAACTAGGCTGTTGAGGGTGGCTGCTTGCAGCGTGACATGAATCACAGCCTGGTTGATAAGGTATCCTTTGGAGTGTTTATAGAGTTTTCCTTTGAATACAATGAGAGACTGGCTAGTTATAACCCATATGTGTAATGGGAGCATGTTGAACAGTCTTGGGCCATTGATGTTCTCTCTCAGCATACTTTTGTGTCTTGGCTTTTCAACTGGGCTATTCTGCACATCCTGCTATGCCTTCTGATCTCGGGTGATGCTATTTCTATTTGCAGATTTGGAACCAGTCCCTCTAATATTTTCTAAGTATATATTATATATTGCCCTCCTGTGCTCTAGAGAATACAGATTTAGAAGTTTTAATTGGTCTCAAAATTTAGATGTTTTATTAATTGGATTCTAGCAGTAGAGATCTTTGCAAGCTCTCCAGGTCACCAATTTCTCCAGCTTTGAATAGGGTTGTTATTGAATGACGGACGGAGAGAGAGAGAGAGATGGGCTGATGAAGGAAGAGGGAGATTCATGCCAAACACCCTTTAGGTTCAGGGGTTGGGTGCTAAGGTTCATGTTGCCCAGCTCACTTTTTAGGGTGGCTTCTTCTATTTTGGTTATGCCAGGTGCCACAGGCAGCTTTCAATCTTAGCCCCTGTGGTAGCAGCTGTAGGCCTCTTTGTAATGCCTTCTTTTCACCTCGGTTGAGAAGTTTCAGCTTATCACATACCTACAGTACTTTGAAAAACACAAACAGTAGTTTACTAAGATAATCTGTGATGCCAGGGTTTGAATGTCACATGAAGTTATATAAATACATTACAATATAAATCAAATAATCTTATGTTATTTACCCAGGTTGTTGAAGCAGCAGATGTTATCTTGGAAGTGCTAGATGCCCGTGACCCTTTAGGAACCAGGTGCCTCAAATGGAATCTACTGTTGTGTAGTTCAGCCGGGTAAGAAGTTAGTTCTGGTGCTGAACAAGCTGACTTAGTGCCTCGAGACATCTTGAAAAGTGGCTTAAATACCTTCGCCGTGAACATCCAACTGTAGCTTTCAAATCAAGCACACAGCTCCAAAGTTCCCGTTTATCACAGTCAACCGCTAAGTAAGTTAGTAGTTGCAGAGAATAAGTTACAGTAACATGGTTTAAAATATATAATCTAACCCCAGGTGAAAATTAAAGTGAGTGTTTCAGCCCACCTGGACCCTTTCAACTGGAAACTGAGGTAAGAAAGGAGGAAAACCACTATAAGGTGCAAATGGGGGAAAATTGAAGCACTTATTTTTGTGTATGTGTTATTTCTTACTTGGTAGTACAGTACTTATTTCAATTAAACATTAATATAATGCAAATCTATGGAATTTTGATATTACTCTAAGTCAACAAGCTAAACTAAAGAAAGGAATTGATATAACAAGGCATTATGATATCCAAGTGTAACGGGTTTACTGAAGTACTGTATATATGTAACAAGCATCCATACTATTTTTCCTCTGAACTTTTTCCAATATCCACCTCATTTACAGTACAAGGCTGCTATTAGTGCAAATTTACTTTTATATATCTGTGCAATAATAATGTTTTTCTCATTCCATTTTACCCTGAACTCGGCCATGTTATTTGTTTTGAGTATTAAAAAACATTTATTTACAATATCTACTTGATTTAATGACCTATATGGGGTTGCACCTAGCTCGTTAAATCCGGGGCTCCGCTAAATTCAAGATTTTAAAATGTCTGAAACTGTTTGGTCACATTTGGGAGAGCAACAGGATGGATGGTTGGGGGGCTTGCTGGTTAACTGGCTGGTAGGTAGGTGGGTGGGCAGGGAAGTGGGCTGGATGGATGGATGAATGGGTAACTGGCAGGTGGGAGTGGGCAGGCAGGGTTGATGGGTGGGCGAGCTGTGGGTTCGGGTGGGCAGGCAGGTGGACTATCACAGACTGGCTGTGGTCACACCACATCCCCTCAGCACCCCCTGCCCCATCCATGCTACATCCTACCCTCCCTGATATATCTTCCACTCCTCCAGCAGCATCTAGGCAGTTGGTACGGGACATCTTTATTAATTTTATGTATTTACAAGAAGGTACATTTGGGTTTGTTTGAGTACATAACATTGGTGTTCTGTAAACATCATCTCATCAGACTCATTTTGTTTACAAACAGTGACTGGGTTCTACCACAACTGCAAATGCCTATCTGTCTTTGACTGTGAATACCTATACCATACATAGACAGCATGCATATATATAATACTGTAGTTGGAAAAAACATTATTTCAGTAAAAATTGTGTTTATTTTACTTAATTTTTCTCAATCAGAATTCTACAGTCTACAAAGGCACTTATGCAATCTTCACGATGCTTGGGTGCTGATGTTCTCCTACAACTTCTGAAGAACTACTGTCGGAATAAAGACATAAAAACTGCAATTACAGTTGGTGTTGTAGGGCTTCCCAATGTTGGGAAGAGTAGCGTAATCAACAGCTTGAAGCGTAGCAAGTCATGTGGTGTTGGATCAACTCCCGGTCTCACAAAGTAAGAGCTTCTAATAGAATCCGTTCATTCTATCCCTTGCAAATCCTCTCTTATCCCCCTCCTTCCAACCCATTTCTCTTGTATATTTATTCTTCTCCCTCTCTCCAAAGTGTGTTGTGAAATTGATCTGAAAAATTCTTTTAATTATTTTTTTTATTTTTAAATAAATGTGTATACACAGCAAACAGTGTAATAATTCATTCACATGATATTTACAGAACAATGCAGCAGGTTCAATTAGACTCAAAAATTCAGTTGCTTGACTGCCCAGGGATAATTCTTCCTGGTGGGGATGCTTCTGATGCTACAGCTGCACTCCGAAATGCTATTAAAATTGAGCAGTTGGACGACCCCATAAAACCTGTTGAAGCTGTATTAGCTCGGGCAAACAAAAACCAGGTAAGGAAATGGAATTGCAAAATTTTGTATAGTATTTTATCCCTCTTAATCATTGGCAGTGCTGAAAAACACAAGGTTGCATTCCTGGACTTGTGTATTTGCCATTTTCTCTCCATAGGGCAAGTAATTGCTGGTGAAAATTATTAAATATAGTTGCCAAATGCATTATTAGCCCTTCAACTGCTCATGACAACTGGGGTTGTTGAAGACCCACAGGCACCTGACAGCCGAGTGGACAGCGCTTCGGATTCGTAGTCCCGAGGTTCCGGGTTCGATCCCTAGTGGAGGCGGAGACAAATGGGCAAAAAGTTTTTCACCCTGATGTCCCCTGTTACCTAGCAGTAAATAGTTACCTGGGCATTAGACAGCTGCTTCCTAGGAGTGTGTAACAAAAAGGAGGCTTGGTCAAGGACCGGGACGCTAAGCCTCGAAATCATCTCAAGATAACCCATCCTGGGCGTGATAACCTCGGCATTAACACAACAACGATGGGTAATCTATGGGTAGCCCCTGTTGCTGCAGCTCGGAGCACTGCCATGCAGCTTGTGTAACACAACTTCACTTAATAATGACTAAATATCTGCAATATTCATTGATGATACCAACATGGAAAATTGACAGCAAGAAAAGATCATGTAGAAGGTTCAGATATCTGTAAACCCAATCCTGGTAAGATTGTTCCCAAAGCCAGACACAGACAGACAGATACACCACACAGCCACAGTTTTTGCCTCTGCACATCATGCAAAGGAATCACATGTTCCTGTAGGAAATGAATAAATGTGAGAAATAATTCGTAATCAGGACTTAGTGACCAAGATCGTAACCCGCGGCAATGACTCGGTGACATCGTCGCTATATTTCCTCGCTCCTCCACACAGTTTTTTGTTAGTTTTCCGTGATCAGGGAATGCATTTTTAATGATATTTAACAGAAAAAAATAATTATTGTAATTGTACAGTGCAGGGGTTCGAGAAGATTGTTTAACCTAATAAACTCAGCTGAAATTAGGCTTACTCAGCCAACTTTGTGTTTACTGTAAGTAGGTAAGTATGAAATATTAAGATAAAGCATTTTCATGAGAGTAGACAATATATAGGACACAGCAAATGTCCAATTTGCTGTTAATGAAATCTTTCAATGGGCCACAGAAAATAATATGATAGAGGATAAGTTCCAGTTACTGCACTATGAAATGAAAATATCAAAACAGAAACTACATAAAATGCAGTCAAAAAATCTACGAGTTTTAAAGATACTAATGCTCTTTAGAGTGAAGTATTGTTGCACACTAACAGCCCCATTCAAAGCTAGAGAATGTGCAAAGGTCTTTTACTGGTAGAATCCACTATAAAATATCCAAATTATTGGGGCCGTTAACAAATTTTAAATGCGTGTTCCCTCGAGTGTAGGCAAGAGAGATACATAATAATTTACTTTGAAAATACAGTACTAGAAGGACTGGTTCCAAATCTGTGCACACAAATAACACACGAGACCAGAAGGCATGCAGGATATGCAAAATAACTCCATTGAACAACAGGTGCAATAGGCATGCTGAGAGAGAACTCAACATCAAAGGCCCAAAACCTTTTAACACTCAAAGACCACACATATGGGACATAACTGGCCAACCTCTGTGTTCAATGAAGAAATTTTCAAAGAATACCTGATCAACCAGGCTGTGAGCAGTCACATTGAAAAACCTGGCGAGAGACCAGATTGCAGGGATGTTGATGCTCGGAATCATCAACATGTATACCATAGAAAAATTTAACCAATTTAAAATTTTAACAACAACAAAGTGGTCCACATTATGTATCCTTGTGCAGAACATTTGATCTACTGTGTTTGTTAAAACAGCTAAATTTGTACTCTTACATATTTAATGTTCACAGCTGATGATTTACTACCGCTTGCCCGAGTTCCATAATGCAGATCAGTTTCTGGCGTTGTTGGCAAAGCGCTTGGGGAAATTAAAGAAGAAAGGCATTCCTAACAGAGAAATTGCTGCTCGTAAAGTATTACAGGACTGGAACACGTAAGTTATTTTGAAGTTTTAAAATTTTTCATGAACTTTGCTTTATTTCTATAATTTTACGTTAAGTACATTTCTTTGTATCTGGCACGATGCATAATATATTATTTATATTATAATAACTATAATTATTTTTACTGACAACATAAGGAGCCAGGTGCACAATTTCTCAACCTTCCTCAAACACTCATATTTTTTGTGCATAATCTACATGATAAATGCTCCAACTTTTCCTAATGGATCAACATCATAACATGAACAGGAAAAAAAAAATTAAACAATTTCAAATTTCTATATCTCTAAAATTTCACCCGTTTTTATTCTGTTAATTATGGGCTCAGAATGGCATATAACATTCATTTTCCTTAACAAAAACTTTAGTTTTAGAGTATAGTTTACCGTAAACAAAAATAGTCAAGATGGCCTTCAAAATATGTGCCAAATTTATATGCAAAAATGTAAAACTCAAATATGTGGGTTTATGAATAAACGGTTTTATGGCAACCTTAGAACTAAGACCTTTGCACGTAATATGTAAAAATGGTGGGAATTGCTCAGACACTGAATTTTTTTATGATCTCAAAGTTGAAAATCCTGTTCATACAGAAAAATGAAGGTAAAAGTTTTGACAATAAATATAGTAGTTCAAATTGATGTCATATCTTGTAAGTTTTAATAAATATTGTTTGGCTTTCGTACTCAAATATGTGAAAGTTGTAGGTCAATATATGTTGAAATGAAGTCAATAAAAAATAATCCCTCGGAAAAACAAAGTATAGAGATGAGGGTAATGGGTTAGGGATATAAATATACTTTATATAAGTGATAAAGCCCTCATTCAGCAAAAAACAACCTAAAGAGACAAAGAAAATAGTTTGAAGTCTGTGAATACCTCGACCCCAAAAAATTAAGTCACAAGTTCTGCCATCTGTGACTGATTTAAATGTTGACCAATTTCGTTCCAACTTTACATAGTTAGTGAAGGGAATGTATTCTCCAAGATGTAGAAGCCACAACAAAATCAGATGAGAAACAAAGAGATTTATTTTGGGGCTGCATCCTTTGTGCAACTTTTTGGACACATTTCAAATGATGAGTTTGACATAAACATTCACATAATCTGATTACATTTATTTCAGCGGCCTCATAAAATACTACACACAACCCCCAGAAGTTGCCAGCACCCAAGTTGGGACAACACTGGTGACCGAGTTAAGTAAAGAGTTTGACATAGACAGTCTTGTGTTGGAAGAAGGATCAATGCTGTCAGCTCTGCCCACTTTTAGACCGTCACAAACAATGTTGGTAGACTCCTTAGGGCCAGTTATGGAGGTAAAAGATGGGGAAGATAACATGGATGAGGAAGATGATGATGAAGAGGATGAGGTAGAAGATATGGAAGATAATGAAGAGGTCATTGAAGATAATAAAGTGGTAAGTTTTTATTTACAGATATTTAAAAACTAATTCATTCCAGTATTTATTCTACTGTGATCCCTTATACAAGTCAAACTGTTTTAAAAGGCTCTAGATGTCTTCTATGTGTGAACAGAAGATAAATTAATTCTCATCATTTCATGAAGATACTTATCATGTCTCCCCCCTGTGAAGATGATAATTGTACAGTATTACTAATTCAACAATATATTTTTATATTGCTATTCCAGATAAGATAAATTTAGTTTAAACAGCATTTTTAGCAATAATGCTTGATGTTGTACTGTTACTTTATTTATTGTACTAGATTTAGTAGTAGACCTCAGAGCAGGCTGTTGATATAAGCAATAATTTTTTCAGTTATCAAAAGATGTACGCATTAATATGGATGCCAGTTCGACTGGTAGTGAGTCCGTTGACAAGAGTGAGAAGTTGGAACGTTGGGAGACGCCTTTACAAGAGTTTGATCCGCAGTCAATGTCTTTGAAGAAATATCAAAAAAAGATGCAAAAGAAGGCTCGCAAAGAAGGCAATCGCAATGTCAAACGAACAGACGATCTTACACTCGCATTCCAAAGTTTTTCGGGATTAAAGGATAAAGACGAATATGATTTTAATGCATATTTTGAAAAATAGTTAATTATGTTTAAATTAGTTTCCTTTCATTCATAAAAGAAGTGTGTATATACAGTACAGTATATGAAAAAAATTCTTTGTATTCATTAACCAGTGTGAATAAAGTGTGTCTAGACTATTTTTAATTTTCATACCTTGCAAATGGATGCTGTGTTAGAAGTTTATCATAACCTATAGGAATTGCCTTGCTTATATTCTTTAGACCAGGGTTTCTCGAACAATGTACCCTGGAAATAATTTAAAGTTTACTGAAAGGAGACAATTTCTGTCTTGCTCTTGATTCTGGTAGTGAGAAAGACTACTGGTTAAATGAGAAAAGCTAAATACAAAAATAACTCAAAAATTAATTTGTATATGATTATAATTAACCTATTTATTGCTACCTCTTGCAGAACCCCAAGGTTACTAGGGGTTCTGTGGACCCCTGGTTAAGAACCCGGATTTGTGTGTGTACGGCTTTAAAACTGTCCTCACAGACAATCTTGACTTGGGGAGGGTGGGCTTGTACNAGGACTGCTTGTATACCTAAAATTGTGAGTTCCTAATATGTTGCAGTATAATATGGAGATACAACTTACCCTCTTCTGAGAATGTTGCAGAGTTCTGAGAGTGTCTCCAAGTGGTCAACATGAATGATGATAGGCCGTAAGACGTCATATAGCCCTGTACAGAGCCCCTGAAGAAATGTATCCAAGTCTGGAGTCCCAGCTGTAAAAAACTGAAAAGTTTTCCAGTTTTATTATTAAAATATGTACACCAACATAAATACAGTGATGAAATGTGTCCCTAAATTTATGTTAGTGGCCTGCCAAGGACAGTTTGAATATGAAACGTTCGCGACATCTCTACCAACGAGGGACAAGCAATCTTTTCAGTACAGTGCCGCCTCCAAAACAGATAAGATCACTTCAGATCTTCTGGATTTGTCTAATAGCAAGTGATATAATACATGTTTATATATACAGATATTTAAACATACAATATATAAATACCTTGTGTACCTAGAAATAATAATTATAGTACACACAATTTTCTTTTAAACATTATTATGTTCACTTAAGAATAGGAGAAGAAACATTCACTCCAAGGGCAAGTATGAGGCTCTGCCAAGGCCAAGCAGGTGGTAGCAACAGTATTGGGCACGAGTCTGTGCTTCATAAAAGGCCATGGCAACTGGCATAGAAATGAATGACAACTGAAGATACGAAAAGCCATAAAGACCGCCAGGCCACCTCATACTGGAGTCAGGGGAAAACAGCATATGTAACACTTAAAGAAACGCAACTGGGTCCCCATTTAGGTGGCAGTACAAATTATTTTAAAACTACAAACACGAAGATCATTGATTTGGATTTTCTCAGATAAGTCAGTCTGCCTATCATCTGGAAGATGTGGAGCTTCGGCAATGGCAGAAAATGAGGACAATGAGTGAGAAGGGCTGGAACCAAGGATGAATTGGCCAAAGAGAAGCAAACAGATTGACGTGGCCAACAACACTCTCCAATCTGACTAAAAAGATGACGAGCTGGAGTAGAAGAGTGAGAAGCTTTGTACCAGACTCATGAGTGAGGTGGGCAGACAAGTGTAACACCTGGGTGGCCTCAGTATATAAACTTTCCCTGCTCCTTACAATATTTAGTATGGTTGATTGTTGTACTGTATATACAGTAGTAAGAAAAACAAAAAATAATAAATAAGGCATCACTAATAAAAATACTGCATCATAAATATGGCTAGAGCCCTCAATATTTTACAAATAACTAAACTAATGAATGCAGAAAGCTCTTCAAACAACAATAATTATATCTCACCTGATGAAAGAGTGCATGTTCATCCTCACATACATGGATGAGAAAGGCACACCCACTTCGCACCAATGTGCAATAATCTCGTTCATATTTCTGCGATAACTGAGAAACTGCATCGGCAACACAAGGCCCCATGAGTCTTTGTCGCTGAGAAAAGTAACACTGGTGGCAGTCACTAAGAAGATTTGTGTACTCAGGGCTAGTTTCAACTCTGTCTTCAATTTCTGCCATCAAAGATTTAATCCTAGGGGCATTAGTCCGAAATTTTCCATAGTAAAGAACAGCAGCATTGTCAGTGGTTGGTTTTTCTGTGCCAGGCTTACACAATACTTGCTGTGTAGCATTTTCTAAAGACTTTGTTACATATGACTTTACCATACCAAGAGCCCTGCTCAAGCAATGTTTATATTTAGCTAAATACAGAGAAGACTCTTGAAATGTTGGATTTGTATTCATATAACCAATACACTCATCAATTTTGGCTAGCAAAGGGATAAATCCTTCACTTGTAACTTGAAAAGCTGGAGAATTGAGCTTCTGGCTGATTCTATCTACCTCCTTAAAATAAGTTAGTTTACTTTCAATTGTGTCTGCTTTGTTGGTGAGTTGTGTCTGCTCTGCCAGCAAGTGCTCACAATCAGTATGAAGAGCACCAGTCTTATTTGATACACTGGTATACTGAAAAGCAAAAAAATTTGTTATTTAAACATTTAATTAAATTCATAGTTATTCTATAATATTTTACTGTGAATACTTGACAGTAGACAAATAAATTGAGCATTAAATGTATTGAAACACCCTTTTCTGATGGGCCCCAAATAGTTCCCAAGCTTGGTTCCAGTACCACCAAGCCTTATCACAACACATCAGGCTTCAGAGACCCAACATTGCCCTATGATAGCCAGAATTAGAATCTGGCTCACTCAACGAGGCATAGGGGAGCAAGGAGGGAATGAGAGCTCAGCAGTTAAACTGTGGAAAAACCAACAAGAACACATAGGTACAACAGAAGGAGCACTTATCTTTGCACATGAAAATACAGAGAAGGCTTTATGGGTAGCAAACCTTTTAATAATACCCACTAGAGTTAAAGCCTCATGCCTCGGGGAGTAAACCCCCTCTCCAGTGTCTCGGGTTTGGAAAGTGAACCTCCCAGTACAGTATCTCGGATTTGAAAAGTGAACCCCCCCAGTGTCTCGGGTTTGGAAAGGGAATACAGTACCTAGTACCTTGGGTTTGAAAAGTGTACTTCTCCCCCCCCCCCCGGTTTCTTGGAATTAGAATGTGAACCTCGTATTTCAGGTTCAGAAAGTGAGCTTTTGTGATTTTTATTCATATGTGAACCATGTGGAGGGGTCATGAAGTAATCCATCTAAGTTTCAGCTTGCAAACTTTCTACATATAATTAAAAAAAGTGAACTTTCTAAATAAGGCTCATGAAGTGATCCTTCTACATAAGCTTATTACCTGTGAAGAAAGATGCTGAAGGTTATCAAGGGCATTATCAAGCTGAGCAAGTAGCGTGTGACATTCCAACCGGTGGGCTTCCAATTGATTTACATAGTCACGATAAGGTCCATCTTGCTCTTCACACATGTCTCTCTCCACTTCAGCAAACCAAGACAAGAACTGTTAAAGTAAATATATACTCTAATTAAAATTTATAAAACTGGGAATGCTCAAAATACTGTAAGAATATTTACATCTGAAGAACATAAGAATAAAAGCAACTTCGGAAGCCTCTTGGCACAAAAAAAAAATCCAATTCATATCCAACCAAATTCATTCATGTACAGTATATCTAACCTATATTTGAAACAATCCATTGATGCCACACCTATTGTATATTTTACCCATCAGTGTGTTTCATAAATCTATACCCCAATTACCAAACCAGTATTAAACAGTCTTTCCAGAATCTAAACTTAGTTTGAATCCATTGTTTAGAGTTCTATATATTTTATGTTTAGATATTTAGCATCCTATTAATATTGGCTTTTTATTATATTCTTTCATCAATTTAAATATTCAATCATGTTGCCCTTACTCTCCAACTGTCGAGAATTATTGTAGGCAAAACTCAAGCACTGAGTGTGCTTGAGTTTTGAATGTGCCCATTCCAAACTGAATGTGCTAAACTAACATCACAATGAGAAAATATTGAAAAAGTGAAACACACAAAATGATAATGGAACAGGCTAATTACAGCTACCCAACTTCCCTGGTTGCCACCTGAAGATAGCCCAGATCGCCTAGGTTCCCAGTCAGTTGGTCCCTTCACTCTCAGGCTGCAGCTTCCACAAGGGAAGGAGAGAAATAGGATGGGAACAGGAAGCTAAGGTATTGCCCAGAAAGGGAATTTCCTTATACTCATCGCTCTATTTTTGGACAAGCCCCCTCGTAGGTCCTTTGGAGCTTACTCCCAATGGCACCAAAAGCAGTTGTGAGGTATCTAAAATTACACCCAATTTAAAATCAGTAAACAAAAAATGATTTTACATATGGTTCCAGGCCATATGTGTAAAAGCAGCTGTTCTGGTGAGGGTCACAAAAAATATTATAAACTGCCATATGATCTGCATGCCACTACAGCACTAGCCTTGGACAGACCCATAGCTAAATTTATAATCTTCCACAGGACCCATTAATGGGAAAACCTAGTCCAAATTTACATAGGTCTGGTACTCACATAACCAATACAATATTTACCTGCTGACTTGATTCTATCTTTACTTCTCCCAGTTTCAGGCGAGAGAGACTGCCAGGAAGGTTAGACTCTGGTGCTTGGTCGGGTGTGGGGCCGCCGCTGGCACCATCCACCTCATCACCCGAGGTCTCCTCCGTCACCTCCGCCGGCAGCGCCCTCCACCCTGACACCGCCGTCAACTCGATGATGGAGTCACGCTCCTCCGGCGTCAGCGGCGCCAGGGGTGTCCTGTCATCTTCCCAATTTGCAAAATTGTCTCGTACCCGGGCAATGTTTACATCTGCCACGTCTTCCATTTTTGTTTTGACAGCTACGTTATGCTCTCGCCGGAAATTTAAACACACGGTTAAAATGTATTAATACATTTTCATTTAAATCTATATTATATATAATATAATTAAATAGAAAATAAAGTACTCTTTATTTTATTTAATTATTTGAATGTTGCATTGTTAATATGATTTTTGTAATGGTGTGGGTGAGCGAGCGAATTAGAATCCTACTTTTTTAGTGGTGTTGAGTTGTGATTGGTGGAGAGTGCGGGAGCGGCGGTGGTAGCTGTGTTGTGGTGGAGAGGAGCACGTGCACCGTGTTGACGTTGGTGAGGAGCTGTGAGGCGGCAGGAGCCAGGGACGTGGTAGTGTAGGAGGCCAGCAGGAGAGTCAGCGTCACACCATGGTTGCCAAGAGTAGGTCCAGCGTGTGTGTGTGTGTGGTGGGTTGTGGCCGCCTGGTCTAGGGCCGGGGGTGGCCGCCTAGTCTAGGGCCGGGGGTGGCCGCCTGGTCTAGGGCCGGGGGTGGCCGCCTGGTCTAGGGCCGGGGGTGGCCGCCTGGTCTAGGGCCGGGGGTGGCCGCCTGGTCTAGGGCCGGGGGTGGCCGCCTGGTCTAGGGCCGGGGGTGGCCGCCTGGTCTAGGGCCGGGGGTGGCCGCCTGGTCTAGGGCCGGGGTGGCCGCCTGGTCTAGGGCCGGGGGTGGCCGCCTGGTCTAGGGCCGGGGGTGGCCGCCTGGTCTAGGGCCGGGGTGGCCGCCTGGTCTAGGGCCGGGGGTGGCCGCCTGGTCTAGGGCGGGGGTGGCCGCCTGGTCTAGGGCCGGGGGTGGCCGCCTGGTCTAGGGCCGGGGGTGGCCGCCTGGTCTAGGGCCGGGGTGGCCGCCTGGTCTAGGGCCGGGGGTGCCGCCTGGTCTAGGGCGGGGGTGGCCGCCTGGTCTAGGGCCGGGGTGGCCGCCTGGTCTAGGGCCGGGGGTGGCCGCCTGGTCTAGGGCCGGGGGTGGTCGCCTGGTCTGGGTGGCCGGGTGGACACCACTTCTTTGACCTCCACTAATACCCATAAAAATACCTGGGGCATGAGAATAAACGAAAAATGCCATGCATCTCCTATGTCTACCAAGCCAAACATTCATATGTTTTAACCTTGACTGGAAATGCTTGATCTTGCCCATGTCTGTTACCTAGTAATTTATTCCATGAAGCAGCAACCCTATTTCCAAACCAATGTGTATCCAGATTTTATCTGAATCTAAACCAATCGAATTTGAATCCATCGTTTCTCGTTCTATTTCATCTTGATTTAAGATTGTTAGAAGCAATACAGCTGGCCTGTTGGCCCACACTAGGTGGTCATGTTTATCCATACCAGGAATGACATGTGGTCGTTCTGTTGCTCCTCCATTACTGCTACTCGTGCCCTGTACCGAGAAGGAAGTCTTTCAAGTTGGGCAGAAGTCGAGCCTGGCCTCGGCCGGGCTCGGGGAGTAGAACAACTCCCAAACCTCTCAAGGTATGCTCCAGGAGTCAGGACGAATCTGAGGTGCCATTC
>WNGS01167372.1:5515571-5529804 GCA_020271785.1 Procambarus virginalis | reverse complement strand
GAGGGAATACAGAGAATATATACGGCACCGCATAGACGCGATAAAACACATAAATTATTGGGACTCGTCTCAAGCTCTCCAAATGTACTCGCTACAAGGGAGAGACGAGAGAGATACCAAAAATATACACGTGGAAAATACTGAGAATTTCGGCAATCTCTCCTGCTCTGAAGGGGGAAGTGAGTACTGAGCAGTACACAAGACGGGACAACACAGTGATTTGAAGAGTACAACCATTGTGATGGGATCCCTGGATGTGAAAGTTCTCGTAATCCATCCTATCATTTTTCTGGCTGACGCAATATTTGCTCGGTTATGCTCCCTAAACGTTAGGTCGTCAGACATCATTATTCCCAAATCCTTTATATGTTGCTTTCCTAATATGGGCAGATTTGCTTGTGTTTTATACCCTTTGTACCCTTCATCTCCCCATATAGACACCTGTACTGACCAGCATCACCCTCCCCCACCTTCCCGTACCTGTAACACCACTCCTCCCCCCCCCCCTTCTTCCATTACATTCTCTCCCCATTAGCGTTATCCGCCATTGTAGCACTCTCCACATGGCCCACTAAATAATCCACACCAATCTAGTCTACCCCCGCGCTCACAATTCAGCCCGAGGGGGATAGTGGGGTGTGCCCCTGGCCACCAACACTTGCGCTACACCTGTTGCTCCCCGCCACCTACCCCCACACCCACACACAGTGTGTGTCAGAGTGGTGTGACAAATGGAATGCACTAGGAAGTGATGTGTGGAGGCTGACTCCATACACAGTTCACATGTAGATATGATAGAGCCCAATAGGTTCGGGAACCTGTACACCTGTTGATTGACAGTTGAGAGGCGGGACCAAACAGCCAGAGCTCAACCCCCGCAAGCACAACTAGGTGAGTAAACACACACACACACACACACACACACACACACACCACACACACACACCACACACACACACACACACACACACACAAGCAGATGTGTGGGGGTGGCCAGGAGACCCTCACGAGGCAGGCACTGGCCCCGACACAAAACACTGGTGGTCAAACACTCGAGGCAAAACAAAAAATCATGGCCCCCTTAAACTCGTCCCAATTTTCAAAAACGCAAAACAAGTGTTTTTTCAGTGCCCACCACCCCTCCGACGGGCCCACCACGAGCCCGACCACGCCCCCGACGGGCCCACACGAGCCCGACCACGCCCCCGACGGGCCCACCACGAGCCCGACCACGCCCCGACGGGCCCACCACGAGCCCGACCACGCCCCGACAGCCCCACCACGCCCCGAGGGCCCCCACCAACAGCCCCACCACGCCCCGAGGGGCCTACCACGAGCCCCACCACGCCCCGAGGGCCCCACCAGCCTACCACAATCGTCGCCAACACCTCCAGCTCCTTCTCACAATCACCACCACCATCACTATAATATCAGTAAATCAGTTGCAAAACTAGTTCCACAACAACAACCCCAGCATTTACAACATTGGCACAAGATGCACAACAGATACAACACAACAACAACTACAAACTACAGCCTACAACTACTAAGCCTAAGCCATAATTAAAAATAAATCTGTATGTGTTTAAGATTCAGCTACTGGGAACAAAATGTTCCAAGTAGCACGGGCTATGGCGAGCCCGTAGTGGACTTACAGCCCCGCTCCTGTGCCAAGTAACTCTAAATAAATCTATATTATTGTTGTTTTGAATTTAGCTACTCAGAACGAAGTGTCCATGTAGCACGGGCTATGGTGAGCCCGTAAGATAAATCTGTAAACTAAGACCGCATATAAGGGAACCGTCCCCCCAAAAGTAGCAAGGAGAGTAACATGAGAAACACCTCCCGAAACCTCTCTATCCCTGCCAAGCACAGGCGTGGTGTCCCGTCCCAGGACAGGAAGCAACACAAGGAGTCGCCGCTGGCTGTGATTGGGCCTCATTGTCCACACTTCCGGCCAATCAACCAACCACAACGGAACGGCCCGCCTCTCCACCCAACAGCGCCCAGCATGCACTACCTACAAGCACTACTCTAATGACCAATTGGGGCCAGATTCACGAAGCAGTTACGCAAACACCTACGAACCTGTACATCTTTCCTCAATCTTTGACGGCTTTGTTTACAATTATTAAACAGTTAATGAGCTCCGAAGCACCAGGAGGCTGTTTATAACAATAACAACAGTTGATCGGAAAGTTTTCATGCTTGTAAACCGTTTAATAAATGTAACCAAAGCCGTCAAAGATTGAGGAAAGATGTACACGTTCGTAATTGCTTCGTGAATCTGGCCTCCTAGGCTACTCATCTGCTATCGTAATTCCGTACTCGGAAAATAACCGATCTCCTTTTATATTGTGAAAATCAAGGTCTAATGCAGCTTAATATATCCCAATATCATATGCCTCTCTCTAATGAATCTCTCGTGAGGTACAGTAACAAAAGCTTTGCTAAAGTTAATATATATATAGAACGTCGCAATCCTTTTTTCCCCGATATCAACGGCTTAAAAATATTGGGAAAGAATGAATACATTTGTTCAACAACAACAGGCTGCAGGCGAAGAGTCACAATAACATGGCTGAAGTATGTTGACCAGACCACACACTAGAAGTTGAAGGGACGACGACGTTTCGGTCCGTCCTGGACCATTCTCAAGTCGCTTGTGAATGGTCCAGGACGGACCGAAACGTCGTCGTCCCTTCAACTTCTAGTGTGTGGTCTGGTCAACAACAGGCTACTGAATTCGGAATAGCGGGGGAGACATCTCCCGTCACGCAGGGTGTAGTCGCACCTCCACAGATCTCCAGTATCATCTATTGATACTGGTAAATGGCTCAATGTCACCACTTACGGGCTATTCATGCCCGTGCCACCTCTTCGGTGGCTTAATCTTCATCAATCAATCAGGCTACTGGATGGAAGGGAACTATCAGGGGAAAGAGACTATATAGCACTGGGAAGGAGTCAGAATAAGGATTTGGGATGGGACGGGGGGAAAGGAATGGTGCCCAAGCACTTGTGGACGGTCGGGGATTGAACGCCGACCTGCATGAAGCCAGACCGTCGCTCTACCGTTCAGCCCAAGTGACCGAGTAAAACCACATTGTGAAATCTTGACTAATCTGTGTTATGTAAGCGAATGACTTGTAATTATCGATTCAATCAATTTTCCAGCAATAGACTTTAGGCTAATTGGACGATAGGTAACGTAACTATTAGGGGAAATCATTTGCCCATTACCTGCAAAAACAACGTAACGGTCGCGTTGTTACCTTGTTACAAACTTGTTACAAAGTTTTATAACGTGTTGGGAAGATAATACAAATTGTTAACCTCTTTGATAGTCGGGGGATCGAACTGGGACCTACAAGACTATACGTCGGACCTGTACCCCACCAGTGATCTCTTCTTAACAATCGACACTGAATTTACAACCACCTCCTCGACTCTTATTGATTTAATACATATGCAAGACAAGGACTCACTAAGCTATTCTTGACACTCATTAAGACCTCTGGCAAAAACTTCGTCTGCTCCTGGGCCATGTTGCTTTATAATATTTCTATTTAATAACTTCCTCTCTAGTTATTATCAACTGGGATGCAAACAGCCGCGTCCAACAGCCTGTTTGACCAGACCAGCAACCAGAAGGCCAGGGGGGCCAGATTCACGAAGCAGTTACTCAAGTACTTACGAACGTGTACACCTTTCCTTAATCTTTGACGGCTTTGGTTACATTTATTAAACAGTTGACAAGTATGGAAACTTGCCAATCAACTGCTGTTATTGTTATAAACAGCCTCCTGGTGCTTCGGAGCTCATTAACTGTTTAATAATTGTAAACAAAGCCGCCAAAGATTGTACAGGTTCGTAAGTGCTTGCGAAACTGCTTCGTGAATCTGGCCCCTGGTCGAGGAACGGGCCGCGGGGACGCTAAGCCCCGAAACCATCGCAAGGTAACCACTAAACTAGTCAACTTATCCTCGTAACCACCTAGATTTTATTCAATAGCATTTGTAATAAAGTTATTCTCTAGCAAATGCAGAAGGGAAGGGAACTATCAGCATACAGCGCCAGGCCATTACGCCTATATAGCACTGGGAAGGGGTCAGGATAAGAATTTGGGATGGGACGGGGGAAAGGAATGGTGCCCAACCACCTGGACGGTCGGGGATTGAACGCCGACCTGCATGAAGTGAGACCGTCGCTCTTCCGTCCAATCCACGTGGCTGGTACTAAATGCAGAAACAAAGTGCCCATTTAAAAATACCTCCCCCCCCCATTTCTGGGTCATTATAAATTAACTGACCTGTTAGTTTTTCAATGGTCCCGTTTTCTTCCAAATCTTTTATATAACTAAAGAAATCCTTCAGGATTCGTCTTAGTCTGCCCTGTTATACTTACCATTTTCTTTCAGTTGTACATGTTTAACATTTCTCAATATTCTGATAAATTATTCTAGATAGACCACCATTTTAAATTCGTTTTAGTCTCATAATTACCAATTTGGGGGAGGGGGGATAATTGTCATTCAACCTAATTAATATATATATATTGTACACAATGGTCCCGGACTTCTCAAAGCCTGTTTCTTTCACTTAAGGCAAAAATAAATATATATATATTTACTATTGAACTCCGGCAAGCACAAACTCTACATTGTAGACCAGACCACACACTACATTGTCCTCCACTTGACACCGCTTCACAACCTCAGTACAACAAAATAATTCTATTCAGGTTAGCCGCGTGTACGCTCAGCTTTCAAACAAAATAAAGAGCTACAGTGGGAAGGGACGCGCGGCGTTCTCAGAATACAGTTGAGCACTAATCAAAGCATAACACACCGCCTTTATTCAACAAAATACAACAAAGTTCAGCGATACATTCATACCGTTTGAATGACACCGACGCAACCAGAATATCAATCTCTACTCCCGAGATGATAAGACACATGAATATGTAGAACACAGAGATTTTATCAATAATTTAAAAAACATGTATTCGTGTTGTACATGCGGGGTGTGCATAGCTCCTGTGGTTCGGTCCCAATACTCAAGATACGGAATGTGTGCATCGTGTCCAGTTGCTAAGAAATATTACTTACTCTGAATCTGGGGCCAGATTCACGAAGCAGCTACGCAAGTACTTACGAAATTATACATCTTTCCTCAATCTTTGGCGGCTTTGGTTACATTTTTTAAACAGTTTACAAGCATGAAAACTTGCCAATCAACTGTTGTTATTGTTATAAACAGCCTCCTGGTGCTTCGGAGCTCATTAACCGTTTAATAATTGTAAACAAAGCCGCCAAAGATTGAGAAAAGATAGACAGGTTCGTAAGTGCTTGCGTTAGTGCTTCGTGAATCTGGCCCTTGGTTCCTGACCACGCCTCCTCGTTGGTGGCTAGGTCAACCAAGCTGTTAGACGCAGCTGTTCGTAGAGTTACCTTTAGGATAAGTTTAATATTTTGATTCTGATGGCAATTACTTTGATTTTGGGTACGTGAGTGAAACATTTAGTTACGATTCGGACAAGACGAGAGCGAAGTACTGTTCAAGAAACGGTCGCACGTCATCAGATGTCATGTGCAATAGTTTTCAGTCATAACAGGATTCACCGATCTTCGGTGAAGAAAGCTACGGGCTCACCATAGCCTGTGCTACTTGGAACTTGTTCCGAGTAGCTGAATCTATAACAACAACTTCGGTGAATCCGAAAACATGAACTCCACGCCCGTTTACCTGGTTGATACCTGGTTGATGGGGTTCTGGGAGTTCTTCTACTCCCCAAGCCCGGCCCGAGGCCAGGCTTGACTTGTGAGAGTTTGGTCCACCAGGCTGTTGCTTGGAGCGGCCCGCAGGCCCACATACCCACCACAGCCCGGTTGGTCCGGCACTCCTTGGAGGAATAAATCTAGTTTCCTCTTGAAGATGTCCACGGTTGTTTCGGCAATATTTCTTATGCTTGCTGGGAGGACGTTGAACAACCGCGGACCTCTGATGTTTTGATGAATCCCGCTCATCAAAACAATGCTTTTCAACATGAGTAGGGTCTAAACCGCGAGGAAAGTCTGACCCGTCTACGTCATTGCTACTCTTCAAAACATACCCGACTCATTCTAACCTAATGACAATTAGATATACAATTTGTATTTCATAGCTTTCGCAAGAGGTGTGTTGATGCTATAATTATGCCGACACAGGGTTCGCATCCCAGTGTTTCAAAGCTGTGGCCATGGCCAAACAGGCGTCACTAAATTGTAACGTGTGGTGCAATAAACGGTATTCTCTTATTTATGAATTAATATTATATACTAAAGGGGGGGGGGGTGGCCGGCGGTACTCGGGTGACGAAGGTGGCTTCTTCCTTGCACATTCCTTCACACTGTAATCATCTTAACTACACACAACAATCCCTCCTTAACTGTCATCACCTTCATGGTAAGCTGTCATTATCATAGTGACTATCTTCACTACCCGGGCACTGCCGGGTACCCCATCTAAAATAACCACCACCTTCCTTTCTCTTTATTAATTTAAGAGAAGCCTTACCACAGCCGGTTGTCCAGCAGAGAGAGAACCCCATTACCTAATGCCTTGTCCTTCACCTTCACCACTGAAACCATCTTCACTACACATTGTCTTACTACACAACATACAACTAGTTATGTAGAAAATATGCTAGTTGAATCTTAGTGCCGATGAAGGATAAGTATTTAGCGGGAATGGAAATTATCATTTCGCCCTTCATGTATGGGGGGTTGACCCCGACCCGCCTATAACCCCCCCCCCCATCAACTACCAGCAGACACTGCAAAAATTTGTTGTGGCTAGTTCCAAAATACATGTGTATAGACTACGGTAGGCAAGCTGTTTTGGTTCTGATGGCAATTACAGTTAATTCGCTGTAAATGCGAATTGAGCATTACGAGGACTCTTGATGGATTACAGCCCATCACACACACAGATCACACTAACGTGATGCATCAAATGAACAAATCCACAAGGGCCGTGACGAGGATTCGAACCTGCGTCCGGGAACATCCCAGACACTGCCTTAATCGACTGAGCTACGACAGGGTAAAAGGGTTGAAACCAAAGTTCTACTGAACTTACTGGATTCCGTAGCCTCTCCGAGGCACAAACCAGGCTTTTACACAACCCCCCCCCCCCTGCACCCGAGCTATGTCAATAGGCCGTTCTCCATCTTCGCCCTTACATCATCACACAGGATGCTCCCGGACGCAGGTTCGAATCCTCGTCACGGCCCTTGTGGATTTGTTCATTACAGCCCATCGTTGGATTTTAATTTTAACGTAATGTACACACAGAAATCACAATATCGTGATGCATCAAATGAACAAAGTTTGGTTTGTTCATTTGGTTTGATGTCCTCTGGTTTGTCTCTCTGAGAGGCTGCAGGATCCAGTAAGTTCACTAAAACTTCAGTTTAAACTCTTTTGACCATGTCGTAGCTCAGTCGATTAAGGCAGCGTCTGGGACGTTCTCGGACACAGGTTCGAATCCTCTTCACGGCCCATGTGGATTTGTTTATTTAATATACTGTGTAATCAAAAACTTTCAATATAAATTATAGTTAATGCGTATTATGTGCAGTCAGATCTAGGATACGTAAGGCATTCTGTATATGTTGGCAAGAATTTATATTCGCAGCACGTCTGAAGAGTATCAACTAGTTAGCTTTTTTGACACACTGTACTCCACTTCATATAGTCTAGGGTAGCTGCACTAATGCAGATGTACCTAAGGAATTAATAAAAAAAAAAAAAAAAAATGAAGAGTTTAGCGAGGCGGGATTCTAACATTCACTTGTCTTGTGTAAAGCGTTTGTTTACAAACGCTGGGAGGGGGTAGTGGAGGGAGGGGGAGGGAGCTGGACCAACAAGCAATTAGCCATTGTGAGGACGGGATCAATGAGAACTTGACCAATGTGTATGAGGATGGGTTGTGGAGAGTTGGAATGTACATCGCTGAGTGTAAAGTGTGTTTCATTCATATTCTGGGGGAGGGGAAGGAGCGGCTGCTGCATTAACAAGTATTTTACTACTCTCAAGATGGTTTACACTGACGGGAGACATCTCCCGTCACGCAGGGTGCAGTCGCACCTCCACAGATCTCCACTATCATCTCAGACTAGCATCATCTCATCCAGTATCATCTCAGACAGTATCATCTCTCGATACTGGTAATGGCTCAAAAGGGCCACCACTTACGGGCTATTCGTGCCCGTGCCACCTTTTGGGTGCCTTAATCTTCATCAATCATCAGGTTTACACTTGGCTTGTGGCTACACTTACCATAACACCGTCCAGGATGTGTGTACTCTGCTTGTCCAGCCTGGGAGAGCAGCAGCATCAAGAGGTATATACACGAATAGGTTTACCTCGCTTCTCGGTGTACATACTCCAAGTTTACTTTCGCTCTGGACTAAGTCTAGGGCTAAATAATAATTGCCGGTTGGTCGGCAAGTACTTTTGTGGCCTTTATCCGTCCAGAGGATAATTGGCCTTAAGTCCAAGATCTGGCTAAGCCCGATGGCCAGGGAATCTTGGCTATGCTAACGTAACATGACTTATTACTTACATAACCAAATGCCCGTGAGAATATTTCATCTGGTAACGTGGTCTTGTATTCTGACTGGTGCCACAACGACAACGTCTCAAGAAAGTAGTAACAAATCATCAAAAGAAGGCACCAAGCCGAGAAGACTGACGTCTGAAGATAGCAGGCCCAGGAACAAATCCACAAGGGCCGTGACGACGATTCGAACCTATGTCTGAGAGCATCCCAGACGCTGCGTTAATCGACCGAGCTAAATTGAGTGTAATATAGCAAGCCCATCATTATCTATAGTATACACGAGGTAGGATTCCTGGACTTTCACTCTCCCAGAGTTAATTGTTTACCTATCATGCAGTCCATGAGCACTGCCGGGAAGCGTACTCATAAGAGTAAGCAATTCTTCAGCACCGGTTAGTATCCACTTTAAACAAGCTCTCACACTGGGGGTAAGAGTACCCCCCCCCTAGTACTTATAGGTTCCAAGGTTGTCCTTGTCAATAGAGTAACCTTGGATCATATAAATATTAGAAAGCGTACCTGGGGGTATGCGTACGCCAGTCTGAGTAACCCTGACCAAAAAAAATGTCCAGTGCGCAAGTGCCATTACCTGAGTTTAAGGTGCATCTATCTTGAATTTCCCTGCCGTTAGAGGGCCTTAAAAGTTAGGTAGTCATGTTTATCCTCCGTACAGGTGGTGTAGCCTTCTCCTGCCTTCCCGTCCGTACAGTCAACTGTCGGAGGTGTGCTAAGACGGTACGTGGAGACGTCAGGCTAAGAGGCGGAGCAAGTCAGAGATGAACTTCACCCCAGTCGCTCTCTGGACTTGAGCGGACGCGTGTTGGAGTGACCTTGTGGAAGAATGGTGAGGCAGGGGGAAGGTCACCCCCAGACGCATTGGTCTCCTGCTATACCGGCTCTCAGCCTCGCTACGCAATCACACACCACAACACTACACACACACTACTCGATCATCTTCCCACTGCCTATCATCCTACACTACCACCACACACTCCAGAATCCCCAAAAACATTTAATTCCACAACATACTTCCACCTCAAATACACTAATCTTCCCTCCCATGGATGACACTAATCCACACCACTCTCACCACTAACTGCCATTGTGTGGACATGAAGGGTTACATAGTTTGTCCAGAGCAAATTTTATTCACTTTGAATATCCTCAAGAACAAGGGAGTACCATAAAGTAACTGCAACCCTCCAAGTACCTTACACTGACAGGTCTGAAAGGTCTAATGACCGAACATTCAACAATTCTATGAGAGATCATAAGACAGTTCCTGAACAGATCATTTACCCACGGTAGCTCAACCTGATCCCGGTAATCACAACTGCCCCATGCTTTGTGCTGAGCTTGCATACTCAGTCACAGCCCAGTTAAGTCCACTAGGGGCTCACCATAGCCCGTGCTACTTGTAACTTTTGGTTCCCAGTAGCTGAATCTAAAAAACAACAGCGTGCATATTAATATAACAAAAGTATTACCCTCCGAGTGAACAACGACTAATAAAATAATTTAAATAATTACTTTGATCAACAATATCAACAATGCTCATACGGCGTCTGGAGAGACATCCAAATATGATTTTATACATCATCTCAATCTTTGACGGCTTTGATTACATTTATTAAACCATTTACGATCATCCAAACTATCCAGTCAAAAATATTATTGTTATGAACAGCCTCCTAGTGCTTCGGGCTTCGCATTGTTTAATAAATGTAAACAGAGCCTCAAAATATTGAAAGATATACAAATACACAAATACTTGCGTAACTGCGTGATGAATCCGGCCCCAGGAGTTGTACGCTAGGAATTTCAATATGGCGTCCAAATGACGTCAGCTATGCCTGTATTTGGATGCATGAAACGTCCTCTATACCTGGTTATTACGATCTCTTTTTGTCCTCCACAATATCATTACAATAAATCAAATACTGTATTATTCTTATTTTACATTCAGAAAAATAAAAGTAGCAACAAGGGACATAAGCATCATAATTTCAAGCAACTTCCATTGTAACACGAGAAAGCACACACACACACCACTACCAAGGTCACTCGTGCTCCATATTCCTCAACCCTCCCATGTCTACGCATCCACGGAGCACATTAATAAGCTGCCCAACACTTCACTACCGTATTCCATGGTATAATAGTGAATATTATACTCTATAACTACAGTATAATTCCATGGTTCTACGTGGGTGGTGGTCGGTATTGCGTCCGCTCGCTTTTCATGTGTATTTGTTGTACAGTAACACCGACCATGAACACTGTATTGCGTACACCAAAACAAAGCAGAATGTATTATAGCCAGAACTATGCTAGGCGTCAGGCGGCTCAGTGGACAGCACTCGGGATTCGTAATCCTAAGGTTCAGGGTTCGATCCCCAACGGAGGCGGAAACAAATGGACAGCTTCTTTCACCCCGATGCCCCCTTATTGAAATTTCAATAAGTTTATTGAGGTAAAATACACACAAAGGGATGAGGTAGTTCAAGCTATTCTCACCCCGTTCAGTACATCGTGTTAATACATACATATAAACACAACACAAACAATAAACATATTACCAAACATTGAGAGGGAAACATCTACATTTCCTACTCCCTTATTCACCTAACAGTAAACAGGTACCTGGGAGTTAGACAGCTGCTACGGGCTGCTCCCTGGGGATGTGTAAGAAAAAGGAGGCCTGGTCGAGGACCGGGCCGCGAGGACGCTAAGCCTTGAGGTTATCTTGAGATGATTTCAAGATAGAACAATGCACGGTCTAGTCTGCCTCGCTTATTGTTTTGTTGGTGTGTTGTGGCGGCCAGTGTTCCCAACTCAATTTTCAATCTTTTCGTCCCAAAAAAGCAACTTGTCCTCAGGGAGGCGCTACCCTGGAAGTAATCACTTCAAAACCAATACCTAATTAGTGTTATTATCTATTCTCTATCCATGGTTAGGTTACATTAAGATTACATTAGGTTATGTTAACATGGAGTATAATTCTTAGAACAATTTTGTACATAGATCCTCTGGTAATATCTAATGTACTAATCCACTTGTATGTGGAGCGCCTCAAGGCTCTGTCCTGGGACCTCTGTTGTTTATAATATATATAAATGATTTAGATTCAGGTTTGAGTAGCAACATTTGCCGATGCTGCAAATATTTGACCCGTGCGAAGAATGGCGACACCCTGTCTCTCAGCTGCGTGAAAGATGGAATATGGCCACCAACTCCACCACCAGCCACCCACTTCCGTTACTCGACATTATCCATAGCTTTTTTTACGAATCCTGCTTTCCGTCAACGCACCAACACAACTATATTTCATTAAAACTCGTCTATCCATCTTGAGGTTGCTTGCCGACGGACAGACCCGGAAACAATAGCTGGGGGCCGCCGCTGGGAGGCGGGAAACAATAGCTGGGGGCCCGCCGCTGGGAGGCGGAAACAATAGCTGGGGGCCCGCCGCTGGGAGGCGGGAAACAATAGCTGGGGGGGCCGCCGCTGGGAGGCGGGAAACAATAGCTGGGGGCGGCCGCCGCTGGGAGGCGGGAAACAATAGCTGGGGGCGGCCGCCGCTGGGAGGCGGGAAACAATAGCTGGGGGCGGCCGCCGCTGGGAGGCGGGAAACAATAGCTGGGGGCGGCCGCCGCTGGGAGGCGGGAAACAATAGCTGGGGGCGGCCGCCGCTGGGAGGCGGGAAACAATAGCTGGGGGCCCGCCGCTGGGAGGCGGGAAACAATAGCTGGGGGGCCGCCGCTGGGAGGCGGGAAACAATAGCTGGGGGGCCGCCGCTGGGAGGCGGGAAACAATAGCTGGGGGCCCGCCGCTGGGAGGCGGGAAACAATAGGAAGTAGCACAGATGGGAAGAAACAAGACGAACACCAATCACGAGGGACAAGTCTCTGAGAATGCGTCACAGGGATGAGCAAGACACTCTAGTGGATCGATACTGCTGTATTATTCACTCTCCTTCCCTAACTTGCTCACAAGGAGCCAGAGTACGGGAGTAGGCATACACAGTTTAACATCTGCAATGTTTTCCCCAGAGAAATCGCCTACAACGATACTGACGTTACGAAATAGGCCTATATCTGTTACATAATGGCACCCAACCCACACATTTATTTATTTATATACAAGAAGGTACATTGGGTTTGTGAGAATACATAGCATAGTATTTACAATCTTGTAAAGCCACTAGTACGCGTGTAATGATTGTAATGGCTGCTCTACCATTGTAATGACTACCATAGTAATGGTAATATACCCAAATTGAAATATCATTAATTGTAGTACCTCTGTCCACACTTAATAACCAGCAAACACTAATAACGGACCAGCATGACCCCTCGCTGGACCGTCACGAATATAAGCTGAATATTAAATGAGGAATATCACAAGGAAAGAGATTATTAATCTTACCCTTTTCCTTTCACTGCCACCACCTTCCAAAGGAATGAATGTGTCTATAATATCGGTCCCCAGGAAGGAAGGGACTCGATAATCAGGGAACTCAACGGACCAGTGATTGAAATTGAATGGATACTTTAGTCGTATTGAACTGAACGGGGGAGGCTCTCGCTTTACTTTATTATTCCTAAGAATGGAGAAACACAGGAAGTTCTAACACAGCACATGAAAATCGTATGAATAACATATATTAATACAAGGGGACAGATAACTCACCAAGATGAAATTAACAAGTATTTTATTATTGTAACTGTATATTTAAATCACAATTGACATATAACTACTCTAATAACATCTATCAAAATAAACGAGGCAATGGATGCAATACAATATGCAAGAAACGTAGGAGCACATACCTTCAATCGCGCACTTTGCCAAGATGTTGATGGCGGCCCTCAGCCCCTTGGACGCGGGCTGGCTTGCCCTCCAGTCCCGAAAAACTCCCAAGACACACTAAATGAAATTTTGTTTTACCAGCTATTGCTGGGAAGGATTACACCTCCCACCATCTAATACAGCCCAGGGCTCCACCCACTATTTGGCAATGGCCAACCATTTACACTTAGGCCTGAGGTCTGGCTCTCTAGGGCCAATAAGGACTTGGCTCTTATCTTCCGCCAATCATCTACCCTGAGGTGCCGTGGAAGGCTACATGAATTCCTGAAGATTGAGTCAGTACTCCCCGGCTGTGCGATGGGAACAAGGTACCACTGTATTGGATACCCGCACTAGTGCACCTCCAGCAATGTTTACCAAAACTGATTATTTATGTTCCAGCCCGTCTCCAGCAAGATAAAGGGTAGGGACACTTGACTCGCCTGGTATGGGTAAGGGACCGTTGAGAGGGGAAAGAGAGGGAATGAGAGGGGGATGAGAGGGGGGAGAGGGAGGATGGAGAGGGGAAACGAGTGGGGAGGATTGCGTGGAGACGCAAGGTATCACAGAGGTCGGCTGCACAACCCTCAGGTCAACTCCTTGGACCTTGACAAATGGGCTACAGGGGGGGGGGATGTGAAGGGGGAAGAAGACGAATGACGGTAAGGGGAGGGAAGAAAGGGGGAAGGGAAAAAGGAAGGAGGGGAGAAGGAAGGAGGGGAGAGGGGGAAGGGAGAACCAATGATCTGAGCACCAGATCATTACAACTCCCCTTC
>WNGS01167372.1:5498451-5510055 GCA_020271785.1 Procambarus virginalis | reverse complement strand
ACGCGCATCGTTTCGGGCAGAATCAGGAAACACTGAAAAGGAACGGCAGTGACGAGGTGTTTCGGTCCCGTCGTGGACCATTAGCAAGTCTGTACGCATGATCCTCTACTAGCGGTATACCTCAATCTTCCTCGCAGTGTCTATATAATACTTCGTACCTATATTGACTTGTCTGCAAGCTTTTTGTACGCGACTTTACATGACTCCAGTTGGTACACTGGGGTTCGTTCTCGACTTTGGAGTCCCGAGGTTCCGAATTCCCAGGCAGCGTGACAGAAATGGTTGGGCACGTCCACCTATGCCTCTGATTTCACTCTAACAGTAAATAGACTCCCAGGAGTTAGTTACACTTGTTGCATTAACTAGGGACGGTCAGGTATGTTTGACCCTTTGGGGGGGGGGCTGTCGAATGATGATTGTTATAATTATTGTTGGTATATTTATTATTATTACTTCCTTTATGTTCACACTGTGTGGGTTGCATGTCTTAACTGTCCAAGTGGTTGGGCACCATTCCATCCTCGCCCCCCCCTCCCCCATCCCCATGATCCTTATGCCTGATCCCCTTCCCAGTGCTATAGTATTCGTAAGGGCTTGGCGCTTTCCCTGATAATTTCCCTTCCCTTACTCTCAGTTCCTGATATGCTTTTACACCGGATGAG
Source organism: Procambarus virginalis (assembly GCA_020271785.1). NCBI lineage: Eukaryota > Metazoa > Arthropoda > Malacostraca > Decapoda > Cambaridae > Procambarus > Procambarus virginalis. The sequence continues at coordinate 5,509,393 of WNGS01167372.1, read as the reverse complement.
GGGAGAATACTCATATAGTTGTTCACACCGCACCTTCATTTCACTTCATTATTTCCGATTATTTTGCTTTCTTGATCTTTATCGTACGTCATGGTAGTGAGGTATATAATCCGTCAAACCCTCGTCTTCTCGCATTTGGCTTACGGGCTATTTCCATGCCTCGTTGCCACCTATTGGGAGGCTTAGATCTTTATCAATTCAATCTTCTCCATCGGAGACAATCTCCCGTCCACGGTCTCAACCTAGCCCGTGTTACTTGCCCGAAGCTCCTGTGCAGGTAAGTCTACGGGCTCACCATAGCCCGTGCTACTTGGAACGTTGTTCCGAGTAGCTGAATCTATAACAGTCTTCATCTGTCCCAAGGATTACAGCGCCGCTCCTGTGCGCCGGTGAGGTCCACTACGTCCCACCATAGCCCGTGCTACCTGGAACCTTGTTCGGTCACAGCTAGCTTAATCTATAAACATCCTGGTCCTCTCTGGGAGGCTTAATCTTCCATCAATCAATCTGATCTTCTTCCGTCGGCCACAGGTCCACTGACACACCATTCAAGGCATGTTACATGACAAAATCACTCAAAATACCACTACGGACATGGGACCTCTTGGTTTATTTGTTTTTTTATGTTGTAAGTCATTTTACTGTTGTGTTCAGTTAAAAAGTAAAAAGACCATAAGATTTGTATAACGAACCGGCGAGGTAACCCGCGCATTACCCATCAACCTGATTACCTAAAACCGAATTATACATATAACGCTTCCAAACATCTACCACCTACTGAATAATGTGGCGAGGCCTCCTGTTGGTCTCACTTGGAAGCCTCGCGTCTGGTCCCAGACGAAAGGAATTCTTGTGGTAAATTCAAGCCTAATCAATGACCTACATAGCGGCAGGAATGGTGAGGGGGGGGGGAGGGGGAGATGCGTAGAGAGGATTCGTCTGGGATCCTCTCTGACATAGGTTCGAACCCCTTCACGGCTCTTGTGGATTTGTTCAAAGTGTATAATGACAACAAATGGGTGGCAGGAGAAGCAAATATGGTTATTTAGAGTCAAACGACAATTCTCTCTGAATGCCGTTATTCTCTCTTCTCCGAGGCTGGGTCCCTACAAGTTCACCATGATGGTATCTATATACTCTATATATGTATGTATATATGCTATTGGTTATGACTAAGGGGCTAGAGCAATGTTTCTATCACGTATCTTTTCTATATTATTTTTTCATTACCTGAGGTGGCGCAGTGGTAAGACTTGCCTCGGGCCTTGCGAGCAATATGGTCTAGATTCGAGTCTTGACCAGAGACGATTGAATACGAACCAATCCTGAACTGGCACCCAATCCCAGCAGTAATTGGGTGCCTGGTTGTAAACTGATTGGCGGAGTAGTGTTCTAGGGAAAACTAATGGGTATATAAGGCTTTTCATGTGTTATGTTAAGGGGGGAAGCTCCAGTTTCTTTCACCCTGATGCACCTGTTCACCTAACAGTAAATAGGTACCTGGGAGTTAGACAGCTGCTACGGGCTGCTTCCTGGTGATGTGTAACAAAAAGGAGGCCTAGTGGAGAACCGGGCCGCGGGGACGCCAAGCCCCGAAATCATCTCAAGATAACCCACACGTGTAAACAAAAATATGAACTCTCCAAAGATACTTGTACAGTGCAGGCGACGAGTCACAATAACGTGGCTACAGTATGTTGACCAGACCACACACTAGAAGGTGAAGGGACGACGACGTTTCGGTCCGTCCTGGGCCATTCTCAAGTCGATTGATCATTCTCAAGTCACAATCGACTTGAGAATGGTCCAGGACGGACCGAAACGTCGTCGTCCCTTCATCTTCTAGTGTGTGGTCTGGTTAACATACTTGCACAGTTCTGCATGACTTGCCGCTCAGAGATGCCTTTCTTGAATGGTGTCAACACTTACAAATGTAGAGGTGAAGTAGATACTAAGTAGCCGGAGCCACCGCATATACACACCCCAAGGATGACAAAGTAAGGTATTATGGGCTCACCATAGCCCGTGCTATATGGACACTTTGTTCTGAGTAGCTAAATCTAAAACGACATGAAAGGTATCGGCTTACGGGTTATTCATGCCCGTGCCACCTCCTGGGTGGCTTAATCAATCAATCAATCATCGTCATGGGCCATTAGGTCATCGCAAGTTTCCATAGTTCTTATGTTAGCAGGGAGAGCCAGGGCCAGATTCACAAAGCAGTTACGCAAGCACTTACGAACCGGTACATTTTTTCTCAATCTATGGCGGCTTTGTTTACAATTATTAAACAGTTAATGAGCTTCGAAGCACCAGGAGGCTGTTTATAACAATAACAACAGTTGATCGGGATGTTTTCATGCTTGTCAACTGTTTAATAAATGTAACCAAAGTCGTCAAAGATCGAGGAAAGATGTACACGTTCGTAAGTACTTGCGTAACTGCTTCGTGAATCTGGCTCCTGGAGTCTTAACCCTAGAGGAAGCTAAAAAAATGCACCTCACTGAGAGGTGAGGCACAGTGACTGGGGGATAACTGTGGACTGTGTCGAGAACCAAAGCGAGAGAAGCTCCATTCGGAAATGTTTGTATATTCACAACTGGCAAACTTGCATCAAAATAACAAATGCATCAAGTATGCAAGACAAAGGACACAATAAACAACCTGTGAACAGACGGTGATATGCACGGTAAACTGTGGCAAGCCCATCCATGATGGAACTGTGGCTAGCCCATCCATGATGGAACTGTGGCTAGCCCATCCATGATGGAACTGTGGCTAGCCCATCCATGATGGAACTGTGGCAAGCCCATCCATGATGGAACTGTGGCAAGCCCATCCATGAAAATTGTGGTTGGAGAGCCTAGGATCAGCCCAGGGCGAGCCCGTGACGCCTCCCACAGGGCGAGCCCGTGACGCCTCCCACAGGGCGAGCCCGTGACGCCTCCCACAGGGCGAGCCCGTGACGCCTCCCACAGGGCGAGCCCGTGACGCCTCCCACAGGGCGAGCCCGTGACGCCTCCCACAGGGCGAGCCCGTGACGCCTCCCACAGGGCGAGCCCGTGACGCCTCCCACAGGGTGGACACACGCGCCATCATCAATCAAGTAGCCTGCCAGGGTGACGGGACGAAGGCTCCTCAATCAATGCGGCCCCTCGGCCTACTGACGGCAGCTCCAGACAAGGGCGGGTGTCACACTGCTCCATCTTATCACCCAATACCCACGCTGGCGTTAAAGGAGATGTGGCGACCACCACCACACACCCCATGGCGCCAGTGACTGGGGCCGGCGGCGACGGCAGTGACTGGGGATGACTGGCTGAGACAGTGACTGACTGGGGGGGGGGGGGGATGTCTGTGACGAAGGATCAGCAACAATGTAGAAAAGTATTTTGGCCAAACCTTCCAACATTGTAAACATGGCCATTCAACTCTCAAGTGCTACAGGACACTGCTAATGTTGACCAGACCACACACTAGAAGGTGAAGGGACGACGACGTTTCGGTCCGTCCTGGACCATTCTCAAGTCAACTGGTTAATCAGGTTATTGTGACTCATCGCCGACACTGCTAATGTCTAGCACTGTTGTCCATACACTGCTTACTACCAGCCGTCTCCCTGCGAGTCAGAGCAGGCTACCGTGAGTCAGGCCCTGTGGGAAGGGGACGGGGGCAACGAGCCGCCACAACTAGCTCCTGCAAAATGTATTAAGAGTTAAGCCGGGTCCTTCACGTTTATCCGCTAAACCAATATCATCATCACGCAGCCTTTTAAGCTATGTTGGTACAGCGGCCGCCGACCTCTCGCACGAATTCTTACATTTTTACGAAATCAGAATTTAAAATGACTATTTGAAATGCAAAATTTATGTTAAATTAGAATTTTGCATACGGGCCTAAATTATGTTAGGCTAAGCGTTCAGGTTATGTTTGGTAATTCAACCTGTCCTCAGGCTAGGCTCATTAACACAGTGTTTGAGGCCCCGACCCCCCCCCCCCAAGAGTCGTTCAACAATTTTAGCGTAGTGTGTAGTACCCAACCTCGAGCATAGAATGACAGATTAACATTATCTTTCATAGAAATAGACAAAACCCTCTGGTCTTTTGGCAGCAGGGCAATGCTGGTAAGAGAAAGGCAGCTACACGAATCCGATACATAATTTGAATTAGACGAAGCACTTAGTAGAATTAGCGGCATTATTAGCCACTAAAACCTTAGGTACTCACACACACATGTTAATATTAGCAGCACACATACTAGTGGCGTCTTCAAGGTTGAATATGGGTTCCATCAAGACTAGTTCCCAGGAAATGTTGCGCCGACAAGAAATCCTCATCTTACACAGCACAAAAAGGAGACTTACGGAGACCAGATGCGGGCAACAATACTGGAGCGGGGAAGTGGAACAATACTGGAGCGGGGAAGTGGAACAATACTGGAGCGGGGAAGTGGAACAATACTGGAGCGGGGAAGTGGAACAATAAAGAGGGGACAGGAAGCCCCAGAGGAGACGTAATTACTGGCCTCCTTATACAGATGAATCAGCGCTGGAGACCTCTCTCCTCCTGCTTTACGGCATCAGCCTGACTGTGTGCTGATCCTGAATCACTGAAGGCCCACATAGCCGTCTATGTGGGCCTTTAGTCTATGAAGACAAACAGGCTTCACACACTAGACAATCACCAGGGAAGGCTGGCCACATGCCAGGCTGCGGGAGTAGAACAACTCTAGAAATTATCAACAGGCAAAAACCTTACCAACGAGGTATAATTAGACGAGAGAAATGGGTGGGGATGAGAACTCAAGCAAGTCAACTCTTAATATAATATAGTGTACCGAGGGCCAACAAGTTGAATGTCAACAAAAATCGTGGAAGTGATCTCTAATTGAAAGATTCAGCGGTAAATACGCCAGTGTACTAATCTCAAGATTCATAAAAACACAGTTACCAATAGGTAGGTGGCGGGGCCAACGAGCTAGAGCTCCTCCCGGAACCTTCTGCTATGTAACCTCCACACACAAAACCACATCGCCTCAATAATTCGTCTTAAACTGGTTTCCTAATCCGGTAAGATCAGAATCTATGACTACAGTAGGACGACCACTGGTCGCCTCCACCACTGGTCGTCTCCACCACTGGTCGTCTCCACCACTGGTCGTCTCCACCACTGGTCGTCTCCACCACTGGCAGGTGTAGACGACACTGCCACTTGGTACCTGCTTTATAATACAGTAAGACTTTACAGAGTTAACATAAGACAAGGAAATCCTCTACATACACAAATCACAATTGCGTGATGCATCAAATCAACAAATCCACAAGGGGCCGTGACGGGGATTCGAACCTACGTCCAAGAGCATCCCAGACGCTGCCTTTATCGACTGATCTACGACATGGTCAAAAAGGGGTTGAAACCGAAGTTCTACTGAACTTACTGGATCCTGCAGCCTCTCCGAGACACAAATGTGTTCAAGGAAATCCTCCTGCAATCTTAACCCTCTGGCTCAAGATATTTACGAATATGGTCACGTCGAAAGAGGTCCCCGACTAGCTATAGTGCTGGGTTGGTCTGAGAGGTTCTCGCTCACCGGAGTTAGAGACCTATGACAGGCCCACACACACAACCTATCCTGTATGTTGACCAGACCACACAATAGAAGGTGAAGGAACGGCGACGTTTCGGTCCGTCCTGGACCATTCTCAAGTCGATTGTGTTCTCTGGCCACTCACAATCGACTTGAGAATGGTCCAGGACGGACCGAAACGTCGTCGTCCCTTCAGCTTCTAGTGTGTGGTCTGGTCAAGTCACTTCAGCCACGTTACTGTGACTCCTCGCTTGCAACCCATCTGTAGTCCACTATAAGACCCGTAACCATTAAAAGCAAATACCGAATATTCGCCTAGTAAGGAGGTGTAACACTGTACAACGCAATCAATGGACGACGCAATCACTGGACGACGCAATCACTGGACGACGTAATCAATATACGACGCAATCGAGGGTTCTAGTGCAGAGGATGTGTAGGGCGACATGCACCCTTGAGCAGCCAAAATGTGCGTGTGCAGGAAGAGGAACATCCTCTCCTGGAGAGCCAAGAGTTCTGCTTCACTCCTCTCCTTCTCACCCGGATTTTACCTGTGCTCGGTTTCCAGATGCTTTCAACCTCACCCAACCAGCTCCCAGGGTTTCATGAGCAATACAAGTTGGGAAAGTTTGCATCTTTAAGACCAACAACCGTCAAGGAATCGTCAACTTCCCTCTGGGAGACTTGTATACCAATTCCTCGGAGAGTTCAAGACACTAGTGTGACCGAGGGTGGAACAACACTGTGCTCTAACTGCCCCATTAACACCTGCCGAAGTTGCTGACCTGGGGCCAGATTTACGAAGCAGTTACGCAAGCACTTACGAACCTGTACATCTTTTCTCAATCTTTGGCGGCTTTGTTTACAATTATGAAACAGTTAATGAGCTCCGAAACACCAGGAGGCTGTTTATAACAATAACAACAGTTGATTGGCAAGCAGGTATCCTACCCCCAATGTAGACCCCATCAAGCAGGCATCAAGCAGAAGCAGGCGCCACAAGAAGACAGCATGGAGACCACTACCACCCACTTCACCAACACACATGATGCACATCCTGACCGTCAAGAAAAAAATACCAAATACCAAAGGACTAGGGAAGGCCACCCGCAGGAATGGCCATAAACACGGAAGAAAGGAGCAGCGGCGGTGGCACCAATTACAGTGCCAGATGTAGCCTCAATGGCACCACCGGCAGACACCAGTGACACAAGTTCACCGCCAGCACCACCTTGACCCACTGACACCAGACACCACCTCCCCCCTGGGATAAGATAATACCCCCAAGCCTCCTCCAACACGTGACACCCCCCCCCCACCAAGGGAGAAACACACACTCCTTGACACACACACAGATCACACTAACGTGATGCATCAAATTAACAAATCCACAAGGGCCGTGACGAGGATTCGAACCTGCGTCCGGGAGCAGGTTCGTGGTTCCACACTGTATGAGCAAGGATTTGTTCATACACTCCTTGCTCACTCTCGTGTACACTCCTCCAGCTCCGTTGTTGACCTTGTAAAAGATTCAGCCAATAATGACCCTTACCATTAAGTGATTAATACATTCAGAAGCCAGTCCCCAAAGACGGGTGGACAGTCAGGAGCACACTGTAGAACAACAGTACTTTAATACCAAACAAATGACAGCAAAATATATACTGATATATAGACATATACCCAGACAGTGGCCGACGGTCCATTATCTCTCCATAGTGACGTAATAGAGATAGAGAGAGAGTGGAGGTAGACTCTTATCTCCCAAGTATCAGAGTTACTCAACTTCTCTCTCCTTCACATTTCCGTATTTCCCCGCCTATTACACACACACACACACACACACACACACACACACACACACACACACACACACACACACACACACACACACACACACCTCCACTTGAGACGCACCTCTGGTTTTCCAAGGATGTCTTGTGGTAAAATACTATTTCCGTAGGGTATCTGCTCCTACCAGCCCAGCCTCCTGAGATGACGGTACTTACGGTAACGATGAGGTCGAAAGTACCAATGTCGTGATTAGACCACCAGAAAGTTGAGGTTTGTATTATTGAATTTAGATACACTGGAAACTTTTTTTTTTGATAGGCAACAAATTTAAGAGGTAATCTTGCCTCTCCTAGCAATCTTGGGCCTAATATAATACATGTGTGCTATACTAGATCTAGGACAAGAACAAACTCCATCCAGCATGGGGCCCTTGCGTATGGGTTATGGAACTGTCACAGATGACAACAAAGAAAGGAGTGAAATATTGAGGCTTCAGTACGATTCTGTTTTCAGTGAGCCCCCTGAACACATTGAAGATCAATGATCCAAATTAATTCTTCATGAATCATGACAACGGATTGAATTGAAATTGGAATAAGTTTATTGAGGTAAAACACACACAAAGGGATGAGGTAGCTCAAGCTATTCTCACCCCGTTCAGTACATCGTGTTAATACATACATAGACACACATCACAACCAATAAACGTATTACCGAACATTCTGAGAGATAAACATATACATTTCCTCCTTTACACAAGTAGTATGGTATCAGACGTACACACAAATACTTTTATGACCTAGGTATACTGTATAGATAATTTAAGACAACGGATGACATACCAATGATGATACTTTTCAAGACAGTAGTGCTCTCTAGGGTGGAACATTGTTGCGCACTAACAGCCCCATTCAGAGCCGGAGAAATTGCTGACCTGGAGAGTGTGCAAAGATCCTTTACCGCTAGAATCCAGTATATAAATCATCTTGATTATTGGGACCGATTAAATGTTCTAAATCTGTATTCTCTAGAGCGAGAGACACGTAATAATGTCCACGTGGAAGATATTAGAGGAACTGGTTTCAAAATCGAAACGCGGATATTACATCACACGAGACCAGAAGCCATGGCAAGATTTGCAAAGTACCCCCGTTGAAAAGCAGAGATGCAACAGGTACGCAGAGAGGTACTCTATCATAATCTTCAAGGGCCTGAGACTTTTCAACACAAGAAATTCCTTCAAGAAATAAGTCGACAAACACCTCTGAAGAATACCTGATCAACCAGGCTTTGATTTATACGTCAGGCTGCGTCCAACGGCCAGGTTGACCAGTCCAGCAAACTGAAGGCCTGGTCGGAGACCGGGCCGCGGGCCCTTGATCCCCGGAAGTAACACAAGGGACTCGAAGAACCTGGGGGAGGCCCCCCCTCCCCCAGGTGCTCCACCATTTTCTGTTGACTTTCTCCAGTAGTGTGCAAGGAATGCTCGCCACACTTTAATAAAGTTCAGTGCTTCCTGTCTCCTCCCTTGCACCCTGGTGCAACACTTGCCCTTATCTAGGCTTCCCAGAGCTCTGCACTCTCTACCTTATGATTGCAAATTGAAAGTTTGAGTGACAATAGAGAACTTAACAGCTTCCTCCAGCAGGCATGATGATTGAGGGAGAAAAAAGTGAGAAAAAGTGTAAAGTCAAGCGAGAGTAGTGTGAGCACAGCTGTAGTGTCATAAGCAGTAAGTACAAGTAGAGTGATTACGCGTCAACACATGTCTATCAGTCATCACTGTGAGCGAAGTCTACATCCATGTGCAGGCGATGAGTCACAATAACGTGGCTAAAGTAAGTTGACCAGACCTCACACTAGAAGGTGAAGGGACGATGACGTTTCGGTCCGTCCTGGACCATTCTCAAGTCGATTGTGATGAAGTAGAGACAGGAAATAAATAGGCAAGAAAGGGGTAAGGAGGGGTCACAATCGACTTGAGAATGGTCCAGGACGGACTGAAACGTCGTCGTCCCTTCACCTTCTAGTGTGTGGTCTGGTCAACATAGTCATTTATTTTGTCTCCTAATTTTGTGTAAATGTCGCCTCCCCACCCTCCTCTTCCATCTCATAAGGGTAGGGTTTTGTATGGCAATTGCCTTTTGAAGTGGTAGGAGAGGGTTTCCACTTCCTTCAGTGTATATGTGAAGGTCAGCGACCCCTTTGCTGACCAGGGAACAGATTCACGAAGCAGTTACCCAAGTACTTACGAACTTGTACATCTTTCCTCAATCTTTGACGGCTTGGTTACATTTATTAAACAGTTGACAAGCATGAAAACTTCCCCATCAACTGTTGTTATTAAACAGCCTCCTGGTGCTTCGGAGCTCATTAACTGTTTAATAATTGTAAACAAAGCTGCCAAAGATTGAGGAAAGATGTACAGGTTCGTAAGTGCTTGCGTAACTGCTTCGTGAATCTGGCCCCAGACTTACACCGGGGCCGGGGTCGCACCCGTCCACTCCATCTACATTATGTCCATTCATCACTGACGAGGGTCGAGGGCCGAGTCACCCTCCCTCTCCCCAGCTGTGGGGTGCATGACTTGCACCCAACCCTCTGCCATCTTGACCCGCCATCTCCCACAACTAGCAAGCATGGCCATTATTCACTGGCATTATTCATCTATGTCTACGTTGCCTACTGTCTGGCGGTCACTACCATCAACCACCAACTGTGGGCCTACACCCGCTCCAAGCAACAGCCTGGTGGACCAAACTCTCACAAGTCAAGCCTGGCCTCGGGCCGGGCTTGGGGAGTAGACGAACTCCCAGAACCCCATCAACCAGGTAAGACAGGCTAAAGAATAGGAGTAAGGTGCAAAAATATATGAATAAATTTGAAGTATATGAAACTAGAGGGTACCCAGCAGGGCTCGGGTCTGTCCTCATTCCCCCCTGTCTTCCCACTCTGCTCCTCCCCTTATCATCTTCCCCCCGTATGTTTTCAATGAACATAACGTTCAACGTATGGGGCGAGAAGTCGGACTGGCAACAGTAACGCGTGGAGTACCTCAAGGATCGGTGCTGGGACCAATTCTATTTCTAATACATATGTTAACGACATGTGGGAGGCTGTGGGATTGTCGGCACAGAATGAGGTTGTTTACACTTCCAAATAATAAGCGTCCTTAACACAGGTAACCACTTCCTGGAGGTTCTTAGTGTGAGCGCGGCGCCTCAAGGCGAGCCCTGCTTCCTTTCTACCTTAACGGAACTAAAATTAGTGAGTAATTTCTTTCCGCGTCCACTCTCTACCTGTTACATTTCTCCCACTACTTGGTAAGGCTCCTGCAGCATTCATCAAGTATACTGGTCGTTATCCAGAGATATCACCACACTGGTCGTTATCCAGAGATAACTCGGCCCTAAAACCTCTCTCGTGTGATCGATTATGATAACAATTATATACAGTAATTTTTTTTAGCATATTACATTTATTGCAAGCGATTTTCAAGTGATTTTGCAGAAGGAATGCATTTATTTTAGCATGGAGATTGATAAGTTATCATGGTGATTT
>WNGS01167372.1:5478384-5492686 GCA_020271785.1 Procambarus virginalis | reverse complement strand
ATGTGGCTTTTACTCTCGGTCAACGTAGCTCCTCTTCTTATATACCGGGATGAAACGAGATTCAGAAGATGCACTGCGTCTGGGGCTTCATGCCAAAGGGTACGGTCGTTCAATCACCCACAACGATTTCCACAAAGTGCTTTTGCGCACCACCTTCCTTTACCCCACCACAGTCACTTCCCTCTCACACCTCCCAAATACTTATTCTGACTCCTTCCCAGTGCTATATAGTCTCTTTCACCCTGATGCTTCATCTTCCATCCAGTAGCCTGATTGATTGAATGAAGAATTATAGCCACTAAGAGAAGTAGGCACGCGCATAGAATAGCCCCGCCGTAAGTGTGACATTGAGCCATTTCCAGTATCTATAGATGATACAGGAGATTTGTAGAGGTGCGGCTGCACCATGCGTTACGGGAGATGTCTCCCCCGCTATTCCGAATTCAGTAGCCTGTTGTTGACCAGACCACAAACACTAGAAAGTTGCAAGCGGAGAACGACGCATTATCGTCCGCTCTCTGCGACCCATCTCCACAATAACGACTTGAGAATGGTCCAGGACGAGCACCGAACGTAGTCGTCCCTTCAACTACTAAGTTGTGTGGTCTGGTCAACATAACTATTCAGCCCATTGACTTATAGATGATATCCTCGCCTGCAGACCTGTCTGTTGATTGAACAAATGTTATTCATTCTTTCCCAATATTTTTTAAGCCGTTGATATCGGGGAAAAAAGGATTGCGACGTTCTATATATACAAACAAACTAAATCCCAATGACTCCACTTATACCTTGCTTCCCATGCTTACTTATATTAAACTTTAGCAAAAGCTTTTGTACTTGTACCTCACCGAGATACTTCATTAGAGAGAGCATAGATATTGGCATAGTAAGTGCTTACCCGGATGATTTTACCCAATATAAAAGGAGATCGGTTATTTTCCGAGTACGGAATTACGATAGCAGATGAGTAGCCTAGGAGGCCAGGATTCACGAAGCATTACGAACGTTGTACATCTTTCCTCATCTTTGACGGCTTTGGTTACTTTATTAAACGGTTTACAAGATTGAAAACTTTACGATTTCAAAACTGTTGTTGATTGTTATACACAGCACCCACCCCTCGCGCCTGCTTCGGACTCATTAACTGTTTAATAATTGAAACAAAGCCGCCAAAGATTGAGGGAAAGATGTTCACGTTCGTAGGTTTGCGTAAACTGCTTCGTGTAATATGGCCCCAATTTGGTCTTAGAGTAGTGCTTGTTATGGTAGGGCCTGCTGGGCGAGGGTGGGGGAGAGGCGGGCCGTTCGGTTGTGGTCGGTTGATTGGCCGGAAGTGTGGACAATGAGGCCCAATCACAGCCAGCGGCGACTCCTTGTGTTGCTCTGTCCGGGACGGGACACCCACGCCTGTGCTGGCAGGGATAGAGAGTTTCGGGATGGGTGTTTCTCTGGTAATCTCATTGCTACTTTTGGGGGGACGGTTCCCTTATATGCGGTCTTAGTTTACAGATGTATCTTACGGCTCACCATAGCCGTGCTACATGGGACAATCGTTTGAGTAGCTAAATTCAAAACAACAATAATATAGATTTATTTAGAGTTACTTGGCCACAGGAGCGGGGTTGGGCTGTAAGTCCACTACGGGCTCCCCTTTGCCCGTGCTACTTGGAACATTTTGTTCCCAGTATCGAATCTTAAACAACATCAGATTTATTTTTTTTATTGCTTAGGCTTCGTAGTTTGTAGCGTAGTTGGCTGTATTGTGTTGTGTTGTATATGTTGTGATCTTGTGCCATGTTGTAATATGCTTGGCGTTGTGGTGGAACTAGTTTTGCCAACCTGATGTTACTGTCTTCTGGATGGTGGTGGTGATTGTGAGAAGGAGCTTGATGTTGTGGCGGACGATTGTTGTAGGATGGTGGGTCCCCTCGGGTCGCTTGGTGGGGATCGTGGTAGGCCCCTCGGAGGCGTGGTTTTGGTTGCTGTTGGGGGGGCCCTCGGGGCGTGGTGGGCCCTGTCTTGGAGTGACTGTGGTCTCGGGCAGCTGTGTGTGGGCACGAGATGGGGCGTAGGGTGGGACATCGGGTGGGGACAGCCGTCGGGGGTCAGTGGTCGGCTGGGTGGATGCCATGTTACAGAGGGTGCGTGTTAGGGGTGGGGCTACGTGGTTGGGACGCCAGCCAGTTACGGAAAAAAGAACAGGGGGGGGGAGTCTGGGAGCACATGGGAATGAAAAAATATTGAAGATAGATTACATCTTGTTTTGCGTTTTTGGAAACGTTGGGACGAGTTTAAGGGGGCCATGATTTTTTGTTTTGCCTCGAGTGTTTGACCACCAGTGTTGTGTCGGGGCAGTTGCCGCCTCCTGAGGGTTCTGGCCACCCCCACACATCTGCTTGTGTGGTGTGTGTGTGTGTTGTGTGTGTGTGTTGTGGTGATAGGTGGTGTGTTTTGTGTGTGTGTGGTGTGTTGTGTGTGTGTGTTTACAGTAACCAGGTTTGCTTGCGGGGGTTGAGCTCGTCTGTTGCGTCCCGCCTCTCAACTATCATCAATGCCCTGTACAGGTTCCCGAACCCCTATTGGGCTCTCTCTCATCATTCTACATGTGAAATGTGTATGGGAGTCAGCCTCCACCACATCACTTCCTAGTGCATTCCATTTGTCACACCCTCTGACAAACACACTGTGTGTGGGTGTGTGGGTAGGGTGGCGGGGAGCAACAGGTGTAGCGCAAGTGTTGGTGGCCAGGGGTACACCCCCACTATCCCCCTCGGGCTGAATTGTGGAGCGGGCGGTTTAGACTAGATTGGTGTGTGATTCTTTAGTGGGCCCAGGTGGAGAGTGCTACAATGGCGGATAAACGCTAATGGGGAGAGAGGGAGAGAATGGTAATGGAGAAGGGGGGGGGGGGGGGAGGGGGGGGGGGAGAGTGGTTGTTACAGGTACGGGAAGGTGGGGGAGGTGAGCTGGGTCAGTACAGGTGTCTATAGGGGAGATGAAGGGTACAATAGGGTACAAAACAAAAGCAAATCTGCCCATATTAGGGAAGCAACATGTAAAGTATTGGGAATAAGGAGGTCTGACGACCTAACGTGTAGGGAGCATAACCGAGCAAATATTGCGCCAGCCACAAAACATGATGTTTATGGATGGGATTACGCTGAGAAGAACTTTCCAATCCAGGGATCCAATCACAATGGTTGTACTCTGTCAAATCAAATTGGTTGTCCCGTCTCGAGTATTGATCAGTACTCACTTCCCCTTCAGAGCAGGATAGATTGACGAAATTGAGGGAATACAGAGGACATATATACGGCACGCATAGACGCAGTTAAAACACCTAAATCATTGAGATTGTCTCAAAGCTATCCAAATGTGCTCGCTTCCAAGGGAGACGAGAAGAGATGCCAAATAATAATTAACACGTGGAAAATACTGGAGGGAAAGGTCCAAATTCTGCCACAGTAAATATAGCAAACCGTACTGGAGTGAACATATGGAAGAAAAACGCAAGAATAGAAGCGTGAAGATCGCAGAGGTTTTCTTGAGGATTATCATTGTTTCGGGGCTTAGTGTACTCCGCGGCCCGGTCTCGATCCGGCCTCTCACCCCCAGGAAGCAGCCGTGACAAGGCTGACTAACTACCCAGTACCGCCCCCCTATTTTACTGTAGGTAACAGGGCATAGGGTGAAGAGAAACTCGCCATTGTTTCTCGCCGGCGCCCGGGATCGAACGCAGGCCCACAGGAATTTTAGACAGTATTCTGTAAGCCTGTGTGCGACTGACAGCTGGGGAGAACAATACGACGTTTCAGATTCGTGTCCGCGGTTTCCGGGTTCGATCCCCGGTGGAGGCGGAAACAAACGGGCAAAATGTTTCTATTCACCTGATGCCCCCTGTTACTTAGCAGTAAATAGGATACCTGGGAGTTAGGTACAGCTGCTACGTCCTGCTTCCTGGGGGTGTGTAAACAAAAGGAGGCCCAGGAGTCCGTGGTTGAGGATCGGGCCGAGGGGACGCTAATCCCAGAAATCCTTTTGAGATAACCTCAAGATAGCTTGGGTAAACTCACAGTGTGGGTGTAGAAGGAGTATAATGCAACCTGATGGTATCCTGGCCTACACCATCTTTGAATCCTGAAGACCATCATTTCATCAATACAAAATTTCCTGTTGATAACAGTACAGTCTCAGTGCCCTACAATTATAACGAGGTCTGCATGACTTGGTTCATACTTCACTAGGTTGTGCTTGCGGAGTGTTGTTTGAGCTTCTTTGGTACTTGGTCCCGCCCTCACAACAAACAATCTACTGCGTTGTACTAGATTACCCGAGTCTTCTCTCTCTATCATTATCTACAGTGAGTGGACCGTTGAATCTGTGTTGTGAGTGACAGGATTAACAACCTAGCGGGTTTTCTTGCTATTGGAGTGTGTTGTACATTCTGCTATGGTGGTATGTACACTCACAAGATGAGTGGCGCGCCCGCAAAATAAACTCACCCCTCGGGGGCAAAATTTTAAAAAATAACAATATATAATTTGAATACGTTGTCAGTAAGACTCGCTGTGGGAGACGGACACATCTGGCATTGCCTTTTTACAGCGTGTGTGTAAGCCGGTGTAATGAATCCTTGGGCATATGGTGTGTACCCCGGTTCCAAAGGCGAAGAGAGTCGCCCGCGACGAAATGACGAGAACGGGCCAGACCAAATGTCCCGGAACGTCGCGTTAGTATAAGCTCGACTTGTGCCCTTGAGCGTAATAAGCCTCGATTTGCTCAATGGTGGCACCGGGGGGCGGGGGCGAACCCCGCCCACAAAGTTGTAGTGAAGAGAGAACGCAAGTAGCGAGGGTAGGGTGTGTGTGTGTGTGTGTGTGTGTGGTGTGGGTGTGTGTGTGTGTGTGTGTTGTGTGTAGGTGTCGTGTAGGTGTGTGTGTGTGTTGTTGTGTGTGTTAAGAGGAGTAAAAAGCGATCGCGTGTGGAGGGCAATGGGATGTACCGACATCCACATTTCGTGGGTCAGGTTGTGGGTAATTTCATGATCGGCGTAATGTGAGTTTTCCTGGTTATTGTTGTTGTTCAGGTCTCGTGGTTCGTCTCGTCCTTCGCTCTCCAAGGTATAGCTTCGGGAGGGAAGGTCATCCTCGGCAGTCTCTACCAGCTAAATGAATTGTGGGGATCAGTCCCTTAAGCCCATTATGTGCCTCGTAACCCTTTCCACTACCACAACGGGGGATGGTTGTGGTGCATAATAAATGAACTAAAACTAAAACTCTACATCCTCGAGGGTCTCTGATAATGCCTCGTCCGCCACTTTGTGGTTAAAAGTGTACGTTCCGAGGATCAACGTCCCGGCGGTCATTCTGACCAGGCCTCCTGGCTGTTGGTCTGGTTAACCAGGCTGGCTGTTAGACGCAGATGGTCAACAGGCCTGATGTATGAGTCACAGTCCGGTTGATCAGGCATCACCCCAACTATGGTGTTAGCGGGGTGGGGTTGGGTCTTGAGCCATTGATATTAATAGTTTTCTCAGCGTTCATGTTGCATTATTGCTTTTCAAAAGGGGTTTATTTTAGCCGAGGATCCTGCATGCCGCCTTGTTTCATGCGGGATGTTATTTTGTGGGGCGGATTGGGAACCAGGTTAAATTAGCAGTTCCGTCAGGTATTATTATGTATCTCTCCTCGCCTTGACGCTGTCAGGGAATACAATTTCTAATTGGTTATGCTCCCAAGTAATTTAATGTTTCAAATTGAGGGATCGTTGCATTTAAAAACGGTTGGCCACGTTCTCACTGTGACCACCAAGATTCACGAAAGCGCTTACGCAAGTACTTACGAACCTTGTACATCTTGTCTCAATCTTTGACGGCTTTGGTTTACATTTATTAAACAGTTTATCAACATGAAGACTTCCCATTCAGCTGTTGTAATTGTTATAAACAGGCTCCTTGTGCCTTTGCTTCGGAAGCTCATTGACTGGTTTTAATTAATTGTATAACAAAGCCGCCCAAAGATGGAGAAAAAGATACGTAGGTTCGTAAGTACTTGCGAAAATGCTTCGTGAATCTTGCTTCAGGTCAGGCTGTTTCCCAACGTTGACTGGGCTAGGTATATTAAGATTGTGTAGAGTATGCCTTACACAAGAGAACCAACGGTGTCTTAAGAATCATCATCATTGGTATGACATCTCGTGTTTGAAAATTTCTTTTCATTTTTTTGTATATGCGGTTGTGACTTACTTTATGCGTTGGTAAAAGTAACGTCTTCCGGCATGATTTCTCTTCCAATTTTGTTTATGCTTTTTCGTTCTATTTCGTGATTTGACTTTTAGTTGTGTTAGTGTTGATATTTTTATGCTTTGTCCAGTGCACAGAAATTTCATTAGACTTATTATTTTCAGTGGCCCATTAATTTAATATAGCACCAAGATGTTTTTCTTTGTAAATTGACTTATTTTAATTTCGTCTATTCTCTATGTTCGGTGTTCTCAATCTATCGGGCGCACGCACGCACGCTGCGCGCGCGCACACACACACAACACACCACCACCACAACACACACACACACACACACAACACACACACACCACACCACACACCACACACAGCACACAGGACACACACATCGACACACACATCGGACACACAATCGACACATCCACATGACACCACATCATCTTACATCACACATTCGACACCCAAATCGATCAAACATGATTCCACACACATCGACACACACATCGACACACCTCCACCACACATCCATCACACACAACCGCTCTGAGGTCAGACTCAGTCACAATAACGTGGATAAAGTAACTTGACAGACCACACAATCTAGAAGGTGAAGGGACGACGACGTTTCGGTCCGTCAGTGGACCATTCTCACGTCGATTGTATCGAATTTGTGAATGGTCTCCAGGACGCCGGACCGAAACGTCGTCGTACCCTTCACCTTCTAGTGTGTGGTATGGTCAATACTCTTGCTCTCTGCCTCTATGAATATTGAACGGGAGTGTACAAGGATCAGGCTGTATGATGGTTGTGCCGTTGCAAAGTAGCGTGCGTCTCATATTTCGCAAGTCTCGAGAAAGTGTTAAGAACCCTAGCAAATTCTTAGGTAAATAGACATTGTTTTCAGTAAATACCGAGGGGAATTGATTACATTCTTTCCGATATAAAGAAATTATCACTGGAGAATGACTCGGACAGGTAGAACAAGCAGCTGCTACACGTCCAACACGTCCGCTGCTACACGTCCAACACGTCCGTTGCTACACGTCCAACACGTCCGCTGCTACACGTCCAACACGTCCGTTTTACCAATTTATTAACAAGCGTGAAGAGTTTCTGAAGCTTACGAAGATGGCTTAGCAATCTTGGTGTGAATTTTGAAAACCCATAACCCACTTAATAATACAAACTGAGCCCTTATGATTGAACAATTGAAGAATGATTGTTATTGGTTGTTGTTAAAGTGGGCAGAGTGGTGATATCTCTGGATAACGATCAGTGTGTGATATCTCACGGTACCATTACCTCAATTGTGTGGGTTTATACAGTATATTCTATAATATATATACCTATATAATATATAGGTATATACAGAATATACAACAGTATATTCATCAATACTTCCTTACAGTTAATCTATCATCCCCGTCCCATCCCAAATCCTTATCCTGATCCTTCTAAGTGCTATATAGTCGTAATGGCTTGACGCTTTCCCTGATAATTGGATAACAAAACATGGTATTAGTACCTAGTCTTCTACCTCATACTTGATAGGCTGAAGTCACGAAGCATATTTCTATATTTCTAGGCAGTCAATACAGTATACCCAATTGTATACTAGTATACCGGGCCGCTCCAAGCAACAGCCTGTTGGACCAAGTTATCACACGTTCAGCCTGGCCTCAGGCCGGGCTCGGGGAGTAGAACTCCCAGAACCCTTCCCAGGGGGTCCGTCTAATTACCACAGCTACCACAAGCTTCCTGGCAATACGTTAGTAATGATAAATATGATGTTAGGTTAGGCTGACCTGACCTGACCTGACCTGACCTGACCTGACTTACCTGACCTGACCTAACCAAACCTAACCCTAACCAAACCTAACCTAACCGACGCTTGGATCGTCGACTTGATTGGCGTCACCAGCGCTTTATTTTCATCTAATTTCTTTATAAAAATATACTTTTCAGATTAAAATTATGTTTTTTCGTGTTGTACATTCAGCATCAACATTATAATGAGTAAATATATCCTATTTATTCATTACTAACGTATTGCCCGGAAGCTTCGTGAAGCTTGTGGTAGCTTGTGGTAGCTTGTGGTAATTAGCGGACCGTTCCCGGTATATCTTATCCGCTCAGCAAAGTCTTCAGCTGTTTTCTATATATATATACACCACAGGATCCAGGATGCCTGGACCTAGAAGGTGTATTCTGACGGAGGACATCAGCAAAGGAATTGATTAATTGATAAAGATTAAGCCACCCAAGAGGTGACATGGGCATGAATAACCAGTAAACCAAAGGAATTATCCGCCGACGATGCAGTAACACACACACACACACACAAAACCAACTTGTAGAGAGGTGAGACAATGGAAGCCAGGTGAGGGTATTATCTGTCCAGGTACTGGCCGGGGCCACACACACACACACACACACACACACACACACACACACACACACACACACACACACACACAACTCCCAATGCTCTCACTCACACTAAAAAAACACAAACTATTAGTGTTAAGCCTTAAAGATGGTTCTTATAACACGCCAGACATCGCGTAGTTATCACACGCAACTGCTGGGTTGGGAGGGGGGAGAAAGAAGGAAACAAGAAAGAAAGAGAGAGAGAAAGAAATAAGAGATATATTATATATATATATATATATATATATATATATATATATATATATATATATATATATATATATATATATATATATATATATATCCGTGGTGAAGGTCATCCAACCATGGAAGATGACGGGAAGTCACAGGGCTTCCTGGCACGGCCAAACAATACAGGGAGCTGCCTGCACGCGTTCTACCGTCAACTCTCTCCTCGGCGGACGGCGGCACTGACTCACTCCAGGAAGTGTGGGGGAACCAGGAGCTGGCCCAGCACGAGCTCCCCTGTAACCGTCGACCCTGAGGAAGGTCGCCGCCTCCTTCAGGAGAGAGCTGCTTGCTTCAGCAGTAGGTCACAACTTGTAAGCTGAGATGGAACGTTTTGTGGGAAGATCTGCAGGCTGGCTTTAGCGTATTGCCCCTGACTGGTGGTGGTCAGCGATGGCTGTGGGCAGTAGTGGTTAATGATAGCTGGGGCTAATGGTTGTTACGAGTAAGCAAATCAAACTCGTACTCGGGTTGTTAAGATCTCAGTAATAAGACTCTGTGCTTTGCCAGGTGAGCCATGTCATCCTCACTAATCATTGAGACGCAATCCTGGAACTAGCCTTTTTCTTAACGTCAAACTACTAAGGTTTGTTGTGATAACGAGTGGCGTGGTTGTGGTGTAGTGCGTGCGCAAGTTACAGTCCTGCTCCTGTGCCAGGCAAGTCCACTACAGGCTCACTATAGCCCGTGCTACTTGCCCCGCTCCTGTGCCAGGTAAGTCCACTACGGGCTCACCATAGCCCGTGCTACTTGCCCCGCTCCTGTGCCAGGTAGGTCCACTACGGGCTCACCATAGCCCGTGCTACTTGCAACTTTTTATTCCCAGTAGCTGAATCGTAAAACCCCAACAAGAACAGGTGTAGTGTGGGGTGGACTAAGAAGGGGGAAGACGAGCGGTGGTAGTGGTGACCAAGTTTCTGATACCCCGCCTTGTGTGACGAGTCATGTCACTCCCCCTGAATCAGAGAGGTTCCTGTTGCGCCAACATGAAGTGACACTTTGTGCAGAATAATTAACTACGGGCTCACCATAGCCCGTGCTACTTGGAACATTTTGTTCCAGGTAGGGAATCTTAAAAACAACAACATTGTGCAGAATGCTCACTCCGAGAGTCATAACTACCAACACATCGTACAATGTACTCAAGATCATTCCTTCAAGACTCTATCTCCCTTGCATGAGGCAAGGGAGAAAAGTTGAAATACAAAATTTTGTATTTTTTTTTAATTTCCTACAAAACAAATCTTCCTTATACAGAATATTTGGCAAAAGTCATTGTGTAATGATATATGAAGCACTGACGGTCTGCATAGAGGTAGAACTGAGGTAGATAGGTAGATAGATAGGTTGGACTTCGGTTAAATGGGTCGAGTCTTCACAACAGTTTATATACACAACTTCTATTCTTCAGAAATTTAATTAATTGTGTTTGACAGACTTCACTGCTGATGTCTTCAACAGAAGTGAAACTGACAAAATGAAAACTAGTGAAGCGAGAATGTAGATGACGTCTACGGAGGCGAGGGCGGCGGCTGGCTGCCCGGCTGACAGCTTAGTGGATCCCTGACGCAAGCTGGTGACGTCAGGTAATATCCTGCCCTCAGCCCGGGACCGTCAGGTTCCTGCCGCGTGAAGCCCACACCACCACCAGTCACCACAACACTTTCAATGGACCAGGATCAATGACACGGGGGGCGGCACACTGTACGAACAACAGGTGGAAACAGAGTACCTAAATGACTCGCATAAAATAAAATAGAATAACCATCCTCCAGACCACCTCCACTCTACATCAATTCTTTACACACACACACACACACACCGACAAATCTACTATAATGGCAGGGTTGTTGGTGCACTCTGACATCCCACATGATGCCTCCTCCCACGTCACCTCCCCCCTCCCACGTCACCTTCCCCCCACGTCACCTCTCCACAGAAACCGAATCACCGAAACTCGTCCACAAAACCAAGAGACAGTGCGCCAAGCCGGGTAAACAGAGATGATCAAGTACCTCCAGATGATTGGCTGAACAGCCTGTGTGTGTACACCTGGGAAACCAATCACAGACAAGGGATAACCCCCTCCCCCTCCCTGCATGGTGTACATTAACGTTAATAAACACCAAAGTGTGTGTTAATTACAGGCACTTACGCTCTTGAAGATAAACAATATCCCGTGATAATCTGGGGACAATGTGGATCACATTGCGTCACATTGCGATCACGAATCGCCACAGAGAGTCACTCTTAGACACTGTCTCGAGCAACAAGCTTTTAGAACCCTTAGATACTCTTCTCGCCGCTGTAATTGATCGCCGACGAATTCATAATTGCTCATCGAAGCCTTCATTACCTAATGACGAATTTGGCCCAATTATTAAGGATAGGAAGACCTAACGGCCTTCTGTAATCGAGGAGAAACCTGACTTAACAAGCAGGCGGACCAAGGGTAACACTCCATGCCTTGTTCATACTCTGGCGGGGAAACAATGATTTTCATTTTCAAGTTCGCGACAAGTCTTAAGTTTCTGTCTTGAGTATTGCTCGATCCTCGCGTCCCCCTTCAGAGCAGGAAGGGAACGGAGCTATCAGGAGAAAGCGCCAAGCCACCTCGACTATATAGCGCTGGGAAGGGGTCAGGATAAGGATTTGGGGATGGGACGGGGGGAAGGCCTGGTGCCCAACCTCTTGGACGGTCGGGAATTGAAAGCTGACCTGCATGAAGCGAGGCCGTCGCTCTACCGCCCAGCCCAAGTGATTGGGTCTTGAGTCCCTAAGGGGACTAACTAGCCGACCACTCGCCGTGTTCGAAAAATAATTCGATAAACTCCTAGAAAGGATACCTGATCAACCGGGCTGTGATTCATGCGTCACATTGCAAGCAGCAGCGTACAACAGCCTGGTTGACCAGACCACCAACCAGGAGGTCTGGACAGAGACAGTGCCGCGGGGGCATTGATTCTGGGAACCAACAAGAGATTAAACAACAACAGTGAGGGCAATACTTGCAGTCATCACCGCCGTAGAGCAGCCCAAGGCCGAGCGCAATGTGATCCGTGAGACTTTCTCCTGAACACTTTACTGTGAGGCCAGCCACCCCCTGTACCAGCCCCGAAGGAAAACTTTCTATGAAGTCCCCCGCACGCCACAGAAAGCACCCCCAGTACAGGTGGGAGGGCAACCATTCTCCTCTAGGAGCCGGGAGAGAGATTTTCCAAGAGACCTTGCTAGGAAGTGAGGGGTTGTGGTGGCCGGGGTTCCCCCCGGCCTGGACGGAGACTTCCTAACACACACTACAGTAGTCCCCCCCCCCCTCCAGAGCATAACTTTGCGCCCGCGACAGTTCTAAGAATTCCCACACTCCGTACCAAGGGCGCCCTCCGGCGAGCTGATATCACACAACTGCTGAAACCGACACATCTTGTGTTAGCTGTAGGCCAGATATACTTGCCATCTTATTCAATTTGGCGTCTCACTAGGACAAGAACAAGGGACTTTACTGGTTTAACGAGTCGGTTATCTTTAATAGCGGATATATGCATGACAATATACACGATTGCGCCATGAGCCCCGGACGCAATACGACACGTGTATAAAATACTGAACTTTTTCAAGTATGAGGCAGCTTTTTCCGCGTGTGTACGAAGCATTGTACGGAGCTTTCCAAGTTGCTAGTTAATGTAAATGCCATTGAAATGTTACTTTTTTTTCTTTCTACCACAGACGTGGCCACACATTTACAATGCTAACCAACATATATACATTTTCTTCTGTCCTCCATGGACAGGGTTAGAGATGTGTTAAACATATAGTTCAAGGGTTTATTGAACAATCAACCACAGAAGGTGATTCGGTGCTTTTAAAATGCTAAGCTAACCTACATACGTAAATACATAGATACACAGATTTACGTATGCCCTACATAAAGTGTTCGATGTGTCATTAATGTGCATTTACAAAGGTGAAATGTAATTCTGATCAGCTTCCATATATACTTTATACACATACATATACATACACACACACACACATATACGTACATATACATATATACATACATGTATACATACATATATACACATGCATTCACATACATTTCTCTCTCTTACTCTGACGGGGTGAGATAGCTGATAGAGAAACTAGTGTGCATTTAAGCACTTAATCACTGAAGGTGATGAAGGTGCTTTTACAAGCTCAGGTTATATAGTTACATCACATACATACATTGTATAATTGATACATTATATGCTTAATCTTGGGTACAAGTCCAATATATCAAGTGTTCCAGTACTCATATAGTAATTACACAGTTCAGCATGACTTTTGTCATTGAAATGTTTATCTTAAAAACTACTGATCCAGTCGCGGGATATGGTGAATGGTGTGGACAAAATGGTAGTCTACACTGCACTACACATCAAGTCTTCAGTATTGTGTACGGCTATAATCAGGCGATTCTGTTGAACCTGTCAGAGAGGTTCCGTTTCTCCTCCAGTTCTCCTGTTTTTTTCCCTCCCGAACCCCCCCCTTCACCCCTCTACTCCCGTCCTCTAGCTCTTGAGACCCCGCTCCTCGGCTCCCTGTCCTATTCACCCCGTCTACCCAAACACAGTTTTCCTCTCCCAGATCACCTTGCATTGGGCCTGCGGGCCGCTCCAAGCAACAGCCTGGTGGACCAAACTCTCACAGGTCAAGCCTGGCCTCGGGCCGGGCTTGGGGAGTAGAACAACTCCCAAAACCCATCAAGCAGGTATCAACCAGCTTGTCGTAATGGCTTAAAGCTTTCCCCTGATAATGACCTCACCTACTTTACCCAGGTGACCGTCTCCCAAGTCACCTGTCCTCCACACCTCCCGTCTCGCAGCATCTATGGCTGAGGGAGTGGGTGGAGAGGCGGCTACGTCCTTAACGCCTCGTCGTAGAGGGAGGTTGAGGTGTTTCGGGACTTAGCTTCCCCGCAGCCCGGTCGTCGACCAGGCCTCTCTGTGGAGGGAGGTGGGGTTTTGGGAGTTCTTCCACTCCCTTAAGCCCGGCCCGAGGCCCGTCTTGACCTGTGAGAGCTTGGTCCAACAGTCTGTTGCTTGGAGCGGCCCGCAGGCCCACATACCCACCACCTATCCACCACCAGACGGATAGGAGGGAGATGGGGGGTAGTGTATGGAGCGCTGAGCATGTCACCATATACACTGTGACCCTCTTGCTACTCGTGGCCACACCACACCTACGCAATACAAAGAGACTCCATTCAAAGGGTTTTCGCGGGTGACCGGGGAGACATCTCCCGTCCACGAGGCTATCCATACCGTGCTTCTTACCCCGCTCCTGTGCCAGGTAAGTTACGGGCTCACCATAGCCCGTGCTACCTCTTGGGTGGCT
>WNGS01167372.1:5449707-5466808 GCA_020271785.1 Procambarus virginalis | reverse complement strand
ACACACACACACACACACCTGCACACACACACACACACCTGCACACACACACACACACACACACACACACACACACACACACACACACACACACACACACACACACACCTGCACCACACACACACACACACACACACCACACACACACACACACCTACCTGCACACACACACACACACACACACACACACACACACACACACACACAACACACACACCACCACAACACACACACCTGACCACCTGCACCACAATGCACACACACACGACACACCACTGACCACCCTGCACAGCAACACCCATGCACACACACACACACACACACCACACACACCACACACACACACACACACACTCACCACAGCATACACACCTGCGCACACAACACATCTACACATTCCACACACACTAACCTACCCGCAGAGGTAGGTTAGTGTGCTGGGAATAATTATCAGCACCGTGTCTCGCTAATTTGTCGTTAATATTCCTTCCGAGTCAGCTCAGATACGACACAGATTATGACAATCTAACAGCAGAAGGAGCAGTGTATACCACCGACGCGAACTAGACAAACACACAAGTGATCGCTTATCACAGTATTTCTTCACGTCTAAGACAGTCGGCAGAGGAGACAGAAACTCAGCAAGCAATGACAGGCGTGGAGTGACAGAGGTAAACCCGTCTTCTCCCTATGGGTGAACCTTGTTGCTTTTCTGCTCCCTGTCACCTGGGCATCACTACAGGTGATGGCCGGGTGAGAGGGAGCAGAAAAACATTTCTAACATCCGTCAAGGAAGTGGAGGAGTATTTCTCTTTCCCTCCAACACCCCTCACACCTGTACATATCTAAACACACCTGTTGCACTGAGAGCTATCAACGACTGATTCACTCAGCTCCCTCCCACCCCTCCACGGCTCCCCTCACTCCCCCACAAATGCCCCCTCCTTCCCCCTCTCCTCAAGCCGATACTACCCCCCACTTCCCTCCTCCCTCTTACTCACGGCCCCTACCTCTGACTCAGCCCATTCGCGGAATTTGACAAATGTTTTAAAACACAGGCTTCCTTACCCTACGTGTTCGACCCTCCACTGACGCACAGAAACGCTGTGGCAACAGAACTCGCAGTAAAGTCTGTACAAGACATGATACATTACGTCCTACAAGTGTCAGTAGGGAAGTAAATATGTTTATTCCTGCCCGAAGGAAAGAGAAAAGCATAAGAGGAATTCATGGTTTAATTGGGCAGGCTAGAAAACGAGACAATTAAATAATTGCGTGTAGGAGCTACACGCAATAACAGCGCCAGAGAGCAGAGGGAGACACCAGAGGGCCAGGAATAAATACCTCAAGTGTGAAAAGAGAAGAAAGTATGAAAATTACAGCAAATAAGGCCAAGACAGACTAAAAAAATGCTCCACATTAGGAGCATAAGAATGAACAGGTGATGAAACTGAGAATGGGTGAGGACAGGTACACAGAGAACGACAAAGAGGTATGTGTGAAGAACTCGAGAGATTCCAGGTCTTCACAGTAGAACAAGGAGAGGTCCCTGAACTAAGAGAAGTGACAATAAACCAGACAGCTTTAGATGGTTTCGTAATTACCAGATATGAAGTTGGGAAGTATTGTTGGGTCTGGACGTGAGAGAGGCTGTTGGACCTGACGTTGCACTCTCTCTTAGTATCCTTTACCATGGATACTAAATGAGTGTGCAGAAGCACTTTGCTTGCCACTCTCCATGGTGTATAGCAAGTCACGGGAAACCGGAGCCTTACCAGAAATATGGAATGGAATTATCATGGGAAAGCGCTTAGCCATTTCGACTATACAGCACTTGGAAGGAGTCAGGATAAGGATTTTAGATGGGACGGGGGAAAGGAACGGTGCCCAACCTCTTGGACGATCGGGAATTAAACGCTGACCTGCATGAAGCGAGACCGTCGCTCTACCGTCCAGCCCAAGTGGCTGGGCAGAAACATGGAAGACGTCTGATACTCCCAATATACAAAAAGGGCGGCAGGCAAAAGGCACGGAACTTTTATACCACGGAGAGACAACGGGAACTAAACCTCACGTCGCTGGGAGAAAGAAGAATTATGGGAGACATGATCACCACATAAAAGATTTTTAGAAGAATTGATAAGGTAGATAAAAGCGGTTTATCTAACAACCGTGGGGGGGGGGACACTGGTGGAAACTGAGTACCCAAATGAGCCATAAAGACATTAGAAAGAACTTTTTTAGTGCCAAAAGTAGTTAACAAATAGAATGTACTAGGCAGTGATGTAGTTGAGGCTGACTCCATACACAATTTCAAATGCAGATATTACATAGCCCAATAGGTTCAGAAATCTGTACACCAGTTGATTGACGGTTGAGAGGCGGGACCAAAAAGCCGAAGCTCAACCCCCGCAAGCACAACTAGGTGAGTACGTAACCCATCACTGCCGCTGCTCATCAGTGTGTTGATGCCCGTAGCCTGCGCTGGCACTGAAGGCCCCGTGTGTTGATGCCAGTAGCCTGCGCTGGCACTGAAGGCCCCGTGTGTTGATGCCAGTAGCCTGCGCTGGCACTGTAGGCCCCGTGTGTTGATGCCAGTAGCCTGCGCTGGCACTGTAGGACCCAGCATACAAGCCTGGCTACATCGCCCCCTCATCAACATACAATATTAATACCAGCAGTTCTGTAACACGGTTTCGATAACTAACTAATAACCGAATACAATATAAATGGGAGATGATGTTGATCGGATTGTGTTATGGCCTTCATCGTGAGCCACAGCCCGAAGCACCAAGTTAGTAAGAAGGTCAACTACAGCTGCTAGGCCATCACCACCCAACCTGGGGCCTGATTCACAAAGCAGTTACGCAAGCACTTACGAACTTGTACATCTTTTCTCAATCTTTGGCGGCTTTGTTTACAATTATTAAAGAGTTAAGGAGCTCCGAAGCACCACGAGGCTGTTTATAACAATAATAACAGTTGATTGGTAAGTTTTCATGCTTGTAAACTGTTTAATAAATGTAACCAAAGCCGTCAAAGATTGAGGAAAGATGTACACGTTCGTAAGTACTCGCATAAATTTGCAAGTACTTACGAAGTGATTCAGTGATTCACGAAGCAGTTGCGTAACTGCTTCGTGAATCTGGCCCCTGTCTTATAGATTCGCCACTCCGTAAGAAATGCAACCATTTTACCTAACCAGAAATGTACCAAGCTAAGCAACCCACCTAACGTATCGAGGCTAATGAATACGAATCGTAAATATTACAATGCTTTGATTTTTTGGTAATGCGTCGCATTTTCAACCAATTGGTCGATTTTGTAAAAATTACAGCGTATTAGGTTATCTTGAAATTATTTCGGGGCTTTAGTGTCCCCGCGGCCCGGTCCTCGACCAGGCCTCCACCCCCAGGAAGCAGCCCGTGACAGCTGACTAACACCCAGGTACCTATTTCACTGCTAGGTAACAGGGGCATATGGTGAAAGAAACTCTGCCCATTGTTTCTCGCCGGCGCCCGGGATCGAACCCGAGACCACTGGATTACAAGCCCAGCGTGCTGTCCGCTCGGCCGACCGGCTCCCCAGGTGTGAACACATGTTGTAACACTGAGGAAGTCTTCATAGTTTATTATAATTATCACCAGTTATTATTACAGAAATATTAATATATGATAATAAGTTATTAACATCAAAAACTTTAATTATGATAATAACTATTACAACGTGTATTATGTAGTTATAATTATTATCCAACTTTTGACAATTTTATCATTTTTAATTAACAACATTAACATGATTATGTCCGTCATCTGTAATATAATTTTATTATTTAATTATCAAGTTCACGGCTACCGTAACCAGTAATATATATTTAACACTTGTAAATTATTTACACTTTTTGGTAGTTTACCATTATTTCTATATTTATGATAATCACTACCGGTAATCATATATAATTATTATTGCTCTTATTATTTTTTGACGGGAGACATCTCCTGTCCACGAGGCTCACCATAGCCCGTGCTTCTTGCCCAGCTCCTGTGCCAGGTAAGTTACGGGTTCACCATAGCCCGTGCTACTTGCCCAGCTCCTGTGCCAGGTAAGTTACGGGTTCACCATAGCCCGTGCTACTTGCCCAGCTCCAGTGCCAGGTAAGTTACGGGCTCACCATAGCCCGTGCTACTTGGATCTTATTATTTGTATTCTTTAATATTAGTGTTGGGGCACCATTCCTTTCCCACCGTCCCATCCCAAATCCTTATCCTGACTCCTTCCCAGTGCTATATAGTCGTAAGAGCTTGGGCGCTCTTCAGGTGGAGTCAGTCAGCTATCCTCACTACGGCCTTATTCGTCAAAGGTGAGTTTAATATACGCGTAACACGCGCGTATATTTACGCGAAATATATTTACATCTTTAGATATATGCGTTAGTGAATGACCTTTCAGAGCTACTTAATTCAATACATACGCGTACGCAAGTTTAGCTGTTGTTGTTGTTGTTTAAGATTCGCTACCTGGAAAAAAAAGTTCCAAGCAGCACGGTCTATGGTGAGCCCGTAGTGACCAGTCTAGCATCTCTCCTGTGAACGCCAGGAGAGGAAGGTTCTGTGAATGGTCTTGTGTGCACCGTATTGCACAGGTTCTGCAAGGTTCCTTCATTCTTATGTTCTTAGAACAGATCATTTTGCAGGACACATCCCAGCACATCAGCGAGACACCTCCAAACCCCACTCCTTCCCATTAATAGATAAGCGGGCTACCCTACCCCCCCCCCCCAAACAATACCCCCATACCTCTTGCAATACATCAACTGGCAACCCCCACCACAATAGCGGGGCCCCCACATTGAAGGCCATAACAAAAGAACATTAGAATAATAGAAACTGCACAAGGCCTATTGACCCATACAAGCCAGCTCCTATTTATATCCTCCCAAATTCATCCCTGTATGTCTAGCCTACGCTTAAAACAATCCAGCCATCCCACGTCTATTGTTACCGGGTAATTTGGTCCATAAATCTCTACAGCCCTATTTCCAAACCAGTAATTACCTAGGTCTGCTCTGAAATTAAATTTATCCAACTTGCATACCATCCACCCAGCACTTTATCATGAAATCTCCACCCAGCACTTTAGCGTGACCTCCCCGGCCAAACATTTCAGCGTGACACCCTCACGTATTATTTTGACTCCCTCCCCCCCCCCCCCTTTTCAGGAATTAAGTGGGACAACCTCCCCTCCTGTCAGGCATTAATGGGACAAACCCCTCACGGGAGGCATCTCCCGTCACGCAGGGTGCCCTCGCACCTCCACAGATCTCCAGAATCAGCTCTTGATACTGGTAATGGCTCAAAAGGGCCACCACTTACGGGCTATTCATGCCCGTGCCACCTTTTGGATGGCTTAATCTTCATCAATCAATCAATGGGACAACCCACACCTCCAGCATTAGTGGGACACTAATTAGTCTACACCGAATCCCTTGGGTGACAGTTGCACACTACAGAATATAATTTTGTAATAGCCTACACCAGTACCTCGGATACACCTATTTTCCGACATTAGTTTAAGTACTAATATGAGCAGACATATTAGAAAATCGATTAGCAGACAAAAGGAACGCCTCCTCATGGTTTGAAATTGAAATAAGTTTATTGAGGTAAAATACACACAAAGGGATGAGGTAGCTCAAGCTATTCTCACCCCGTTCATACATCGTGTTAATACATACGTATAAACACATCACAACAATAAACATATTACAAAACATTCTGAGAGATAACCACATGACAAACCCCCCATTCTCACACCAACTGCAGAGTGAGCTAGATATTTGTGATGGTCTGAAAGCGTATTACGGAGCTCAACACCCCGCAAGCGCAACTAGGTGAGTACATATGTACTCACGTTGTTACAACTTGATATATTGGTTGTTTTAACTGGTTAGGTGTTAAAACTTGTTCGAACGTTGTACCAACGTCGTAGTTTCGGTGTGTGTTTGGCGGGTGTGCATTCATCAATTGAAACATAGTGTATTCAAAATAGTGTTTTCTCATATACAATAATATTGTTATATATAAAATTACTATACAAAGTTAGGCTTAGGTTTGGTTAAGTTAGATATTTAGGTTATGCTGGCAACCCGTCCCCAAACCAAGTCCATTCCATCCAGCGGTCGACCACAGACACATTCATCAATGTTAACATGCTCTTCATTCAAAATAAGAATGTTCTCATATAAATGAATATTGTTATATATTAGCATACTGTGCATATTTAGGCATTTGTTAGGTTAGGTGTTTAGGTTCTGTTGGCGATTATTTGTATTTGTAGTACGTGGGTGAAGCATTTATAGCGTTGTTGTGCTTCGAAAAAAAAGTCGTCAGCGAAGCACTGACGTTGCAAAAAGTTGCAAGAGCAACTCCTGCTTGATATACCAACTCGAGTACTATTGCAAAGTGGTAATAATCGGACAAGAAAGATATAAATGGGTATACTACATCTTTTTTCACAGCCAGAAAAATCTCAAAAATACTGAAAACGAGGCTGAAATATATATATATATATATATATATATATATATATATATATATATATATATATATATATATATATATATAAGCTTGAGATTTACAATAAATGTTTCGACACCGTAACATGATATAGCTCACTAGCTATTAATAAGTTTAATCTTTCGGTTAGACTGATACTCTCACCCGATCCTCTCGCCGCGAATCCTTAACAGTTCAAGCCAGACTGTAGGGAAGTTATATCTGAGTCCCATCACAGTCCCATCACAGTCCCATCACAGTCCCATCACAGTCCCATCACAGTCACATCACAGTCCCAACACAGTCCCAACACAGTCCCAACACAGTCCCAACACAGTCCCAACACAGTCCCATCACAGTCCCAACACAGTTCCAACACAGTTCCAACACAGTCCCAACACAGTCCCAACACAGTCCCAACACAGTCCCAACACAGTCCCAACACAGTCACATCACAGTCCCAACACAGTCCCAACACAGTCACATCACAGTCCCAACACAGTCCCATCACAGTCCCAACACAGTCCCAACACAGTCCCAACACAGTTCCAACACAGTTCCAACACAGTCCCAACACAGTCCCAACACAGTCCCAACACAGTCCCAACACAGTCCCAACACAGTCCCAACACAGTCCCATCACTAGAGTGGAACATTGTGCAGAGTGTCACATTAACGTGCTTGAAATTAGGTACTCAATGCAGACGAGGAGTCACAATAACGTGGCTGAAATATGTTGACCAGACCACACACTAGAAAGTGAAGAGACGACGACTGATTGTTGCCGCCGAAGGCGGCTAGTTTATTGTGCACCCCATACTCATCCTATGAGCGGTAGCGCAAAAGCATTACAGAGGGCACAAAAGGTCTTTATCAGACCTCATCTTAGATTATTTCATAAACAATTTCATCTATCCTTCACACCTTATAGAGACGACGACGTTTCGGTCCGTCCTGGACCATTCTCAAGTCGATTGGGTCACAATCAAAAGTTACAATCGACTTGAGAATGGTCCAGGACTCCAGGACAGACCGAAACTCTTCATCCCTTCACTTTCTAGTGTGTGGCCAGGTCAACATTAGGTACGCAACAGCCACACACATCTAAAAATAAAGCGATGACGTTTCAGTCCATACGGGAAAATTATTATGGTTCAAAACGGATCGAAACGTCGTCACATTATTTTTAGATGTATGGGTAAGCTTATGGAACACAGTCTTCTGGCACAAACTGCTCAACTGGCTTCCGGGTTATCTCTAGAAGCAATCGAGGGATATCTGGAGCCAGATTCACGAAGCAGTTACGCAAGTACTTGAGAAACGTGTACATCTTTCCTCAATCTTTGACGACTTTGGTTACATTTATTAAACAGTTTACAAACATGAAAACTTGCCAATCAACTGTTGTTATTGTTATAAACAGCCTCCTGGTGCTTCGGAGCTCATTAACTGTTTATTAATTGTAAACAAAGCCGCCAAAGATTGAGAAAAGATGTACAGGTTCGTCAGCCCGTCCTCCAAACAAAGATCCAAAAGTGATTCCATGCACCCGCTAAACCCCCTGTTTATGAATGAAAAGCGGTTTACACACGACTCACAACTGCTGACGTTCGAACATATCCGGAACAAGTGCTTCACTGACGAATTTTGTTCGAACCACAACGCTGTAAATGCTTCACCCACGTACTACAAATACAAATAATCGCCAGCAGAACCTAAACACCTGACCTAACCTAACCTATGCCTATTTATACACAATATGCTAATATATTATAATATTAATTTATACTTGAGAAAATTCTTGTTTTGAATGAACAGCATGTTAAAATTTATGAATGCGTCTGTGGGGTCGACGGCTGGATGTAATGGACTTGAGTCGAGGACGGGTTGGGTTCGTAAGTACTTGCGTAGCTGCTTTGTGAACCTGGGCCTTGAATCACTGAACTGAATGAGAAAGTACGTTGTAGACAGAATAAAGTCAGCGAGTGAATAATCCTTGCTGTGCCCCAATTGTTTGATAATTTATATAATTACTTATCTGTATCAATATTCCAGCCCTGTGGTTAGAATTCATAGACGACGCAAAATTATCGAAAGAATTGCAACATGGGATGACTGCAGAATATCACAGGAAGACCAAGAATCCTAGACAAGTCTAAAATAAAAAAAAATGAGTAGAAGTTACGCTAATTTAATCTGTGGAAGTGTAAGGAGCGCGAATGGAGGTGGGACACACAAGACTAGCAGGCTACTACACAATGAAGGAAATCATCTCCCAGAATTTGCAATGGAAAAAAGACAAGCACACGTAACTCACAAATAAAATAAATAGCCCAATATCAGCAATATTATATGTACAAAAAAAGCACATAATTTTTTTTCTAGTAAAACATTTAGGTACATCTGCATTTGTGCAGCTACCTTAGACTGGTCACGGAACTAGGTGTTAAAGGGTAATATGAAAAATTTAGGGAACTGGACTTAACGACTCTTAGAAACTAAGGTGACATACCAGACAAAAATATACTTTGATGAAATGTAGAAAAATGGAAATGGAATGAATAATAGATCATGGGATGGAAGCGAGACGGGTGGGTTATTAGCCTAAAGATGTGAGAAACTGTACTTACTTATACAGGTAGTTACAGAAGACGAATGACTTGTTAGCGAGCCAACAGCTTTCCCTTCCCATAGCATATGGTAAGCCTTACCCAACTAGTCTTCACTGAAACCCAACCTGCCAATGGGCTAATAACCAGGTACCCAATTACTGCTGGATGAGCAGTTATGGACTTAACCTGGTAAATCCTCCCTCTTTAGGACTTTGGTAAATCCTCCCTCTTTAGGACTTTGGTAAATCCTCCCTCTTTAGGACTTTGGTAAATCCTCCCTCTTTAGGACTTTGGTAAATCCTACCTCTTTAGGATTTTGGTAAATCCTTCGTGTTTAGGACTCGAATCCAGACCAAATCGCTCGCGGAACGAGCGGCGAGTGTAACCAATTAGTGCGAAAGTAGTTGGCCCATTAAATTAGACAAGATCATAGTCTACTTCAAGCCAATTCATTACACAATTCCAACAGTAGATACTCGAGATACGTAGCTCACACATCATTGCATTAATCGACCACACAAAAGTCAGGGCCCAAGAGCCAAAGCTCGACCGTGGAAGCACAAATAGATGACACATGTGTAACGAGGTACATACAAGCATGTATACATGATTAACATACATTATGCATGATTGTATGACTCGTAATGTGGGCGAGTTGTTCACCTACGTACATAGTTTAGTGGAAATAAAATATTGTATATTTATAGAACTATATTAATATTTGCCTGAATAATTGAAGCATCTCATTACTGCAGAGAAGTGTGTTTGTGTGTGCTATCATAGACTGATATTTGACAGTCTATGATAGCCAGATCAAACCCGACCCTCGCCAGGAGCATTTTACTGGCCAACACTTGACGGCCTGTCAAGTATATCGGTCAACAAGACCAGTGTCCCTCCCTGTCCGCTAATGTGTCAAGCCCTTCCAGCTCCCTCCTGTTACTTCTCCCTCCCTCCCTTGGCCGCCCATTGTTGCTATCTCCCTTGGCCGCCCATTGCTGCTATCACCCGTGGCCGCCCATTGCTGCTATCACCCGTGGCCGCCCATTGCTGCTATCACCCGTGGCCGCCCATTGCTGCTATCACCCGTAGCTATCGTCCAGACAAACCCGAAAGCCAAACAGAACCGTCCACGAACTAGCCACATCTTCACGCCACTTGATATCCTTGACAAAGGTTTGTGAACCTTTCTGCTATCTCTCCCCATATTTATTTATTTTATATACAAGTCTGTAAAGTGGGTTGCAAGAGTATCTAAGATACGTGGTCTTGCAATCTTGCAAAGCCATTAACACGCCTTGAACATGAGATAACAGTAAGAGTAATTGTCGCAGTATACAAGGTGTGTATACAATGCAGTATACAAAGTGCAAGTGTTCAAAAATTCACTCAAAATAGAAATATTTTATTATAAAGCTTGAAATACAATTAATACCTGGTTGAAATCTGCTTGATGGGGTTCTGGGAGTTCTTCTACTCCCCAAGCCCGGCCCGAGGCCAGGCTCGACTTGAGAGAGTTTGGTCCACCAGGCTGTTGCTTGGAGCGGCCCGCAGGCCCACATACCCACCACAGCCTAGTTGGCCCGGCACTAACTCAGTTATTTCCATTACACGTTAATGGGGCCAATGGCTTTGTTAATTGGAGCCCAACCACTTGGGCTGGACGGTAGAGCGACGGTCTCATTTCATGCAGGTCGGCGTTCAATCCCCGACCATCCAAGTGGTTGGGCACCATTCCTTTCCCCCCGTCCCATCCCAAATCCTTATCCTGACCCCTTCCCAGTGCTATATAGTCGTAATGGCTTGGCGCTTTCCCCCCTGACAATTCCCTCCCTTCCCTCATCCTCTGTTACTATCTTGAGATGATGTCGGGGCTTTAGTGTCCCCGCGGCCCGGTTCTCGACCAGGCCTCCTACTACTATAGTAGGAGGCTAACTACTATAGTAGATAGTAGTTATAGGCTAACTACTATAGTAGTTAGCTCATCGATCAGTGTCTGGTGAGACGCAGGACGCAACAGGACGCATTTTGCGTCACCTGTCACCCAATTACGATGTCACTGGAATAACAGTGTTGTGTCACACACAAATCACAATAGCGTGATGCATCAAATGAACAAATCCACACGGGCCGTGATGAGGGGGTTAATTAAGGCAGCGTCAGGGATCCTCTCGGACGTAAGTTCGAGCCCTCGTCACGGTCCTTGTGGATGTGTTCACCAGTGATGTGCGTGTTCCGGCAGCACTTGTAGTGTACATGTACGGAAACATTAATGTCTCATGTGTCACACACTGTGTACTCCATATTTATGACAAATGTGTTAATCCCTGAGCTTGACATTGGTGCTCTGGGGCCAGATTCACGAAGCAGTTACGCAAGCACTTGCGAACCTGGGGGGCCAGATTCACGAAAGCACTTACGAACGTGTACATCTTTCTTCAATCTTTGACGGCTTTGGTTACATTTATTAAACAGTTTACAAGCATGAAAACTTGACAATCAACTGTTGTCATTGTTATAAACAGCCTCCTGGTGCTTCCGAGCTCATTAACTGTTTAGTAATTGTAAACAAAGCCGCCAAAGATTGAGAAAAGATGGACAGGGGCCAGATTCACGAAAGCAGTTACGCAAGCACTTACGAACCTGTACATCTTTTCACAATCTTTGGCGGCTTTGTTTACAATTATTAAACAGTTAATGAGCTCCGAAGCACCAGGAGGCTGTTTATAACAATAACAACAGTTGATTGGCAAGTTTTCATGCTTGTAAACTGTTTAATAAATGTAACCAAAGCCGTCAAAGATCGAGGAAAGATGTACACGTTCGTAAGTACTTGCGTGAGTGCTTCGTGAATGCGGGTCCTGGGTTTGTCATAACTGCGACTACGCATATTCATGTGTATTCACCTAGTTGTACTTGCGGGGGTTGAGCTCTGGCTCTTTGGTCCCGCCTCTCAACCGTTCTGTGTGTGTTTATGCATGTGTATATGATTATTTCATCCAATCGTCCTTTTTTAATAGTACCTTTTTGTTACTATGTAGTAATAGAGCCCCAGTAAGTCACTTATTGTACTATGCTATAGTCCGAAAAATATACAAGCTAAACACGAAACAAATATTCCTTGGTCTAGTATAGCATATATGTACTATGTAAAGCCTCGTATATCATTTATTAAGCCTAAGATGGTTAGATTTCATTAACATAAATATACAAACATTAAGGGCGTGTCCGCATTCAGTACCACAAAAGTCTACTTTCTGGTGGTCCATCACTGCATATTTGTACTTCCCATCACCTCGTTACTACAAGTACTTCCCATCACCTCGTTACTACAAATACTTTCCACCACCTCGCTACTACAAGTACTTTCCACCACCTCGTTACAACAAGTACTTTCCACCACCTCGTTACAACAAGTACTTTCCACCACCTCGTTACAACAAGTACTTTCCACCACCTCGTTACAACAAGTACTTTCCACCACCTCGTTACAACAAGTACTTTCCACCACCTCGTTACTACAAGTACTTTCCACCACCTCGTTACAACAAGTACTTTCCACCACCTCGTTACAACAAGTACTTATATTTTAGCAAGCTAGGTTGGATTATTTATGTCACTAACTATATTTTCTGACGTGTGTTCTTGGCGTCGGTATAATTATGCATAAACATCTAAGTGTACAGTCTTGTATATATCTTTCATTTTTTTATTTATCGAAGAAAGTAATTATAGACTCTCGAAAGTGCCCGGTCGCCAAGGCCACCCAAGAGACTACCAAAGACAATCACCTATGAGGATCCCGTTTTGATGTGTTTTATCAACCCGTCCCCAAGTCCATTCCATCCAGCGGTCGACCCCACAGACGCATTCATACTTTTTTTACATTCTGTTCATTCAAAATGGGAATTTTCTCAATTATAAATTAATATTAGCATATTGTGTATATATATAGGCATAGGTTAGGTTAGGTGTTTAGGTTCTGTTGACGATTATTTGTATTTGTAGTACGTGGGTGAAGCATTTACAGCGTTGTGATTCGAACAAAATTCGTCAGTGAAGCACTTGTTCCGGAAGTGTTCGAACGTCATCAGTTGGGAGTCGTGTGTGAACCGTTTTTTCATTCATTTTGTATGTTTTGAAGCGAAGCTGTCAAAGGCTTTAATTGATCTCTGAATAATTTTCCCAACCCATACATTTTTCTTGGGTTGTTATTCACTAATATAATCATAATTGGCAAAAGAATGTTTTAAAGTAATGTAAATATCAGAAACACCATAGCTAAGAGTGATGGAGTGCGTGCGATCAATATAGATTTCCTGACAAGTGGGGGAATGGCTGGAAAATGTGGGAACCCCTATGAGTCTTGTCTAGCAGACCGAGCAAAACCTGGCGCCAGATTCACGAAGCGCAGTTACGCAAGTACTTACGAACCTGCACATCTTTTCTCAATTTTTGGCGGCTTTGTTTACAATTATTAAACAGTTAATGAGCTCCGAAGCACCAGAAGCTGTTTATAACAATAACAACAGCTGATTGGCAAGTTTTCATGCTTGTAAACTGTCTAATAAATGTAAACAAAGCCGTCAATGATTGAGGAAAGATGTACAGGTTCGTAAGTACTTGCGTAACTGCTTCGTGAATCTGGCCCCAAGTAGCCGTGTAAGGAGTGCGTTCTTACCTTCAGCCAATTTACGCGGACCGAGCTCCAGTTGCTGGACCCAGTTTTTGGCCTTATGAATGGCTCTTGCTTCTATCTTCCCTTCTCCCTGCCTACTCTCGCACGGAAAGTAACGTTATCTTGAGGTTATCTTGAGATGATTTCGGGGCTTTAGTGTCCCCGCGGCCGGTCCTCGACCAGGCCTCCACCCCCAGGAAGCAGCCCGTGACAGCTGACTAACACCCAGGTACCTATTTTACTGCTAGGTAACAGGGGCATAGGGTGAAAGAAACCCTGCCCATTGTTTCTCGTCGGCGCCTGGGATCGAACCCAGGACCACAGGATCACAAGTCCAGCGTGCTGTCCGCTCGGCCGACCGGCTCCCTTCACTGTGGCACTGTTGGCACTGACAACGTTTCCTTAAGCTAAAATACGTGCTCTCGATTTCTGTTGCTTCTCAGTCTTTTTCCGCTACATTCCCCAAGACTCCTGTTTGCCGAGCTGGTAGTAAAATGCACCTTTTCTGGGGTACATGGAACATGTTCACGATATGAATGATTCGCGGCATATATGGGAAAGCAATGAACTATATTCATCGTCTACGATTTTCCTATATTTTCTGCTCTTAAAAGTAGTGATTAATGTTAATTATTACTCATTTTATGTTAAATTAATATCATTTTTGTAGCTCTAATATATATTCAAGTTAATTTTTGTTCAACCTAAACCTAGTCACATACGACGATTCCTGATGTCCTCGTAGATAAGAACCTCAGTATCC
Source organism: Procambarus virginalis (assembly GCA_020271785.1). Taxonomy (NCBI): domain Eukaryota; kingdom Metazoa; phylum Arthropoda; class Malacostraca; order Decapoda; family Cambaridae; genus Procambarus; species Procambarus virginalis. The sequence goes on along the minus strand of WNGS01167372.1, from coordinate 5,452,201 downwards.
CTATATCAATTATTATTACAGATTATGTCTGACAGGTTATTTAAGTTTTAAACTGGAACAAGGGTGGCACTGTTGGACCAGGGGTGGCACTGCTGGGCCAGGGGTGGCACTGCTGGGCCAGGGGTGGCACTGTTGGACCAGGGGTGGCACTTCTGGGCCAGGGGTGGCACTGTTGGACCAGGGGTGGCACTGTTGGACCAGGGGTGGCACTGTTGGACCAGGGGTGGCACTGTTGGACCAGGGGTGGCACTGTTGGACCAGGGGTGGCACTGTTGGACCAGGGGTGGCACTGTTGGGCTAGGGGTGGCACTGTTGGGCTAGGGGTGGCACTGTTGGACCAGGGGTGGCACTGTTGGACCAGGGGTGGCACTGTTGGACCAGGGGTGGCACTGTTGGACCAGGGGTGGCACTGTTGGACCAGGGGTGGCACTGCTACACCAGGGGTGGCACTGCTACAGCAGGGGTGGCACTGCTACACCAAGGGTGGCACTGCTGATCTAGTTACGATGCAAGGGGGGTGCCTCGGGTAGGCAAATAGCGCATGCGGAGCCACTTACCGCTGAACAGGTGGTTCCAGGTGGTTGCAGGAGGACAGGGCAATGTCCCTGCAGGTGGTGCCAAGTCCCCCTCCCCCCCCCTACAGGTGGAGGAGGGCCACACACACACAACAGGTGGGCCACGGGCCCGTCAGTTCCCACTAAGGTAGTCAAGACACTTCGGGTCAATCGCCTCGTTATCCGACAACCTTAACGAGCTCGGCCGGCTGCCACGTGTAGCCTTAAATATATATATATCTATATATATCCTTAGACGAATGATATATTGACTATGGGCAAATATAGCACCATGTTATCCTGTCTCAAGTGGCACTCAAGTGACAGTTTGTCAACACAAGCTTGCACAAGACGCTCTCGTCTTCGTGGCCCGGCACGTTAAATCCCACGAGCTGCGGGGCCTCATTTATTTATTTTTATATTTTTTTTGGCGCGCCCCGGGCCTCCGAAATGCCAGATTCAACTGGTGGTTTTAATAAGTTTTGTAGCGAGGGCGTGAGGAGGGAGAGTTATGTACCTCCACGGCTCAACGGCTGGCCGGTGACTGCGCTCTACTGCGTGATGACGAACGGCTACACCGCCGCCTCTCAACACCTGCGCAACCTCCACCTCTCCTGAGTATCCTATATATTATTTGTGTAATCATAGTGTTTGTAGTAATGACTTACTATCACATTATTAAACTACCGATGATTGCTTATAAATTCCATGATAGGTGTTGCTTTCCTTCGTTCGGGATAAGCATCCAGCGGAGCATACGTCAAGGTCGGAGGCAGCCTTTGGAACGCCCTGGCACACGGCGGCCAGAGAACATTACCTTGACAAAAATCACCTTTCCAAGAAATCTCCACGCAAATCTCACAATAATTGTCATAACACCTTTTATTACCAACTCATTAATAAATTAAGCGATGGAACACCAGATGAAAACTTTTCCCCACTTGTTTAGCCGATGTTTTCCCAGAGAATATATTTGGCGGGCTCAGATATGGAGGGTTGGTGCGCCTGGAAGTTCCAGCGGATTCCCCCGTCATCCAGGTTAATATTACGTGACAGTATTTCCTCCACGCTAAGCAATCTCTAGTTCAATCCTAGGCAGATAGCATTATTTTAACCCTCTTTTGTTTTACGATTATAATAGCTATCCTTTATTGTCTTGTAGGTAAACGGAAGATACTTTTTTCCCTTCGTGTGTGACAGCGGTCGAACCATTTATGTTCTAATTGGTATTTATAAAAAAATGTTTTTGATGAATGTTAAGGTGTCAAGGGGGCGATGAGCCTTAACTTTCCCGACGAGAAATATTATGATTATCTTTACATGTTACCATGCGAAAATCTAAAAAGTATTTTCATTGTTCGAAATATCGAGAAATTGTATTTTATCATAAATTGGCTAGTATTGAAAATCTGCATGTACAAGCAATGTAATTAAAATTAATGCACAAAAATTCCAAGAATGTTTGACGAAGGAAAATCTCGACTATGAAAAACTCTGAAATGTCACTTTCTTAGCCAAAGGCAATAATTAGGATCTTTCAAGATGATTTGTTTACCCTAAGTCATTCTCTACTAGATGTCTCGCTTACCCCTTGGCTCAAACTACACAACCCCATCTCTCTCCTTCGGACAAGCCCAACCACTTGGGATGGACGGTAGAGCGACGGTCTCGCTTCATGCAGGTCGGTGTTCAATCCCCAACTATCCAAGTGGTTGGGTATTCTTCAACCCTACCCCTCCCACCCTCGTCCCATCCCAAATCCTGGGTAGACACGGCTGCTCGCAGCCTGACGTATGAATCACAGCCTGGTTGATCAGGTATCATGTGGGTGAAAAAGCATCTTAAGTTTGCTGTTGATGGTGTTAGCCTCTTCTCCGGGGCTATGGGTCACGACAATTGCACTAGAAGTGGTACCCTCACACTATATGTGTGTGTGTGTG
>WNGS01167372.1:5392219-5403299 GCA_020271785.1 Procambarus virginalis | reverse complement strand
CACACACACACACACACACACACACACACACACACACACACACACACACACACACACACACACACACAGAGTGGGTGGTGGCTGAGTGGACAGCGCTCTATACTCGTGGACCTAGGGACCCGGGTTCGATCACCCGGCACTGCCGGAAAAAAACAAATGGGCAGTTTCCTTCACCCTAATGCCCCCTGTTACCTAGCAGTAAATAAGTACCTGGGAGATAGACACCTGTTACGGGCTGCTTCCTGGGTGTGTGTGGAGGAAAAAAATTAGTAGTTAGTAACAGTTGATTGACTGACAGTTGAGAGGCGGCTGAAAGAGCAGAGCTCAACCCCCGCAAGCTCAACTAGGTGAATATAACTAGGTGAATACACACAAGAAGTGAGCCAGACGCAGATAGAAATGGCAAATACTTTTTGAAACCGCATTTGACAGAACTATCAGGAGTCAAGGAAAAGGTCCCTCCAGCCTCACTAAACGATGTATTAACCCCTAAATGAGGCGGATGTTGAGAAGACGGTGGAGATGTTCCTTGAGGCATCAAGGGACATCATTGTCGATGGAGATGAGTGACAATACCGTAGCTGAAGGGCTGATTTCCAACCCACACATCTCAAAATGAAAAAACATGTTTCTTCATTACTGCTTATTGAGTACATAATGGGGCTAATAGACCAATAAACACACTAAAGGACACGAGAGATTACAGGTGAGGGATTGTACGAGGTTATTAAAATACAACAGGAAAAAGAAGGCTGGGTAGATTGCATTTTCCTAGACTATCAAAGAGTATTTGATACTGTTCCTTACGAAAGACTGGTCTTCAAGACGGAGAGGCAAACTGGGATAATTGTAAAGACACCGAACTGGATAAGGTCACAGTTCAACCTCATCTCCACCTCCAGGTTCGAACCTCCGGCATTCCCAGTGACGATTCGAAACCAGGTCTCGAGCTGGAGGACTGTAACAAGTGGGGGTCCCCCAAGGCTCGCTCCTGAGGAATATCACTAATGAGGAATATCAAAACAGAGGATTGCAGTAAGTTACGGGATGACCTTGACACACTCCAAGAGTGGGTAAACAAATGGCTGTTGGAGTTCAATTCCAATAAGTGCAATTGAAGCGTTAACGAACATAGGAAAAGGAGAAAGAAGTCCTGGGGCCAGATTCACGAAGCAGTTACGCAAGCACTTATGAACATGTACATCTTTTCTCCATCTTTGGCGGCTTTGTTTACAATTATTAAACAGTTAATGAGCTCCGAAGCACCAGGAGGCAGTTTATAACAATAACAACGGTTGATTGGGAAGTTTTCATGCTTGTAAACTGTTTAATAAATGTAACCAAAGCCGTCAAAGATTGAGGAAAGATGTTCACGTTCATAAGTGCTTGCGTAAGTGCTTTCGTGAATCTGGCCCCTGGTGTCTACACCATACAAGGAAGGCATTTACAGGAATCGGAGAAAGAAATTTTGGAGTGGATTACATTGACAGGAGTGGATTATATCCACATAAAATGTGGATATGTGGATATAATTCCAACACTAACACCAGAGGAACACACAGGCAGGCTGACACCGTCAGTATATAGGACGCTGGCAAACATAAGAACGTCATAAAGAAATCTAAATCTCAAAGCCATCTACACATCTTTTATTAAACCAATAATGGAATATGCAGCACCGGCCTGGAATCTACACCTTGTGAAAAATAAAATAAAATTGATAAAAAAGGGGTACAGATTTGTAACATGACTGGTGCCGGAGTTGAGAGGTTTAAGCTATGAGGATACATTGAGGGAACCGGGCCTCACAACCAAGGAGCAAGGAAGGAAGAGAGGAGATATAAAACAAGATACTGTGGGAAAATAGGACAAGGCGGACAAGAGGACAAAAGTGGAGGCTGGCAACGCTAACGAGTTAAAGAAATGTAAGGAAACACAAGTACCCTTGTACGGGTAGTTAACAAATGGAATGCATTTTTTTATTATTATTATTATTATTTTTCTACCACAAACGTGGCCACACATTTACAATGCTAACCAGCATATATAGATTTCTTCTGTCCTCCATGGACAGGGTTAGAGATCAGTTAAACATATAGTTCAGGGATTTATTGAACAATCAACCACAGAACAATCAACTTCGGTACTTTTAAAATGCTAAGCTAACCTACATACGTAAATACATAGATACACAGATTTACGTATGCCCTACATAAAGTGTTCGAAGTGTCATTGAGGGAAGAAGTTATAGAAGCCACCTCCATCCATAATTTCAGGAGATGGGCTGGATTTTCCTCTTCGACAAAAGAGACGAGGATATTGTAAGCATACACAAGGATACATACAAGGAAACAAAATAATACACACGAGGATACACAAGGATATACACGCTTAAATTTGAAGGCTGAAACTAGATTATCTCAAGTCCAAATCTGATGTTCCGACACTGAAAGTTCCTATATTGGAGTCGAGCCTCATGAGGGATGACACCACCACACAAGTGACACTGCAAGTGAGACGGTGGACAGACCAAAGGTTGATTGACAGATGAAGATTAAGACACCCAAGAGGTGACACGGGCAGGAGTAACCCGTAAGTAGTGATCGTGTGACATCTCGAAGTGTCTCTGGGCTTCTGAAAGGCCCAAGAAGGGCAGGGCTGTTAACACACCGGGCGAGGCGGGGCGCTGGAAGGGGCCGGTGTACGCGCTCATGGAAGCCTGGGGAGCAGGAGTGAGGACACTGTTCAGTGGCAAAAGTCGTTGGTTCGCTGTGGCAAAAGTCGTTGGTTCACTATGGCAAAAGTCATTGGTTCACTGTGGCAAAAGTCGTTGGTTCACTGTGTCAAAAGCCGTTGGTTCACTGTGGCAAAAGCCGTGCGACCCGATACAAAGAAGCAGAAAATCATCCAGAGAGACAAACCCGTGGGTCTGGTCCAACCCGTCCCCCCTCCTCACCCCACACACCTTTTAAAGGGAGTAAAGATAAAGATAGGAATAAGCAAGAGAAGACCACAGTTACAGCCCCGCTTCTGTGCCAGGTAAGTCCTCTACGGGCTCACCGTAGCCCGTGCTACTTGCACAGGAGCTGGGCACGTAGCACGGGCTATGGTGAGCCCGTAGTGGACTTACCTGGCACAGGAGGGGGGATCAAAGAGTCTACTAGGTTAGTTTAGGCGTGTAGACAAGGCGATGCTGCCCGTCCAGCCTGCCGGACAGGCCACAAGTAGGAAGTCATCCTGGCTGTAGGGACTAAGATTGTGGGAAGGAGATGGCACTCCCACCGACACTTCTTCCTCTAATTACTCAATTAATTCAGTTAATTATGAGTCCGGGACGGTGTGCTTCGAAGGGGCGGGTGTGGGCCTCTTTGGCTGTGGAGCGGAGGCTTGCAGTTGTGGAAACAGTGTTGGTGGTTTCGCTGGCGAGGGCGGACCGTTCGCCAGGTTGGCCGACAACCAGCACGCAGCTCCATAGTCTCCTGAGGCTGATGGATGCCTCCTGCTACCTCGTATAGGGTGGTGGGAGTTGTGGGTCTGCCTGACGTCATGTGAATGTGTAACATAACCTAAAGTGTTTGGGAAGCCAACAGCTAAAGCTCGACATCATCAAGTACCGTCCCCCCAACCCTCTTATTCCCACTTAAGTCAGCCTCTGTTCCTCTTTCCTAGTTCTCTTCCTTCCACTTGATTGATAAAGATTAAGCTACCGAAGATGTGGCACGGGCATGAATAGCCCCTAACTCTTGCTTCCATTCCTCCTGCCTTATTACCGCCCCTTCTTCCTCCTCCTCCTCTTCACCTTCCTCTTCCCCGTCTCACCTTACCTTTACTTTTCTCCTCGCCTTACCTTCATCCTCATCTCACCTGCCTGCTCAAACCTCCTTGCTGCTGCTGCTTGAGAAATCGTGAGAGCTTTTCCTACTTCACAATTCCCAACTACAAGCTTTTCAAACTTCTTTTAGTAATGAGAATCACAGCATTCTTGACCACGCTAAGACCTGGCTGGGTGGCGGACCCACCAAATACCCTCCCAAAAAGGCTCTCATACGCTAAGAACATAACCTTCACCAATTATACCAACAAGCACCTTTTCATGCCTATAACAAGGACATGAAAAGCTAAAAGCTGTCCTACAGCCTGTCCTCCTACGACATGTCCTCCTACGACCTGTCCTCCTACGACATGTCCTCCTACGACCTGTCCTCCTACGACCTGTCCTCCTACAGCCTGTTCTCATACGACCTGTCCTCCTACAGCCTGTTCTCCTACGACCTGTCCTCCTACGGCCTGTCCTCCTACATCAACCAGGTATCAACCAGCCTGTTCTCATACGACCTGTCCTCCTACAGCCTGTTCTTCTACGACCTGTCCTTCTACGGCCTGTCCTCCTACAGCCTGTCCTCCTACAGCCTGTCCTCCTACAGCCTGTCCTCCTACAGCCTGTCCTCCTACAGCCTGTCCTCCTACAGCCGATCTTCCTACAGACTGTCCTTCTACAGCCTGTCCTCCTACAGACTGTCCTTCTACAGCCTGTCCTCCTACAGCCTGTCCTCCTACAGCCGATCTTCCTACAGACTGTCCTTCTACAGCCTGTCCTCCTACAGCCTGTCCTCCTACAGCCGATCTTCCTACAGACTGTCCTTCTACAGCCTGTCCTCCTACAGCCTGTCCTCCTACAGCCTGTCCTCCTACAGCCGATCTTCCTACAGACTGTCCTTCTACAGCCTGTCCTTCTACAGCCTGTCCTCCTACAGCCTGTCCTCCTACAGCCGATCTTCCTACAGACTGTCCTTCTACAGCCTGTCCTCCTACAGCCTGTCCTCCTACAGCCGATCTTCCTACAGACTGTCCTTCTACAGCCTGTCCTCCTACAGCCTGTCCTCCTACAGCCTGTCCTCCTACAGCCGATCTTCCTACAGACTGTCCTTCTACAGCCTGTCCTCCTACGACCTGTCCTCCTACGACCTGTCCTCCTACGACCTGTCCTCCTACGACCTGTCCTCCTACGACCTGTCCTCCTACAGCCTGTCTTCCTACAGCCTGTCCTCCTACAGACTGTCCTTCTACAGCCTGTCCTCCTACAACCTGTCTATATGATATAAAACAAATAGAAATAAAATATTAGAGGCAATCCATTAATCGGAACACGATGCACAGCGGTCAGTAAAGATACTGTGAAGCTGTAATGAAGTAACAGTGAGGCTGCAGTGACACTACAGAGTGTGTAGTGTAGAGGGTATAGTGCAGAGGGCCCTCCCTTCCCCCCTCTGCTTGCAACACCACTTGCCTGCAAAGGGGAGGGGGGGCGCACCAGCATGCTCTAGTATGGTGAAGTACACACCACTGCGCACCAGCATGCTCTAGTATGGTGAAGTACACACCACTGCGCACCAGCATGCTCTAGTATGGTGAAGTACACACCACTGCGCACCAGCATGCTCTAGTATGGTGAAGTACACACCACTGTGAACCCGGCCATTCACAGGCGCTCCCGCGGGCTTGTGGCCAAGTCGAACGTGTCAAAGGCTATTTACAGAGGCCGAGACTGGCGTCACCCGACCGTGAAATTATAATGAAGACTTGGCCGGAGCTTGGACGAGTTCCCGCCCTCTTCCACGCTGCCTTGGACGAGTTCCTGCCCCCCCCCCCTCTTTCACACTCGCCCCCCTTCCGCACTACCATCTGAAGATGATTTCGGGGCTCAGTGTCCCCGTGGCCCGGTCCTCGATGAGGCCTCCTTTTTGTTACACCCCCCCAGGAGGCAGCCCGTAGCAGCTGTCTAACTCCCAGGTACCTATTTACTGCTAGGTGAACAGGGGCATTATGGTGAAACAAACTCTATTTGTTTCCGCCTCCACCGGGGATCGAACTCGGAACCTCAGGACTACGAGTCCCGAGCGCTGACCACTCAGCCGTCAGGCTCCCCCTTACCATGCCTCTATAATCATAATATTATACACTATATCATCATCATAACGTCTTCAAACTTATATACCCGAAACGCTTTGATACATTAAACAATTTACATATACCTAATTAACTACTAACTTAATCATTTTATTGCTAAAATATACGTTATATCCAGATTTATTATTAGTACCTTAATATCTCAACTATTACCGGATTAAATCCAATAGATAAATTCGTTGTAATTCGTGAATACAATTTCGTATGGAGTGTTCTGGGGTTGACAGATGCGTCAGGATAAGGAAAGTATTAGTGGCACCCCGATGAGTCGCTCGCTATACTGACGGCTTGTAGTGCCAGTATAGTGCCTACCCCCATTGTTGGGGCACTGTCACCCAGGTGCTGTTGTGGGTCCGTTGTGTGGCACCACCCTCCCTTATCCTGTCTGGCACCATTTGTGTGTGTTGTTGCCCCGATAAACTTATTTCAATGTCAACTATCTGTTGATTGCTAGTCGAGAGGCGGGACCAAAGAGCTGAAGCTCAGCTCCTGTAAGGTGAAATAATAGTTGATCAGTGTGTCAGGAGCACAAGCGGGCTGTCAGCACCTGGCCTCCTACAACCTGTCCTGCAACCTGGCCTCCTGCGACCTGGCCTCCTGCGACCTGGCCTCCTGCGACCTGGCCTCCTGCGACCTGGCCTCCTGCGACCTGGCCTCCTGCAACCTGGCCTCCTGCAGCCTGGCCTCCTGCAGCCTGGCCTCCTGCAACCTGTCCTCCTGCAACCTGTCCTCCTGCAACCTGTCCTCCTGCAACCTGTCCTCCTGCAAAATGTCCTCCTGCAACCTGTCCTCCTACGAAGAACGTCGTGTTTCGCTCGTATGCGTCACATACGGCTAAAAGCTGTCGTGCTAAAAAAATGGAAGCGGCTGGCGAAAGTGACGTACTGTCCCTTTTTCTGTTGATAGGTCCACTGGTAGGTTAGGATTAAGGCACGTTAGTACGACCGTTTCACGACGTTGGGGACCCTCGCGAGAACGGACTGGGGACGATCAGGGTGAAATCAGGAATGTAGGAAGTTGTTTAGGAGAGGTGTAAATATGAGAAGGGATGGGAAGGTAGGGTGAGGGAAGGTAGGGTGAGAGAGAGTGGGAAGGGAGCAGGAAGGGTGGGAGGGGGCGGGATACAACCTATGGGGTGATGGGGGGAGGGGGGGGAATCTCCACCGCTCCTCTTGTTACTATGGCAACGAGAGATAAAAACAATTTTGCTTGGAGGTAAAGTCGTGAGGGACAGTCAGTAAAGTACACCACACTACCTTGTGGAACGTGCTGGTTGGCACAGGTGGACGGGGGGATAGTAAAAGGTGGAGGGGGGGGGAGGGTAGGAGGTGAGGAAGGGGGGAGCGGGGGATAGTAAGAGGTGAAGAGGGGGGGGGGTAAGATAAGACACATGAAGAACTTTTATATTCTTTTCCTACCACAGACGTGGCCAGACATTTACAGTGCTAACTAGTATATATACATATTCTTCTGTCCTCCATGGACAGGGTGAGAGAGCTGTTAAACATACAGTTCAGTGACTTATTGGACAACCACAGAAGGTGATTGCAGTGCTTACAAAATGCTAATTTAACCAATATACAGAAATACACAGATTTACGTCAGCCCTACATAAGCAGTGTTCGATGTGGGTTGTGTTCCTATCTGTGTTATTTGAGGATGAGAGAGTCATGAGGCTAAGTTCGAGTCTTGTAGGACTGAGCTTCCTACCATACAGCCTGTCCTCCTACAACCTGGATCTAATCCATAGTTGTGGATTGTGAGCACAATCCAGGCCAGTCGACCTGGATTGTGTTCACTTAACTTTCACTTGTTACGATATGATATAAAATAATGCAGATGAGTCACAATAACGTGGCTGAAATATGTTGACCAGACCACACACTAGAAGGTGAAGGGACGACGACGTTTCGGTCCGACCTGGACCGTTCACAATAGACTTGAGAATGGTCCAGGACGAACCGAAACGTCGTCGTCACTTCACCTTCTAGTGTGTGGTTTGGTCAACTTATAAAATGATCACTTCAGTTCCTTACCTTGCCTGTTATTTCCTTAGTCGTTATTTGATGGGCTATCACTCTATAAACGTTAATCACAGGCTCTGACAAACTCTCCATATAGTCTCTTCGTTGTCAAGTACTAATGACTTCGTTATTTATTGATGATAACGTAGCTGGAAAAGACGAGATTGTCTTCATCTACAACCATATTGACCTGGATTATATCGCTGGTTTTTCTTCTCCATAAAACTGGTTATTTATCTTTTTATCATTTTCCCAAGCATTTATCCAACCACTTGGGATGGACGGTAGAGCGACGGTCTCGCTTCATGCAGGTCGGCGTTCAATCCCCGACCGTCCAAGTGGTTGGGTACCATTCCTTTCCCCCGTCCCATCCCAAATCTTTATCCTGACCACTTCCTAGTGCTTTATAGTCGTACTGGCTTGGCGCTTTCCCCTGAATTTCTTCTCAAACATTTAAATATGATATTTGAACGACCCGTCCGTAGCGTTCATCATTACTGTATTACCTCCTTGAATAAATCCACAAGGGTTCGTGATGAGGGTTCGAACTTACGCCCGGGATGATCCCAGACGCTGCCTTAGTCGACTAGGTCACGACATGGTAAAAAGAATTGCAACCGGGAGTGCTACTGATCCTGCAGCCTCTCCGAAACAAAAACTAGGGTTTTACACAATTACCCCCACACACTGCTTCTCCTTATTACACCCAGTGCCAGAAGTATTTAACGTGTCTATATTTAAACATCGAGTGCCACGAATCTGGCCCTGGGAGCCAAATGCATATTGGCTATTAATGATTTATTGGCTATTTCCTCTTTGAGGTTTGTGGAGCATCGTTGTAATATCCGACTTTAGACATTCTGTGTGGGAGAAGTTCTTGAAGAAATTGGCAGTATCTTCTGTTTTCACTGTCCACTACATCGTTAAAGATTCATACTGATCTTTAATGATTTCACTAATTTCTCTATCGCCGTTGGTGTACATATCTTTTAAAGAGTCGAATAAAGTAATAATTCGTTTTTATTTTAATCTTTATATTTTCCTTCATTCTGATTTGTTTAAGTTTTTTCTCAGAAGGTAAATTTTCCTTCGCTATAAAATTTGCCGTCATTTGAGTATTTCAGAAACACTCTTCTTCTTTGTCAAAGTTCTTTGCGTTTTCTATTTAAACTAGACTTCCTTTTATGCGAGAAAAATCATCTCTGCAGATTTTGTGCAGCTGTATTTACCATCTACGTGCATTGTAGACACTAAATCCCCGAAATCATCTCAAGATAACCAAGATCTCAAGATAACCATAACCTTGTGGATTTATTCATTTGATGCATCACGCTATTGTGGTTTGTGTGTGTATCTTAGTGAGTACTTTTGGCACCAGGTTTAAAGTCACGTCCACATTCAAATATTTTTCCCCTTCACCGATGGATAAACTTTCCCCATTACTCTATACTGTTCTTTTGATCTCTGACCACTCCTGTAGCATGTTTAGACCTGCAACCTGTCCTCCTGCAACCTGTCCTCCTGCAACCTGTCCTCCTGCAACCTGTCCTCCTGCAACCTGTCCTCCTGCATCCTGTCCTCCTGCAACCTGTCCTCCTGCATCCTGTCCTCCTGCAACCTGTCCTCCTGCAACCTGTCCTCCTGCAACCTGTCCTCCTGCATCCTGTCCTCCTGCAACCTGTCCTCCTGCAACCTGTCCTCCTGCAACCTGTCCTCCTGCAACCTGTCCTCCTGCAACCTGTCCTCCTGCATCCTGTCCTCCTGCAACCTGTCCTCCTGCATCCTGTCCTCCTGCAACCTGTCCTCCTGCAACCTGTCCTCCTGCAACCTGTCCTCCTGCAACCTGTCCTCCTGCAACCTGTCCTCCTGCAACCTGTCCTCCTGCAACCTGTCCTCCTGCAACCTGCCCTCCTGCAACCTGTCCTCCTTCAACCTGTCCTCCTGCAACCTGTCCTCCTGCAACCTGTCCTCCTGCAACCTGCCCTCCTGCAACCTGTCCTCCTGATACCTGTCCTCCTGCAACCTGTCCTCCTGATACCTGTCCTCCTACAACCTGTCCTCCTGCAACTTACTCTAGTCCGCTGCTATCTTCATATGCCTCATGAGCCTAGCATCATCTACAGTGACATTAGGAACACCATTTTTCTAGTTAGTCGTTTTCCTAGATCATAAACAACAGGGGACCCAGTACTGCGCCCTGTGCGACGCTTCTCCCTTACCGCCCTCTAGCCTGACTCCACACTTTGGAAAGAAATAATGGTGAAATGAACCAATGTGGAAATATTCAAAGCGAAATCCGTACACAGTTCAAGAGCAGATAGAAGGGAGATGATAGCCTTGAGATAACTGAAAGATGGTGGCTGAGCGCTGGCGCTAATTCAAATTAAGTGAGGCCGCTACTATCTAGCCACCGGCGCTAGATTAGCGTGCGCCGCTAGTCTAGCAGGTACCAGGGGAGAGAGTCACGAAGCCGTTACGCAAACACTTACGAACGTGTACACCTTTCCTTAATCTTTGGCGGCTTTGGTTACATTTATTAAACAGTTTACAAGCATGAAAACTTGCCAATCAACTGTTGTTATTGTTATAAACAGCCTCCTGGTGCTTCGGAGCTCATTAACTGTTTTATAATTGTAAACAAAGCTGCCAAAGATTGAGGAAAGATGTGCAGGTTCGTAAGTGTTTGCGTAACTGCTTTGTGAATCTGGCGCCCTGGTGGATATAATGACACGCTTCCTCTCATTAATACAGTCACACACACACACACACACACACACACACACACACACACACACACACACACACACACACACACACACACAGAGTGTGTGTGTGTGTGTGTCAGAGTGGTTGACAAAATGTCCATTTGTCAGAGTGGTTGACAAATGGAATGCATTAGGAAGCGATGTGGTGGAGGCTGACTCCATACACAGTTTCAAGTGTAGATATGATAGAGCCCATTAGGCTCAGGAAACTGTACACCTGTTGATTGACGGTTGAGAGGCGGGACCAAAGAGCCAGAGCTCAACCCCCGCAAGCACAACTAGGTGAGTACAACTAGGTGAGTACACACACACACACACACACAC
>WNGS01167372.1:5375687-5386706 GCA_020271785.1 Procambarus virginalis | reverse complement strand
TGAGGGCCGTTGATGAGGTTGATGACAGTTAAGAGGCGGGACCAAAGAGCTAAAGCTCAACCCCCTCCCCCGCCCCGGAAGCACTGTTAAGTGAGTACACACATACGCCCCCAGGTTCCACCTCACACACCCCCACCCCACCCCAACCCCCCCAATCCCTACACCCCAAAACATCCCCCCCCCCACGACTTCCCACCCCCCCCCACAACTCTCCCCCCACCCCACAACCAAACACCCCCAGGAAGGCCACTTAATAAGGTTTGCGACTCACAAAGAGAGACGGTCGCCATCAGCAGTAGTTAAGTGACGAGTGATACGGACGAGGCTTTTGTCGTTAGCTGCCAGTCGAGGCGCGGACCAAGACGAGAAATCTGCATCACTTAGCATACATCACGGGTCAGGCGTTCGAGGCACCGTGGCGGGCATAACGTGATTTAGCAGCTGTCATGGGGCTGGGGGGGGGGGAGGTGTTCCTCATGCTGGTCCAGAGAAACGTCTTGTGTCGCACTCAACTATTGCTGCCAACCTCTTGCACACATACACACACAATCGACTTGAGAATGGTCCAGGACGGACCGAAACGACGTCGTCCCTTCACTTTCTAGTGTGTGGTCTGGTCAACACACACACACACACACACACACACACACACACACACACACACACACACACACACACACACACACACACACACACACACACACAGTGGGTGGTGGCTGAGTGGACAGCGCTCTAGACTCGTGGACCTAGGGACCCGGGTTCGATCACCCGGCACCCCCGGAAAAAAACAAATGGGCAGTTTCCTTCACCCTAATGCCCCCTGTTACCTAGCAGTAAACAGTTACCTGGGAGTTAGACACCTGTTACGGGCTGCTTCCTGGGTGTGTGTGGAGAAAAAAATTAGTAGTTAGTAACAGTTGATTGACTGACAGTTGAGAGGCGGGCTGAAAGAGCAGAGCTCAACCCCCGCAAGCTCAACTAGGTGAATATAACTAGGTGAACACACACAAGACGTGAGCCAGACGCAGATAGAAATGGCAAATACTTTTGAAACAGCATTTGACAGAACTATCAGGAGTCAAGGAAAAGGTCCCACCAGCCTCACTAAACGGGTGTTAACCCCTAAATGAGGCGGATGTCGAGAAGACGGTGTGGAGATGTTCCTTGAGGCATCAAGGGACATCATTGTCGATGGAGATGAGTGACAATACCGTAGCTTAAGGGCTGATTTCCAACCCACACATCTCAAAATGAAAAAACATGTTTCTTCATTACCGCTTATTGAGTACATAATGGGGCTAATAGACCAATAAACACACTAAAGGACACGAGAGATTACAGGTGAGGGATTGTACGAGGTTATTAAAATACAACAGGAAAATGAAGGCTGGGTAGATTGCATTTTCCTAGACTATCAAAGAGTATTTGATACTGTTCCTTACGAAAGACTGGTCTTCAAGACGGAGAGGCAAACTGGGATAATTGTAAAGACACCGAACTGGATAAGGTCACAGTTCAACCTCATCTCCACCACCAGGTTCGAACCTCCGGCATTCCCAGTGACGATTCGAAACCAGGTCTCGAGCTGGAGGACTGTAACAAGTGGGGGTCCCCCAAGGCTCGCTCCTGAGGAATATCACTAATGAGGAATATCAAAACAGAGGATTGCAGTAAGTTACGGGACGACCTTGACACACTCCAAGAGTGGGTAAACAAATGGATGTTGGAGTTCAATTCCAATAAGTGCAATTGAAGCGTTAACGAACATAGGAAAAGGAGAAAGAAGTCCTGGGGCCAGATTCACGAAGCAGTTACGCAAGCACTTATGAACATGTACATCTTTTCTCCATCTTTGGCGGCTTTGTTTACAATTATTAAACAGTTAATGAGCTCCGAAGCACCAGGAGGCAGTTTATAACAATAACAACGGTTGATTGGGAAGTTTTCATGCTTGTAAACTGTTTAATAAATGTAACCAAAGCCGTCAAAGATTGAGGAAAGATGTTCACGTTCATAAGTGCTTGCGTAAGTGCTTTCGTGAATCTGGCCCCTGGTGTCTACACCATACAAGGAAGGCATTTACAGGAATCGGAGAAAGAAATTTTGGAGTGGATTACATTGACAGGAGTGGATTATATCCACATAAAATGTGGATATGTGGATATAATTCCAACACTAACACCAGAGGAACACACAGGCAGGCTGACACCGTCAGTATATAGGACGCTGGCAAACATAAGAACGTCATAAAGAAATCTAAATCTCAAAGCCATCTACACATCTTTTATTAAACCAATAATGGAATATGCAGCACCGGCCTGGAATCTACACCTTGTGAAACATAAAACTAAAATTGATAAAAAAAGGGGTACAGATTTGTAACATGACTGGTGCCGGAGTTGAGAGGTTTAAGCTATGAGGATACATTGAGGGAACCGGGCCTCACAACCAAGGAGCAAGGAAGGAAAAGAGGAGATATAATAACAAGATACTGTGGGAAAATAGGACAAGGCGGACAAGAGGACAAAAGTGGAAGCTGGCAACGCTACGAGTTAAAAGAAATGTAAGGAAACACAAGTACCCTTGTACGGGTAGTTAACAAATGGAATGCATTGAGGGAAGAAGTTATAGAAGCCACCTCCATCCATAATTTCAGGAGATGGGCTGGATTTTCCTCTTCGACAAAAGAGACGAGGATATTGTAAGCATACACAAGGATACATACAAGGAAACAAAATAATACACACGAGGATACACAAGGATATACACGCTTAAATTTGAAGGCTGAAACTAGATTATCTCAAGTCCAAATCTGATGTTCCGACACTGAAAGTTCCGATATTGGAGTCGAGCCTCATGAGGGATGACACCACCACACAAGTGACACCTGAAGTGAGGCGGTGGACAGACCAAAGGTTGATTGACAGATGATTGACTTGGGTGTCTTAATCTGAAGATTAAGACACCCAAGAGGTGGCACGGGCAGGAGTGACCCGTAAGTGGTGATCGTGTGACATTTAGAAGTGTCTCTGGGCTTCTGAAAGGCCCAAGAGGGGCAGGGCTGTTAGCACACCGGGCGGGGCGGGGCGCTGGAAGGGGCCGGTGTACGCGCTCATGGGAGCCTGGGAGCAGGAGCGAGGACACTGTTCAGTGGGAAAACCCGTTGGTTCACTGTGGCAAAAGCCGTTGGTTCACTGTGGGCAAAAGTCGTTGGTTCACTGTGGGCAAAAGTCGTTGGTTCACTGTGGGCAAAAGTCGTTGGTTCACTGTGGCAAAAGTCGTTGGTTCACTGTGGGCAAAAGTCGTTGGTTCACTGTGGCAAAAGCCGTTGGTTCACTGTGGGCAAAAGTCGTTGGTTCACTGTGGCAAAAGTCGTTGGTTCACTGTGGGCAAAAGTCGTTGGTTCACTGTGGCAAAAGTCGTTGGTTCACTGTGGGCAAAAGTCGTTGGTTCACTGTGGCAAAAGTCGTTGGTTCACTGTGGCAAAAGCCGTTGGTTCACTGTGGGCAAAAGTCGTTGGTTCACTGTGGCAAAAGCCGTTGGTTCACTGTGGCTAAAGCCGTTGGTTCACTGTGGGCAAAAGTCGTTGGTTCACTGTGGGCAAAAGTCGTTGGTTCACTGTGGGCAAAAGTCGTTGGTTCACTGTGGGCAAAAGTCGTTGGTTCACTGTGGCAAAAACCGTTGGTTCACTGTGGCAAAAGCCGTTGGTTCACGGTGGGCAAAAGCCGTTGGTTCACTGTGGCAAAAGTCGTTGGTTCACTGTGGCAAAAGTCGTTGGTTCACTGTGGCAAAAGCCGTGCGACCCGATACAAAGAAGCAGAAAATCATCCAGAGAGACAAACCCGTGGGTCTGGTCCAACCCGTCTCCCCTCCTCACCCCACACACCTTTAAAAGGGAGTAAAGATAAAGATAGGAATAAGCAAGAGAAGACCACAGTAACAGCCCCGCTTCTGTGCCAGGTAAGTCCTCTACGGGCTATGGTAAGCCCGTAGTGGACTTACCTGGCACAGGAGCGGGGATCAAAGAGTCTACTAGGTTAGTTTAGGCGTGTAGACAAGGCGATGCTGCCCGTCCAGCCTGCCGGACAGGCCAGAAGTAGGAAGTCATCCTGGCTGTAGGGACTAAGATAGTGGGAAGGAGATGGCACTCCCACCGACACTTCTTCCTCTAATTACTCAATTAATTCAGTTAATTATGAGTCCGGGACGGTGTGCTTCGAAGGGGCGGGTGTGGGCCTGTGTGGCCGTGGAGCGGAGGCTTGCAGTTGTGGAAACAGTGTTGGTGGTTTCGCTGGCGAGGGCGGACCGTTCGCCAGGTTGGCCGACAACTAGCACGCAGCTCCATACTCTCCTGAGGCTGATGGATGCCTCCTGCTACCTCGTATAGGGTGTTGGTGGTGGGAGTTGTGGGTCTGCCTGACGTCACGTGAATGTGTAACATAACCTAAAGTGTTTGGAAAGCCAACAGCTAAAGCTCGACATCATCAAGTACCGCCCCTAACCCCTCTTATTCCCACTAAGTCAGCCTCTGTTCCTCTTTCCTAGTTCTTTTCCTTCCAATTGATTGATAAAGATTAAGCTACCGAAGATGTGGCACGGGCATGAATAGCCCCTAACTCTTGCTTCCATTCCTCCTGCCTTATTACCGCCCCTTCTTCCTCCTCCTCTTCCTCTTCACCCTTCCTCTTCCCCGTCTCACCTTACCTTTACTTTTCTCCTCGCCTTACCTTCATCCTCATCTCACCTGCCTGCTCAAACCTCCTTGCTGCTGCTGCTGCTGCTTGAGAAATCGTGAGAGCTTTTCCTACTTCACAATTCCCAACTACAAGCTTTTCAAACTTCTTTTAGTAATGAGAATCACAGCATTCTTGACCACGCTAAGACCTGGCTGGGTGGCGGACCCACCAAATACCCTCCCAAAAAGGCTCTCATACGCTAAGAACATAACCTTCACCAATTATACCAACAAGCACCTTTTCATGCCTATAACAAGGACATGAAAAGCTAAAAGCTGTCCTCCTACAGCCTGTCCTCCTACGACCTGTCCTCCTACGACCTGTCCTCCTACGACCTGTCCTCCTACGACCTGTCCTCCTACGACCTGTCCTCCTACGACCTGTCCTCCTACGACCTGTTCTCCTACGACCTGTTCTCCTACGACCTGTCCTCCTACAGCCTGTCTTCCTACAGCCTGTCCTCCTACAACCTGTCTATATGATATAAAACAAATAGAAATAAAATATTAGAGGCAATCCATTAATCGGAACACGATGCACAGCGGTCAGTAAAGATACTGTGAAGCTGTAATGAAGTAACAGTGAGGCTGCAGTGACACTACAGAGTGTGTAGTGTAGAGGGTATAGTGCAGAGAGCCCTCCCTTCCCCCTCTGCTTGCAACACCACTTGCCTGCAAAGGGGAGGGGGGGCGCACCAGCATGCTCTAGTAACGTGAAGTACACACCACTGCGCACCAGCATGCTCTAGTATGGTGAAGTACACACCACTGCGCACCAGCATGCTCTAGTATGGTGAAGTACACACCACTGTGAACCCGGCCATTCACAGGCGCTCCCGCGGGCTTGTGGCCAAGTCGAACGTGTCAAAGGCTATTTACAGAGGCCGAGACTGGCGTCACCCGACCGTGAAATTATAATGAAGACTTGGCCGGAGCTTGGACGAGTTCCCGCCCTCTTCCACACTGCCTTGGACGAGTTCCCGCCCTCTTCCACACTGCCTTGGACGAGTTCCTGCCCTCTTCCACACTGCCTTGGACGAGTTCCTGCCCCCCCCCTCTTTCACACTCGCCCCCCTTCCGCACTACCATCTTAAGATGATTTCGGGGCTTAGTGTCCCCGCGGCCCGGTCCTCGATGAGGCCTTTTTGTTACACACCCCCCAGGAAGCAGCCCGTAGCAGCTGTCTAACTCCCAAGTACCTATTTCCTACTAGGTGAACAGGAGCATCATGGTGAAACAAACTCTATTTGTTTCCGCCACCACCGGGGATCGAACCCGGAACCTCAGGACTACGAGTCCCGAGCGCTGACCACTCAGCCGTCAGGCTCCCCCTTACCATGCCTCTATAATCATAATATTATACACTATATCATCATCATAACGTCTTCAAACTTATATACCCGAAACGCTTTGGTACATTAAACAATTTACATATACCTAATTAACTACTAACTTAATCATTTTATTGCTAAAATATACGTTATATCCAGATTTATTAGTAGTACCATAATATCTCAACTATTACCGGATTAAATCCAATAGATAAATTCGTTGTAATTCGTGAATACAATTTCGTATGGAGTGTTCTGGGGTTGACAGATGCGTCAGGATAAGGAAAGTATTAGTGGCACCCCAGTGAGTCGCTCGCTATACTGACGGCTCGTAGTGCCAGTATAGTGCCTACCCCCATTGTTGGGGCACTGTCACCCAGGTGCTGTTGTGGGTCCGTTGTGTGGCACCACCCTCCCTTATCCTGTCTGGCACTATTTGTGTGTGTTGTTGCCCCGATAAACTTATTTCAATGTCAACTATTTGTTGATTGCTAGTCGAGAGGCGGGACCAAAGAGCTGAAGCTCAGCTCCTGTAAGGTGAAAAAATAGTTGTTCAGTGTGTCAGGAGCATAAGCGGGCTGTCAGCACCTGGCCTCCTGCAACCTGGTCTCCTGCGACCTGGCCTCCTGCGACCTGGCCTCCTGCGACCTGGCCTCCTGCAACCTGGCCTCCTGCGACCTGGCCTCCTGCAACCTGGCCTCCTGCAACCTGTCCTCCTGCAACCTGTCCTCCTGCAACCTGTCCTCCTGCAACCTGTCCTCCTGCAACCTGTCTTCCTACAACCTGTCCTCCTACAAAGAACGTCGTGTTTCGCTCGTATGCGTCACATACGGCTAAAAGCTGTCGTGCTAAAAAAATGGAAGCGGCTGGCGAAAGTGACGTACTGTCCCTTTTTCTGTTGATAGGTCCACTGGTAGGTTAGGATTAAGGCACGTTAGTACGACCGTTTCACGACGTTGGGGACCCTCGCGAGAACGGACTGGGGACGATCAGGGTGAAATCAGGAATGTAGGAAGTTGTTTAGGAGAGGTGTAAATATGAGAAGGGATGGGAAGGTAGGGTGAGGGAGGGTAGGGTGAGGGAGGGTAGGGTGAGAGAGAGTGGGAAGAGGGCAGGAAGGGTGAGAGGGGGCGGGATACAACCTATGGGGTGATGGGGGGAGGGGGGGGAATCTCCACCGCTCCTCTTGTTACTATGGCAACGAGAGATAAAAACAATTTTGCTTGGAGGTAAAGTCGTGAGGGACAGTCAGTAAAGTACACCACACTACCTTGTGGAACGTGCTGGTTGGCACAGGTGGACGGGGGGATAGTAAAAGGTGGAGGGGGGGGGAGGGTAGGAGGTGAGGAAGGGGGAGCGGGGGATAGTAAGAGGTGAAGAGGGGGGGGGGGGTAAGATAAGACACAGGAAGAACTTTTATATTCTTTTCCTACCACAGACGTGGCCAGACATTTACAGTGCTAACTAGTATATATACATATTCTTCTGTCCTCCATGGACAGGGTGAGAGAGCTGTTAAACATACAGTTCAGTGACTTATTGGACAACCACAGAAGGTGATTGCAGTGCTTACACAATGCTAATTTAACCAATATACAGAAATACACAGATTTTCTTCTGCCCTACATAAGCAGTGATCGATGTGGGTTGTGTTCCTATCTGTGTTATTTGAGGATGAGAGAGTCATGAGGCTAAGTCCGAGTCTTGTAGGACTGAGCTTCCTACCATACAGCCTGTCCTCCTACAACCTGGATCCAATCCACAGCCTACAGTTGTGGATTGTGAGCACAATCCAGGCCAGTCGACCTGGATTGTGTTCACTTAACTTTCACTTGTTACGATATGTTATAAAATAATGCAGATGAGTCACAATAACGTGGCTGAAATATGTCGACCAAACCACACACTAGAAGGTGAAGGGACGACGGCGTTTCAGTTCGTCCTGGACCATTCACAATAGACTTGAGAATGGTCCAGGACGGACCGAAACGTCGTCGTCCCTTCATCTTCTAGTGTGTGGTCTGGTCAACTTATAAAATGACCACTTCAGTTCCTTACTTTGCCTGTTATTTCCTTAGTCGTTATTTGATGGGCTATCACTCTATAAACGTTACTCACAGGCTCTGACAAACTCTGCATATAGTCTCTTCGTTGTCAAGTACTAATGACTTCGTTATTTATTGATGATAACGTAGCTGGAAAAGACGAGATTGTCTTCATCTACAACCGTATTGACCTGGATTATATTGCTGGATTTTCTTCTCCATAAAACTGGTATTTATCTTTTTATCATTTTCCCAAGCATTTATCCAACCACTTGGGATGGACGGTAGAGCGACGGTCTCGCTTCATGCAGGTCGGCGTTCAATCCCCGACCAGCCAAGTGGTTGGGCACCATTCCTTTCCCCCCGTTCCATCCCAAATCTTTATCCTGACCCCTTCCCAGTGCTATATAGTCGTACTTGCTTGGCGCTTTCCCCTGAATTTCTTCTCAAACATTTAAATATGATATTTGAACGACCCGTCCGTAGCGTTCATCATTACTGTATTATCTCCTTGAATAAATCCACAAGGGTTCGTGATGAGGGTTCGAACTTACGCCCGGGATGATCCCAGACGCTGTCTTAGTCGACTAGGTCACGACATGGTAAAAAGAATTGCAACCGGGAGTGCTACTGATTCTGCAGCCTCTCCGAAACAAAAAGTAGGGTTTTACACAATTACCCCCACACACTTCTTCTCCTTATTACACCCAGTGCCAGAAGTATTTAACGTGTCTATATTTAAACATCGAGTGCCACGAATCTGGCCCTGGGAGCCAAATGCATATTGGCTATTAATGATATATTGGCTATTTCCTCTTTGAGGTTTGTGGAGCATCGTTGTAATATCCGACTTTAGACATTCTGTGTGGGAGAAGTTCTTGAAGAAATTGACAGTATCTTCTGTTTTCACTCTGTCCACTACATCGTTAAAGATTCATACTGATCTTTAATGATTTCACTAATTTCTCTATCGTCATTGGTGTACATATCTTTTAAACAGTCGAATAAAGTAATAATTCGTTTTTATTTTATTCTTTATATTTTCCTTCATTCTGATTTAAGTTTTTTCTCAGAAGGTAAATTTTCCTTTGCTATAAAATTTGCCGTCATTTGAGTATTTCAGAAACAGACTCTTCTTCTTTCTCAAAGATCTTTGCGTTTTCTGTTTAAACTAGACTTCCTTTTATCCGAGAAAAAATCATCTCTGCAGATTTTGTACAGCTGCATTTACCATCTACGTGCATTGTATATCAGCTTGGAACTATATTTACTCACTAAACTCTTAGTGAATAATTCCACAAGGGCCGTTATGAGGATTCGAACTTACGGCCGGGATGATCCCAGACGCTGCCTTAGTCGAGTGTCGTGACTTAGTCGACTTAGGCAGCGTCTGGGATCATCCTGGAGTAAGTTCGAACCCTCATCACGGCCCTTGTGGATTTATTCATTTGATGCATCACGCTATTGTGGTTTGTGTGTGTGTATCTTAGCGAGTACTTTTGGCATCAGGTTTAAAGTCACGTCCACATTCAAATATTTTTTCCCTTCACCGATGGCTAAACTTTCCCCCATTACTCTATACTGTTCTTTTGATCTCTGACCACTCCTGTAGCATGTTTAGACCTGCAACCTGTCCTCCTGCAACCTGTCCTCCTGCAACCTGGCCTCCTGCAAACTGGCCTCCTGCAACCTGGCCTCCTGCAACCTGGCCTCCTGCAACCTGGCCTCCTGCAACCTGGCCTCCTGCAACCTGGCCTCCTGCAACCTGGCCTCCTGCAACCTGTCCTCCTGCAACCTGGCCTCCTACAACCTGTCCTCCTGCAACCTGTCCTCCTGCAACCTGTCCTCCTGCAACCTGTTCTCTTGCAACCTGTCCTCCTGTCCTGCAACCTGTCCTCCGGCAACCTGTCCTCCTGCAATCTGTCCTCCTGCAACCTGTTCTCTTGCAACCTGTCCTCCTGTCCTGCAACCTGTCCTCCTGTCCTGCAACCTGTCTTCCTACAACCTGTCCTCCTACAACCTGACCTCCTACAACCTGACGTCCTACAACCTGTCCTCCTACAACCTGTCCTCCTACAACCTGTCCTCCTACAACCTGTCCTCCTACAACCTGTCCTCCTACAACCTGTCCTCCTACAACCTGTCCTCCTACAACCTGTCCTCCT
Source organism: Procambarus virginalis (assembly GCA_020271785.1). Taxonomy (NCBI): domain Eukaryota; kingdom Metazoa; phylum Arthropoda; class Malacostraca; order Decapoda; family Cambaridae; genus Procambarus; species Procambarus virginalis. The sequence continues at coordinate 5,376,430 of WNGS01167372.1, read as the reverse complement.
ACAACCTGTCCTCCTACAACCTGACCTCCTGCAACCTGTCCTCCTACAACCTGTCCTCCTGCAACCTGTCCTCCTGCAACCTGTCCTCCTGCAACCTGTCCTCCTGCAACCTGTCCTCCTACAACCTGTCCTCCTGCAACCTGTCCTCCTGCAACCTGTCCTCCTGCAACCTGTCCTCCTACAACCTGTCCTCCTACAACCTGTCCTCCTACAACCTGTCCTCCTGCAACCTGTCCTCCTGCAACCTGTCCTCCTGCAACCTGTCCTCCTACAACCTGTCCTCCTACAACCTGTCCTCCTACAACCTGTCCTCCTGCAACCTGTCCTCCTACAACCTGTCCTCCTGATACCTGTCCTCCTGCAACCTGTCCTCCTGATACCTGTCCTCCTACAACCTGTCCTCCTGCAACTTACTCTAGTCCGCTGCTATCTTCATATGCCTCATGAGCCTAGCATCATCTACAGTGACATTAGGAACACCATTTTTCTAGTTAGTCGTTTCCTAGATCATAAACAACAGGGGACCCAGTACTGCGCCCTGTGCGACGCCTCTCCCTTACCGCCCTCTAGCCTGACTCCACACTTTGGAAAGAAATAATGGTGAAATGAACCAATGTGGAAATATTCAAAGCGAAATCCGTACACAGTTCAAGAGCAGATAGAAGGGAGATGATAGCCTTGAGATAACTGAAAGATGGTGGCTGGAGCGCTGGCGCTAAATTCAAAATTAAGTGAGGCCGCTA
>WNGS01167372.1:5347103-5363806 GCA_020271785.1 Procambarus virginalis | reverse complement strand
GGGGCCCCTGGAACCCTCCCACACCTCCAGCGGGGCCCCCGGAACCCTCCCACACCTCCAGCGGGGCCCTAGGAACCCTCCCACACCTCCAGCGGGGCCCCCGGAACCCTCCCACACCTCCAGCGGGGCCCCGGAACCCTCCCACACCTCCAGCGGGGCCCGGAACCCTCCCACACCTCCAGCGGGGCCCCGGAACCCTCCCACACCTCCAGCGGGGCCCCCGGAACCCTCCCACACCTCCAGCGGGGCCCCGGAACCCTCCCACACCTCCAGCGGGGCCCCGGAACCCTCCCACACCTCCAGCGGGGCCCCCGGAACCCTCCCACACCTCCAGCGGGGCCCCGGAACCCTCCCACACCTCCAGCGGGGCCCCCGGAACCCTCCCACACCTCCAGCGGGGCCCCCGGAACCCTCCCACACCTCCAGCGGGGCCCTAGGAACCCTCCCACACCTCCAGCGGGGCCCTAGGAACCCTCCCACACCTCCAGCGGGGCCCCCGGAACCCTCCCACACCTCCAGCGGGGCCCTGGAACCCTCCCACACCTCCAGCGGGGCCCTGGAACCCTCCCACACCTCCAGCGGGCCCTGGAACCCTCCCACACCTCCAGCGGGGCCCCCGGAACCCTCCCACACCTCCAGCGGGGCCCTGGAACCCTCCCACACCTCCAGCGGGGCCCCCGGAACCCTCCCACACCTCCAGCGGGGCCCTGGAACCCTCCCACACCTCCAGCGGGGCCCTAGGAACTCTTCCACACCTCCAGCCGGTGTATTGATCAATAAATCCCGGTGTAGTGATCAATAAATCCCGGTGTATTGATCAATAAATCCCGGTGTAGTGATCAATAAATCCCGGTGTATTGATCAATAAATCCCGGTGTAGTGATCAATAAATCCCGGCGTAGTGATCAGTATCTCCGTGCGGGCCGTTATCATGTGTATAGGGGAGATGGTCCTTGCATTAACCCGCTATTAACATGATTAATCACTGCCCGGGTGAGCGGAAGGAATTACTGGCTACAGGGAAGGGAGCGACCAGCCGCAGGCTAACAGGACCTGCAGTCAACGCGGAGTCCACGACCCCGGGTTCTGACCACCCAGGAATGACGACCGTTTTTTCTAGGAGCAGCTAAATTCTGCTTGATTCAACAGCGCCAAATAAGTTAATGAAACTCCATAGAGTATATTAATCTCCAATTTAAATCATGGCCACTATCTTGTAGTGGTCTCGACAGCGGCTTGTCGAAATCCTCGTCAAAATTTAAAAAAAAAATGCCAAAAAAGACAATCACCATTGTCCCTGAGGATTTTTGTTATATGAAAATAATTTTATAAACTCTATAATACAATTTTTATATGACATAATACATATATTTTTGTATAATAAATTTAATCTAACTGAAATGAAATGTATTAGGCATACATTTCCCCAAACCGGAAACCCTCCCTCTTCCCTCCTATATGTACACGGCACAGCTATCTACTTTGTATATCTGAATAGTTGTTAGTCTTTCTCCCTGCGGTTTGGTAAAGGTTCTTGGCCATGGCGGCTTCTGGGTGCAGGTTCGAGGGAGTCAGGCACGAGAATCTGTAGTTGATACTGTATGTAAACAAAGCAAGTCCCTTTGAGATCCCCAGTCAGCATAAATGAATGAATATTCGTATTCATATACATGTGTACTGATGTATGAACATGTATAGGTCAGCCACACCTGGCTGGCGTATCCATGTTCTCTTCCAAAAACCGATCGTTCTTGCGTCACCGAAGCTGCTATGCTTGCAAGAACAGAACTAGCGTGTATATATCCGTGTATATATATACACTGACAGACCAGAACTGGCGTGTGTATATATCCTGACCTCACTCGCTGAATTAACGTTCATTCAACGCTGAATGAACGTACATTCAACGCCGAATTAACGTTCATTCAACATAGCTTGAGCTACCTCATTCCTTTGCGTGTATTTTACCTCAATAAACTTATTTCAATTTCAACGTTCATTCAACGCTGAATTAACGTTCATTCAACACTGAGTCAACGTTCATACTATGGTGCTTTAATTTTGACTAAAACGTCGCATTTGTGAGCGAATTGGTGGATTGGACAATACAGTGCGACGATGATGGGTTGACCTTCTCACTGTACTTGACCAAACTCAAGAAAATGGAAGTCAGACAAGGAGTACATCTTGATCAGTCTCCTCAGCACTACACTACACCTCCCAGTACACCCTTGACACTACACTACACCTCCCAGTACACCCTTGACACTACACCACACCTCCCAGTACACCCTTGACACTACACCACACCTTCCAGTACACCCTTGACACTACACCACACCTCCCAGTACACCCTTGACACTACACCACACCTCCCAGTACACCCTTGACACTACACCACACCTCCCAGTACACCCTTGACACTACACCACACCTCCCAGTACACCCTTGACACTACACTACCCCCCCCCTCCCCCCCGGTACACTGTCAACACCACACTCTTGCGTGTTCTTGTCAAAATGTTTGACTAGTGTTTAGGATTCAACACGTATTAGAATGTATTACTATAATATACAGTGTATTAATATGTATCTTATAGACTATTACCCATTAACCCTCCCATCATTAGCCTCTAACAACCCACTCCTTTCTAACTGCGTTAATTAAAGACCATTAACCCCTTTAACCCTTCTTTCACTAAGCCCTTAATTAAAGACCATTCCTCCATTAACACGAGTGTCTGTGTGGAACGGAACGGAACTATCAGTGAAAAGCGGCAAGCCATTACGACTGTATAGCACTGGGAAGGGGGTCAGGATAAGGATTTGGGATGGGACGGGGAGAAGGAATGGTGCCCCAACCACTTGTGGACGGTCGGGAATTGAACGCCGACCTGCATGAAGCGAGACCGTCGCTCTACCGCCCAGCTCAAGTGGATGGAGAAAACCTATGTGGAGAAATTAAGTAGGTGCAAGGCATGATAACCAACTGGGATCTGAAAATCATGTAAAATAGTCGAACAATATTCTTGCCAGGAAGTGATTTCCGGGGTTTAAGTCTATCCTGTAACCTATGATGTAGGTCCTTACCACTGTCACTGTTGATGCTCACTATAAGGTATTTGTACTGACCACAGCATTCAATGTTTTGCTACACACAGAAATCACAATTACGTGATGCATCAAAATCCACAAGGGCCGTGACGAGGATTCGAACCTGCGTCCGAGAGCATCCCAGACGCTGCCTTAATCGACTGAGCTACGTCATGGAAAAAGGAGTTAAAACCGAAGTTCTACTTCTCTTCGGTTTCTCGAAGTAGAACTTCGGTTTCAACTCCTTTTTTCCATGACGTAGCTCAGTCGATTAAGGACGTCGTCTGGGATGCTCTCGGACGCAGGTTCGAATCCTCGTCACGGCCCTTGTGGATTTGTTCATTCAATGTTTTGGTTAATGACTTTAGAAAGTAGGTCATTTGTGCTTTTGTGGGGATGAAGCGGTCTGGATTTTATTAGAGATAATAAGACCTCACTCAAAGCTTCTTAGCAACAAGAGAATAAACTAGAGCTTGCAATGGTGTTTGGATATTTGCAACAATAGGAAGTGTCATCAGCATAACAGATGAGAGCGTCGTCAGGGAGTGAGGGTGTATCAATTATCAGTTTGTGTATCAAAACATTGAACAATGTTGGGGTGAGCACTCCACCTTCAAGTGTACACAACTATAAGGTCGAGAATGATTACTTTTAACTCCCCCCCCCCTATCTCAACCACTAGGTCTGGACGGTAGAGCGACGGTCTCGCTTCATTCAGGTCGGTGTTCAATCCCCAACCGTCAAAGTGGTTGGGCACCATTCCTTCCCACCGTCCCATCACAAATCCTTATCCTGTCCCCCTTCCCAGTGCTATATAGTCGTAATGGATTGGCGTATTCCCCTGATTCTCACCCCCCCCCCCCCCGTCCCCTAAACCGCTTGGCCTGGACGGTAGAGTGACGGTCTCGCTTCATGCCAATTTGGTTGCTATGTATGTGACATCATGATGCGTTATATTTGTGAAAGATATCTTACAAGGGATTCTGAACCCTTGAGTCCATGCAGCGAGCAGGTTATTTATAGTTGCTAATATAGGCTTTTACTGTCAAGCTTGCTAAAAGTTTTCAAGTCTTTGTAGAGCAGATGTTGAATCACAGAAAATTATTCCTCCACTTATGTTATTTAGTGTAGTGGTGTGCAGCTGGGTATCTTTGTACACAGTTCAGCAATTCTTTAACCTGATACTGATTGAGTGCAAGAATTACAATATTTTTTTTTAATACATTAGGTACATCTGCATTTGTGCAGCTACCCTAGACAAGGGAATACAGTGTCAAAAAGCTAGCTACGTGATGCTAAAAAAAATCCCCATAGCTAGCATTTTGACGCTGTATTCCTCCTTCATATATTCTAGGGTAGATGCACAAATGCACATGTACCTAATGTATTAAAATAAAAAAAATAAATATATATATATATATATATATATATATATATATATATATATATATATATCACTAAGAACTCTTTGACCCGGCCAGGATTCGAACCCATGCCGTCCAGGATCACCCCTAAACGTACACAGTACCGTGACCACCGCACCAATGATCGTCATTGGTCATAGACGATCATTGGTGCGGTGATCACGGTACTGTGTACGTTTAGGGGTGATCCTGGACGGCACGGGTTCGAATCCTGGCCGGGTCAAAGAGTTCTTAGTGATATATGGCTTGCGCGTTCATGCAGCTTTCTCACATATATATATATATATATATATATATATATATATATATATATAATATATATATATATATATATATATATATAATATATGCGAACAAGCCTGAATGGTCCCCAGGACTATATGCGAATGAAAACTCACACCCCAGAAGTGACTCGAACCCATACTCCCAGGAGCAACGCAACTGGTATGTACAAGACGCCTTAAACCACTTGACCATCACGACGGACAAAATGAGGTGATAGCCGAAGCTATTTGAACCACCCCACCGCCGGCACTCGGATGGTTATCTTGGGCATAGCATTTTACCAAATCACCTCATTCTTTGGGGCACACGTGAGAAACACAAATGCGAACAAGCCTGAATGGTCCCCAGGACTATATGCGAATGAAAACTCACACCCCAGAAGTGACTCGAACCCATACTCCCAGGAGCAACGCAACTGGTATGTACAAGACGCCTTAAACCACTTGACCATCACGACCGGACATAATGAGATGATAGCCGAAGCTATTTGAACCACCTCACCGCCGGCACTCGGATGGTTATCTTGGGCATAGCATTTTACCAAATCACCTCATTCTTTGGGGCACACGTGAGGAACACAAATGCGAACAAGCCTGAATGGTCCCCAGGACTATATGCGAATGAAAACTCACACCCCAGAAGTGACTCGAACCCATACTCCCAGGAGCAAAGCAACTGGTATGTACAAGACGCCTTAAACCACTTGACCATCACGACCGGACATAATGAGATGATAGCCGAAGCTATTTGAACCACCTCACCGCCGGCACTCGGATGGTTATCTTGGGCATAGCATTTTACCAAATCACCTCATTCTTTGGGGCACACGTGAGGAACACAAATGCGAACAAGCCTGAATGGCTTGTCTGGGGTGTGAGTTTTCATTCGCATATAGTCCTGGGGACCATTCAGGCTTGTTCGCATTTGTGTTCCTCACGTGTGCCCCAAAGAATGAGGTGATTTGGTAAAATGCTATGCCCAAGATAACCATCCGAGTGCCGGCGGTGAGGTGGTTCAAATAGCTTCGGCTATCATCTCATTATGTCCGGTCGTGATGGTCAAGTGGTTTAAGGCGTCTTGTACATACCAGTTGCGTTGCTCCTGGGAGTATGGGTTCGAGTCACTTCTGGGGTGTGAGTTTTCATTCATATATATATATATATATATATATGTGTGTGTTTGTGTATGAATATCACGAAAATAAACACATGATTAAAAATGTGACAATGTCAGACCACGGAGGAAAAATGAAACAGGAATTTTTTTCTTAAGTACTTTCGTATATTAATACATCTTCAGAAGGAGTGATTTTACAGATCGAGTACTGGACATAAATAGGCAGGAGAGAAGGGTAAAGTGAGGTGAGGTACAATACGTGGCACTGCAGACGGCCTATTGGTCCATCTGATGCAGCAACCACACACAGGTCAACAACTAGGTAATTATAGCATAAAATAGTAAATATATACAATGAATTAGTGAGACAAATGTGTTCCAATGATCCTACTTAAATCGCCCTTTAATTGATCTATTAACCCTTAAACTGCGCAACGCGCTTGCAGGCTCACGTCTGGTTTGCGCAACGCGCCTCCGGGTATTTGTATTTTTCACGTTCCATTCAAAACTCCCGCGGCTACACGGGGTTCACATCAGCTTCCTCAGGGCTCTTGTAAACAGACGCCATCTTAAAAAAAAATCGTGGTCCACATTCCGGGTGTGGGAGCCTCAGTAGTGATTAGAGCAACCAAGGCTGGCGCTTGCAGCATGAGCGCACAGCACTGCTGTTCAGCGTGTGACCACAGCATCACCTAATAATGTCAAAATATATATATAACTTGTATTATTTAGCTATGATAGTGTTATAGAAGAGCCTGAGTGTGATAATGACTGGGTACAATGTTCAAATATCAGTGATTTAATGCTGTTCACGATGTTCACAGCACTAGCCACAGCACCACAGCATTATTTCGTCCATCTAGGAATCTTCAAATGATTTCTTAGGTTCCTTTTCAAAATAAACATGTGGTCAATTATTCATTTACAGGAATTAGTGACCAGGATTGTGGTTATAATTAGCGTTGTGCGTAGTATTGTGGAAGGAGGAATTTTGGTGAGGGAGGGAGGGCGAGAATTGAGGTAGCCTCATTGTGTGTGTGTGTGGCAGCCACTCTTGTTTTGCTCACCATACTAGCTTAGTGGTTTGCTATGGGCAAAACATATGTACATGGGTATATATAGTGTGTGTATATAGTGTAAGAACAGCAACAGGAGAATGTTGAGAGGAGCTATTTTGGTGAGGGAGGTGACGTAATCGTAGCGTCGTCTGCTGTGTGATTTTTCATGCAGTGTATGGTGGCCACTGTACTGTTTGGACACAATACCTGGCTTACTTGCATAGTTCTGGTAAATAAAACATGTAGATAGGTATATAGAACATGTGTAATAAGAACTATAACAGTATGGTGGGAGGAGCAATGTTGGCGAGTAAGATGTTGGAGTGAGAGAGACTGGCTGGATGTGGCTGCTCTCACTCGAGGTGTTCTGAATGTGTTCATGGCCAAATGCTCCCATTGGCCCATACGAGGCAGCTGTTATTGGCATATACGAGGCAGCTGCTATTGGCCCATACGAGGCAGCTGCTATTGGCCCATATGATGCAGCTGCTATTGGCCCATATGAGGCAGCTCCTATTGTCCCATACGAGGCAGCTGCTATTGGCATATACGAGGCAGCTGCTATTGGCATATACGAGGCAGCTGCTATTGGCCCATACGAGGCAGCTGCTATTGGTCCATACGAGGCAGCTGCTATTGGCCCATACGAGGCAGCTGCTATTGGCCCATACGAGGCAGCTGCTATTGGCCCATACGAGGCAGCTGCTATTGGCCCATACGAGGCAGCTGCTATTGGCCCATACGAGGCAGCTGCTATTGGCCCATACGAGGCAGCTGCTATTGGCACATACGAGGCAGCTGCTATTGGCCCATACGAGGCAGCTGCTATTGGCCCATACGAAGCAGCTCCTATTGGCCCATACGAAGCAGCTGCTACGCGATGTTCTGAATGTGTTGATGGTGAATGTATATAGTGTGTGACAGTGTATAGTGTGTAAATAGATTGTATATATACATAAATTAGCATGATACATAGTAAATGTGTGCTGCATATATGTACACAAGTGTCATGCACGTAACACAGTGTCTTTGGACAGTACGGATTTTTTACTGCCATAATATAGTGTACGTGTTCACTATACATAGGATTAGCACGTAAAAACAAATAAAATGTATTTGGAACTGTGCGAAAATAATGAACGAAAATATATTCGCGGCAACTCGCGCACCCCGCCCCGGGCGCCCTACTGGCCCCGGGAGCGTACGTCACGGGCGAACAGGGAATGATGACGTCACGCCCCAACTTACGGACCTCATAGCAGCCAAAGTAAGTACAATTTCGATTTTTTTTCTACATACCCATACTGAGGGAATGGTTTCTGACACTTTAAAAAGAAAAAAGAATTTTTTCCTGAGAATTTATTTCCTGCGCACTGCGGGGGTGTCATATTTGGAGGCAACGCAGTTAAGGGGTTAAAAATGGATCTAAGTTATATAGACCACTGCTAATGTTCAAATTACTTTCTTTTGTGATCTGTATCAAAGCAGATTCAATTATGTTTCTGTTATAGGTGCTTTTACAATTTGTTATTGAAGAAGCCATCTCCCAATCAATTTGGTGAGCATCTTCTGACAAATGAACAAACAAAGCATTAGACAATTGGCCCTGTCTTACAGAGTATTTATGTTGCAATATTCTACATTTCAAATCTTTAGATGTTTGCCCAACATAGAACTTATTACAGTCTTTACAAGGTATTTTATAAATGACACAATTATCACTACGAGGGCTGTTCCTAACTAATAGCTTACCAACAGTGTTTTCATAGCTAAACATTACATGTATATTAAAAAGTTTCAAGGCCTTGACAATATTCTCAAACCAGAGAAATTTGGTAAACATAACACATTCTGTGGGCGAATCTTTCACTGCATATATGCAGTGAAAGAATTCGCCCATTCTTGTACATGGAATTCGTCGAAAAGAAATTTGTTTCAAAAATAACTTCTGGAATCATTCCATGGTTTAGATATGTTGATGATATCTTGTGTATATGGCCTTCAGATGTAAACACAGATGAATTTGTAGCCAAACTTAATGACCAAGTAACCTCTATAAAATTTACTATGGAGACTGAAATTGATAAATGTTTGCCATTCTCAGATGTTCTTATTCAAAGGGAAGATTCTTCACTAAAGTTTAGTGTTTACAGAAAACCTACGAATAATCTATCTTATGTTCTTATTTTTCAGGGCGGGCATAGATACATTGTGAAAAAGTCAATTTTTTCTTCAATGTATCTAAGAGCTCTTCGAGTTGTGAGTCCAGAATTCTTAGACGAAGAGTTTAAGAATATGATTCGATTGATCTCAAGCTTTGTTACCCACTGAGTTTTTTGGAAGTTTGCCGTAACAAAGCACGTCGTACATACTGTAACCCCGCGCGATTATCCGGGATTCGAACATCGAAAAACACCTTTATACGGCCAAAATCGCAATCGGATAAAGTTATCACAATATCCGGCCAAAATAGCCACAGGAACCGGATTAACGAGAGTTTGGACGGATAAAATTTTGGGGCCAGTTAATGTCCTGCCGAAATTACACTATCCGGTCAGTTGCCCGGATCGAGTCTTTTTCCGTATATGAAAATATGAGGCGGGCCATACGGTATTAATCCCGTCTGCCCGTGACTCGAGGCGCATGGTGTAGGAGGGGGTGGGGTGGGTGGGTGGTGTGGTGTCGGGAGGGTGGGAGGAGAGCGTCGGGAGGGACCACCTGGGTACAGGAATTACCATTAATTTTAGAACAATTAATCATAGACAAAAAACAAATGAAATAAGTACTAGTAATTATGTAATACAAATATATAAGTTTTCTAAAAGCAATGTGCACAGGCTGAAGTTTCCTTAAAAATATTCTCCTGGCAGCCTACGTAAGGTGCTATAGCTGCCCCACGCCAAGTGGACCCGTCAACACTGGTCAATCCATTGCGTCCGTCCCTCGTGTTATACACAGTGCTGCGCCATTAGTGAAATATTTTTTAAATAACTTTTTATTTTCATAGTAACTTGAACATTTTTGGCCAAGACTATGTCTGGTAGCAGCATCAATCGTTCTGTAGGGTAAGAGGAAGAAAGTTGTCCTAACAATTAAAGACAAGTACTGTTATACACCTCAACCAGTGAGGCGTCACAGTGCTGCGCCATTAGTGAAATATTTTTTGAAAATCTTTTTTATTTTCATAGTAACTTTAACATTTTTGGCCAAGACTATGTCTGGTAGCAGCATCATCGTTCTGTGGAGGTGTTAAGAGGAAGAAGGTTGTCCTGGCAATTAAAGACAAGTTACGTGTTGTTCAACCAGTGAGGTATCACAGGCAGCCAAATGCCTTCAACAAGTGAGGCGCCACAGGCAAGCCAAGCGCCTTCAACAAGTGAGGCGCCACAGGCAAGCCAAGCGCCTTCAACAAGTGAGGCGCCACAGGCAAGCCCAAGCGCCTTCAACAAGTGAGGCGCCACAGGGCTAGCCAAGCGCCTTCAACAAGTGAGGCGCCACAGGCAAGCCAAGCGCCTTCAACAAAGTGAGGGCCATGCAAGCGCCTTTAACAAGTGAGGCCTCACAGGCAAGCAAAGCACCTTCAAACAGTGAGGCTTCAGCACCTGGCAGTCAAACTAACTTTGCTTAACGGAACTGTACAGTAATTTTAAGTGTTAATTTTAGTGTTGTGTTAGTATAGGTTACGTAAATTGTTAACAATTTCTAACTTCAAGATGTGTGGCATCAATCAAGAAGACGAACACCAACAAGGTAAGTGAGGTTCTAGTTGAATATCTAATAATTATATGTGGCAAGGCAATTCAAATTATGTTGTTTGTAGTATAAAAATTGTTGGAAATGGTCACTTTGGACTCGTAGGTGAAAAAGTACCATTATCCGAAAAACGTGATAATCCGGTGGGGTCCTTCCCATATAGTCCGGATGAGATCGAGTGGAGACAGTATTATAATTATATGCAGTGAAAGAATTCGCCCAAAGAATGTGTATGTTTACCATATTCTCTGGGTTTGAGAATATGTCAAGGCCTTGAAACTTTTAATATACATGTAATGTTTAGCTATGAAAACACTGGTGGTAAGCTATTAGTTAGGAACAGCCCTCGTAGTGATAATTGTGTCATTTATAAAATACCTGTAAAGACTGTAATAAGTTCTATGTTGGGCAAACATNGGTGGAGCCCCACCCCGTGGAGGATGAGGTGGGGGGAGGGTAGAGCCCCACCCCGTGGAGGATGAGGTGGGGGAAGGGTAGAGCCCCACCCCGTGGAGGATGAGGTGGGGGGAAGGGTGGAGCCCACCCCGTGGAGGATGAGGTGGGGGGAGGGTAGAGCCCCACCCCGTGGAGGATGAGGTGGGGGGGAAGGGTGGAGCCCCACCCCGTGGAGGATGAGGTGGAGGGAGGGTAGAGCCCCACCCCGTGGAGGATCAGGTGGAGGGAGGGTAGAGCCCCACCCCATGGAGGATGAGGTGGGGGGAAGGGTGGAGCCCCGTGGAGGATGAAGTATGGTCGCAGCAGCAGCTGACACACAACACACGATAACATCAGCACCATGCCCGCTCGCTGCCCTCCTTTACTGGTCGTCACCGCACTATCTAATACCCGCGGCGCTCCACTCCCGACGTGATGTCACCCGCGGCACGTGGCCCCCAAGGGCATGCTGGTCCTCCTGAACATGGTACACAGATGCAACAGGAGAGGGACTCGCCCTGACGGTGGTGGGTATAGCGATGGGACTGGCGACGGAGGCGAGAAACCAGTAACAGAGACTTCGCTCGCCGGGGGACGGCGGGTGGGTGGCCATTTAAACACATTGTAAAAGATTCAAGGCTTTGCTCCCCCGCCTCCGGACTCCTGGCCGCTGCGTAAGCCAGGTAGCCGGGCCGTCTGCGCGTTATAAATGGCTCCTCCAGGGCCCATGAGAGGTAATCTATTTAACGCCGACGTATTCATTTGGCTACGAAAATTGTATAGCGATTTTTAAGGGCCTCTTCAACGAGTCTCATCTTGATAGTGAAGCTGAAGTACCCGTTGTGTTATGGTTATTAAAGGCGGTGAAGGTAATGCTTCTCTTAACCGGGTATATTCAACAGTTTTTGGAGTGGAAGTATTTTGAGTGATATGAATGTGTGTGTGTGTGTGTGTGTGTGTGTGTGTGTGTGTGTGTGTGTGTGTGTGTGTGTGTGTTCTCACCTAGTTGTGCTTGCGGGGGTTGAGCTCTGGCTCTTTGGTCCCGCCTCTCAACCGTCAATCAACAGGTGTACAGTTTCCTGAGCCTAATGGGCTCTATCATATCTACACTTGAAACTGTGTATGGAGTCAGCCTCCACCACATCGCTTCCTAATGCATTCCATTTGTCAACCACTCTGACACTAAAAAAGTTCTTTCTAATATCTCTGTGGCTCATTTGGGCACTCAGCTTCCACCTGTGTCCCCTAGTGCGTGTGCCCCTTGTGTTAAACAGCCTGTCTTTATCAACCCTGTCGATTCCCCTGAGAATCTTGAATGTGTGTGTGTGTGTGTGTGTGTGTGTGTGTGTGTGTGTGTGTGTGTGTGTGTGTGTGTGTGTGTGTGTGTGTGTTCTCACCTAGTTGCACTTGCGGGGGTTGAGCTTCGGCTCGTTGGTCCCGCCTCTCTGTCATTCAACTGGTGTACAGTTTCCAGAGCCTATTGGGCTCTGGGCTATCCACCTATGTGTTTGTGTGTGTGCGGGTGCATACTGGCCTATTTGTGACTGCAGGATCGAACATTAGCTCTTAGACCCCGCCTTTCTAGCCGTCGGATGTCTAACGCAGTGACTCCTGACATATTTCCTTTTGTCATATCTTTTAAAATTATGAATGAAGTTTGCTTCTACAACCTGCTCTTTTATTTCACTCCATTTTCTCACTACCTTTACGCTAAAAAGACAACTTTTTAACATCTCGATGACTCAACCGAGTCTCAACCTTCCATTCAACTCCTCTTGCTCTACTGATATTCATTGTGTCCATTCAATTGTTTTCCGCCCCTGTTAATTATACATCTCTAACATGTCTCCCCCTTTTCTCTCTCCTCTTTTCTAGCATTGTCAGAGTTAGTTCCTTCGGTCTCTCTTCATGCTCTCCCTCATCCCTTGCATTTCTTTGACGAGTTTCGTCGCAGACTTCTGAACATTTTCTAGTTTCCTTGTGTGTGTTTTTCTAGATTGGCGCTCCACGGAGGGGCGGCATTCCTTAAAACTCTTCTCACGTAGGCTGTGTATAGCGAGCTAAATGTCTCCTTATTTAGATTCCTGAATGATGTTCTAACTTTTGCTAGCGTAGAGTATGCTGCTGACGTTATCCTATTTACATGAGCCTCTGAAGTTAGGTTTATTGTTAGGTCCATTCCCAGGTCAATTTCTCTAGTGGCTACCGGGAGGTAATTTCCCTTTATTGTGTAGTTTCTTTGGTCTCCTGTTACCTCTTTCCTTTTCCCTAACCTTACACTTGCTCCTCTTAACTCCAGTAGCTCATTCTCTGGCCAACTCGGCAGCTTTAAATCATCTTGGGGAACCTTTACAATCCTCACCTGTCACAACTTGGCGTGAATTTTGCACCCGTCTGCTAACATTGACACTAGAGACTCAGTTCCGCTAGTTAAGTCATTTGCATAAATGAGAAACAGTATAGATCGAGCACTGACCCTTGAGGCACTCCGCGTGTTACTGTTCAGAGCAACATTACAACATTCAGAGCAATATCTGACTGGCGTAGACTGGCTCTACGCCAGTCCAACTTATCGACCCCTTAAAGTTACTTTTTTTTATTAATACACGAGGTACATCTGCATTAGTGCAGCTACCCTAGACAATATGAAGTGTAGTACAGTGTGTCAATAAAGCTAACTAGGTGATGCTAAAAATCCCCATCACACAGGATGGTTAGTCATACAGAGGCATGTGATGGCAGTCTGCACTGGCAGACTCCGAAGCATTTTGAGGATATCATCAACACAAGATTGAATAAGGTAGCAGTGGTAATAAAGGTCCCCATCTCGCAGGATGGTTAGTCATACAGGGCCATATGTTTAGTAGCCTGCACTGGCAAATTTTGGGTACACTGTGAGGATATCTTCAAGAATACGAGAATGAATAAACTAATTGCAAAGCTCCAGGTACCTCATGCCAACTGGTCTGAAAGTTCTAATAACTGGGCATTCGGTGATGTAGTGTGGGAGATCGTGCCGCAGTTCCTGCTCACAGAGTTTGCAACTGGAGGGCTCAGGATTGGGAGATCCGTCACCTGCAGCCACCTGCCACAGGTAACGGTAACCCAACCTGATCCTGGCAACCACTGTGTCGCACAGTCTAGTGGACGTTTTGTGCTGCCCATAGATATAGGTTTCAGATCTGAACAAATCGTAGCTTTTTATACTAGTACTTTCAGGTCGTTGGGAGTCAGTAAGTTCTTTCCTATCAGATCTGAGTGTTTGGATCAATACAGTTTTGACAGCAGAGATGGGGATACCTAGATCTAAGTCAACTTCATCCTTGTTACACGCTAATTTAGCTGCAATGTCTGTCTCATTATGATGGGTTATATTTAGTGTGAAGGTATCCATACAAAGGAGATTCGAGACCCTTTACTCTGTGCAGCAATTAGGTCATTTATAATTGGGAGTATGAGGTTCTTGCTGTCGATCTTCCAGGAGAAGTTTTCGATTGCTTGAAGAAAACTTCTCTTGGATGATCGACAGCAAGAACCTCATCTTTGTGGCCATTGTCAATTAGGTCTATGGGAATTGTTACTCAATTTAGTGCTTTTCCGCGTACTCCCGCCTGCCTCTCAAGTTTGTGTACCTCATGTAAGGTACTGTGACAAAGGCTTTATGGCAGTCCAGAAATATGCAGTCTGTCCTGTCTATTTTAAGTTACTTTAAATATAGTACTCAGTAGGTTCGTTAAGACATGATTTCCCTTCCTTAAGACCATGTTTGGTGTTTGCATACCTAATTCTTTCCATGTGTACTCACCTAGTTGTGCTTGCGAGAGTTGAGCTCTGGCTCTTTGGTCCCGCCTCTCAACGGTCAATCAACTAATGTACAGGTTCCTGAGCCTACTGGGCTCTATCTTATCAACACTTAAAGCTGTGTATGGAGTCAGCCTCCACCACATCACTTCCTAATGCATTCTATTTGTCTGTGTGTAACTAGTCACTAACTAGTAACAGGTAACTAGGTGTGTAACTAGTCTTATGTTTATTATTCTTTTAAGTACTTTAGAGGCGAAGCTTGTCCCGCCCGTCCCAAACATCATTAAACTGATGTATTGAATTGCCTGACTCAAACCGTGGACCCGCGAACAGAAAACGGGACACCACGGCAATTTTGCGAGCTACAATGATTTTTAGTACATACGTTCTTGTCCTTAGGGGATTATTCGTCAAAATGCGATGTACTATTCATAACATTATTCAATATAAATGTATACATGATTGAAAATAACAAAATCATGTTATTTTGTTATCCCTATTGTTATAATCATTCCCCATGAAAATCCCCATAGCATGGGGTCCAGGGCAAGCGTCATCATATCATGATGAACGAGGCGGCAGTATTATCCTGTCCACTACAGCCCTGGATACAATGACCACAGATTATCCTCGGTAGGATATGCGCCAGGCCCTGTACCGGGATGCTCACCCCACTCTCAATTGCTTCGTAATCTGACATTCAAAGGCAACTTCCTTAGATGGAAATGATTGCTATCAATGCTCAATTGAAGAGAATTGATGGCAGCGTCACTGAACATATATAGTCGAATGCTTGTTTTTGTAAGAAACTGGGTTGATGATAGGAGTTGATGTGACTGTGCATCAACCAGGGGTAAATCGACCAGATCTGGAACATTGCCACCACTGCCACCACTTCAGGGATCAGGCACTGCCACCACCTCAGGGGTCAGGCACAGCCACCACCTCATGGGTCAGGCACTGCCACCACCTCAGGGGTCAAGCACTGCCACCACCTCATGGGTCAGGCACTGCCACCACCTCAGGGGTCAGGCACTGCCACCACCTCAGGGGTCAGGCACAGCCACCACCTCAGGGGTCAGGCACTGTCACCACCTCAGGGGTCAGGCACTGTCACCTCAGGGGTCAGGCACTGTCACCACCTCAGGGGTCAGGCACTGCCACCACCTCAGGGGCCAAGCACTTCCATCAGAGGGACCAACCCATGGCACCACTGGGCCAAGAGCATTAAACTTCACTTCATTGGAAGAGAAGTAACGGGAGATGATCACGACATACAAAATACATCCAGGAACCTGGGAATGTAAGGATAGGTCTTCTCGAGAGAGCCCCAGACAAGGGGGGGGAGGAGGACCTTAGAAAATTAAATGCTCGAATGGGCCAGAGGAATATAAGAAAACTTCTTTAGTGACAGTCAAGAATTGGGAAGAACTGAGGAGTTGAGTAGCGGAAGACGACTCCACATATGACTTCAAATGCAGCTAAAACCAAACCAAAACGGTTCGGGAACCTGTAAATCAGTCGACGAGAGTCCGGGGCGGCGGGGCCCAGGAGCACGAGTCACAAACATTGCGGATATTACTGTCTTCCTAAGACGGGAATACCACCCATAGTTTTAGATCTTCGTGAACAACTCCAAAATATATTGCAGCCGTTCGTTTATATTTATCAGAAACAGGATAGTTCAGTGAACTGAACCCTGAGGAGACTCCACTGGTGACGGCACGCCACTCAG
>WNGS01167372.1:5312664-5326112 GCA_020271785.1 Procambarus virginalis | reverse complement strand
GGGTCGACCGCTGGATGGAAGGACTTGAGTCGAGGACGGGTTGTGTAAAGGCTTCACCCACGTGCTTCAATACAAATAATCGCCAACAGAACCTAAACACCTAACATACCCTAACAATACAAAGAACTTTAATATATATATATTATATATATATATATATATATATATATATATATATATATATATATATATATATACATGAGAACAAACCTATTTCTAATGCACAATAGGGTAAAATTGATCAATGCGTCTTCTGGGACGCCCGCAGCTTTAACGAGCCTGGCCTGAGGGGACTGGTAGTGCCTAATGATAAGTATCCAATTGGGGGCTTCCCAGTTTTCTTGATTTATTCTATCATGTAGACCCAACACACCTGTTATGCCTATCTAGTATTTTCATAAAACTTTGCAAGCAAAAAAAATAGTGGCTATTGACGTGAGAGTGTTGAAACGTGAGCTAATACCATTATAGCTGAATGGGAGCGTTCGATGCCATGAAGGAGCAATGGTGTACTCACCTATTTGTACTCGCCTATTTGTGAGAACAAATAGATGAGCGAAGCACTTGTCCCGGAACTGTTCGGACGTCATCAGTTGAGTCGTGTGTAAACTACAAGCCACCACAAGCCACCACAAGCCGCCACACCACCGCCACAAGGCACTACACCACCGCCACAAGCCACCACACCACCACCACAAGCCACCACACCATCCCCACAAGCCACCACACCACCACCACACCACCACCACAAGCCACCACACCACCACCACACCACCACCACAAGCCACCACCACCACACCACCACCACAAGCCACCACACCACCACCACACCACCACCACAAGCCACCACAAGCCACCAGGGCAGCACAGTATGGAGCACTAGTGCGGATGTCGACCATTATGTAGAGGCAATAGCAACCCCGTCCATCCCCGGCCCGTCCGTCCCGTCCGTCCGTCCTGCCCCGTCCAGTCCAGCACTCCCTCTCCCACCCCCGCTTGGCTCCGTTCCGTCTACCCCTTTCCCCCCCCCCCGTCCCCACCCCTCCCCGTCCCACACAGTCCAGCATTCCTCCTGACTCAACCTGCCCCCCCCCCCCCGCTCCTTCAACTACACGTGCTGTCCCGTCCAGCACTTCCCCCTCCCATCCCGCCGCCACGCCCCGTCCCATCCTAACCCCCGGCTCCTATCACCCTGTCCATTCCAGCACCCCCCCTATCCCCACCTCGCTTCGCCTCGCCCATTCCTGTCCCGTTCCGTCCAGTCCGTCGCCATGTCTAGCCTCCAGGCGGGTCTCTAGCCCTGCCCAGTCCTCCCCCCCCCCCTCCCTAGCCTCCCCTTCCCCTATCCCCTGTGGAAGGGAACAGGTACTTTGAACCGTATTAACAACACTCGAGTGGCCTTCAGCCTGGCCACTCTGGCCCTTGCTCATGATGGGGGGGGGGGGTCAGCGTCCTGGGGGAGGAGGGCCACCGTCCTGGGGGGAGGAGGGCCACCGTCCTGGGGGGAGAGGGCCACCGTCCTGGGGGGAGGAGGGCCACCGTCCTGGGGGGAGGAGGGCCACCGTCCTGGGGGGAGGAGGGCCACCGTCCTGGGGGAGGAGGGCCACCGTCCTGGGGGGAGGAGGGCACCGTCCTGGGGGGAGGAGGGCCACCGTCCTGGGTGGAGGAGGGTCACCGTCCTGGGGGGAGGAGGGCCACCGTCCGGGGGGGGGGAGGAGGCCACCGTCCTGGGGGGGAGAGGGCCACCGTCCTGGGGGGGAGAGGGCCACCGTCCTGGGGGGGAGAGGGCCACCGTCCTGGGGGAGGAGGGCCACCGTCCTGGGGGGAGGAGGGCCACCGTCCTGGGGGGAGGAGGGCCACCGTCCTGGGGGGTGGAGGGCCACCGTCCTGGGGGGAGGAGGGCACCGTCTGGGGGGGAGGAGGGCCACCGTCCTGGGGGTAGGAGGGCCACCGTCCTGGGGGGGAGGAGGGCCACGTCCTGGGGGGGTGGAGGGCCACCGTCCTGGGGAGAGGAGGGCCACCGTCCTGGGGAGAGGAGGGCCACCGTCCTGGGGAGAGGAGGGCCACCGTCCTGGGGAGAGGAGGGCCACCGTCCAGGGGAGAAAAGGGCCACCGTCCTGGGGGGAGGAGGGCCACCGTCCTGGGGAGAGGAGGGCCACCGTCCAAGGTCCGGCCCAGGGGGATGGCCCTAACCTAACCATCCAAGCAGTGTTGCAGTAACCAGTTCCCAGAAACACTCCGACTGCATCAGCCCGATGTTTAACTACCATCTGATTCTAAATGACGAGATCGTGACGGCCCGTTACACGAAGTAACACACCACACATGTGCCTATACTGCCACACATGTGACTCTACTGCCACACATGTGCCTATACTGCCACACATGTGACTCTACTGCCACACATGTGCCTATACTGCCACACATGTGACTCTACTGCCACACATGTGCCTATACTGCCACACGTGTGACTCTACTGCACACATGTGCCTATACTGCCACAATGTGACTCTACTGCCACACATGTGCCTATACTGCCACACATGTGACTATACTACCACACATGTGCCTATACTACCACACATGTGACTATACTGCCACACATGTGACTCTACTGCCACACATGTGCCTATACTGCCACACATGTGCCTATACTACCACACATGTGCCTATACTGCCACACATGTGACTATACTACCACACATGTGACTCTACTGCCACACATGTGACTCTACTGCCACACATGTGACTATACTGCCACACATGTGACTCTACTGTCACACATGTGACTCTACTGCCACACATGTGCCTATACTACCACACATGTGACTATACTACCACACATGTGACTCTACTGCCACACATGTGACTATACTACCACACATGTGACTCTACTACCACACATGTGACTCTACTACCACACATGTGACTCTACTACCACACATGTGACCATACACTCATACAAAACTGTAAAGCATAGTCAGGGCAGCCTGACCAAACTTTGCAGGAAGACGGGGAAGTGGTGGTACATTAGGAGGGTCGGGGTCGGCCCTCTCAAGTCTCCCATTTCGCATAAAATGGCAAATGGGGAGACATTGGAGGGGTCCCTTATTTGAATCAACCAGACTCTATCCTCACTAAGATTCATCCAGCATATTAATACACGATTAACAGCCCTAGAATCAGGAAGGGAAGGGAACTATCAGGGAGAAAGCGCCAAGCCATGACGACTATATAGCACTTGGAAGGGGTCAGGATAAGGGTTTGGGATAGGACGGAGGGAAAGGAATGGTGCCCAACCACTTGGGCGGTCGGGGATTGAACGCCGACCTGCATGAAGAGAGGCCGTCGCTCTGGGGAGAGGAGGGCCACCGTCCTGGGGGGGGGGAGGGCCACCGTCCTGGGGGGTGGAAGGCCACCGTCCTGGGGGGGTGGAGGGCCACCGTCCAAGGTTCCGGCCCAGGGGGATGGCCCTAACCTAACCTAGCCTAAGGTTAGGTCCAGCCCAAGTGGCTGGGGCCCCAGATCAGGAGGACCGTGGCTGCGGAGGACTGCTTAACCCTTATAAGTGGCCATGAATGTGAATGCTTGACAAGATAATACATAAATGTTTTGTGTAGTTTATTAAGATAGTGACATGGTTTGAGTGTTGATGGCGGCGTGTAGGTGCAGCCTCCGACACTCGGCGTGTAGGTGCAGCCTCCGACACTCGGCGTGTAGGTGCAGCCTCCGACACTCGGTGTGTAGGTGCAGCCTCCGACACTCGGGTGTAGGTGCAGTCTCCGACACTCGGTGTGTAGGTGCAGCCTCCGACACTCGGCGTGTAGGTGCAGCCTCCGACACTCGGCGTGTAGGTGCAGCCTCCGACACTCGGTGTGTAGGTGCAGCCTCCGACACTCGGCGTGTAGGTGCAGCCTCCGACACTCGGCGTGTAGGTGCAGCCTCCGACACTCGGTGTGTACAAACGTGAGTATAACTTCTTTATCCTTAACAATTAATGCCTTTCGGTTGTCCGAGGTTGGAGACCCGGATCTTTAGCTTCACTCAATTTTTAAGTTATTGCTCTTGGGTATGTGCCGAACATGGTTGGGTCACGGTTGCCATAAATGAAATGAGTGCCATGTGACATGGCTAATACTACCCCCAATGATGAATTTTGCAACACACTAATAACTGGATTCCAAATTAATATTTGTTATTTTCCTCTATTGTAAAACATTATTCACTGACATCCAAAAAATGCTCAAAATTTGTTATTATGATTTACCTGTAACAGCCTGTAATATATTCTGATAAAATCAACAATGGGTTCCCAATCACTACACTGCCCCCAATAGTCCACAATAGTACTGTGGACTATTTTATAATGTGCTGCTTGGGTAACAGCTTCTCCTCCGTATCGACCTATCCTGGCTTTGCGCCCTGGAGAGGTCATTCCAGACCGACAACCAGAGCGCCACTCCATAGTCTCCTGAGGCTGATGGATACCTGCTACTAGGCCACAACAGTAATGTGCCTTACACACCTGTACCTCTGACACAGAGAATGACACCGTTGAGAGACGGCACCAAAGAAATAGAGCTCAAGCCCCGCAAGCACAACTAGGTAAATACAACTAGGTAAGTACACACACACACACACACACACACACACACACACACACACACACACACACACACACACACATTGGGGGGCCTGGTGGATAGTGCGCAGGACTCGTAATTCTGTGGCGCGGGTTCGATTCCCGCACCAGACAGAAACAAATGGGCAAAGTTTCTTTCATCCTGAATGCCCCTGTTACCTAGCAGTAAATAGTACCTGGGAGTTAGTCAGCTGTCACGGGCTGCTTCCTGGTGTGTGTGTGTGTGTGTGTGTGTGTGTGTGTGTGTGTGTGTGTGTGTGTGTGTGTGTGTGTGTGTGTGTGTGTGGTGAAAAAAAAGTAGTTAGTAAACAGTTGATTGACAGTTGAGAGGCGGGCCGAAAGAGCAATGCTCAACCCCCGCAAACACGACTAGGTGAACTAGGTGAACTAGGTGAACTAGGTGAACACACAGGATCAAGCCGGGTATCGCCGGGTAAAGTATCTGTGCGTATCTTTGTTGTCTATTTCACTTCTCAATCATCTTGGCATTTGCTTGAATTTTCACAACTACAAAATGTTGGGCATGAGATTGACTTCTTTCTGCATTAGCAAGTATTTAATAATAATTGACAATTTTAACCTTATTCATAAATGCTTGTCCAATTATAATTTCTTTAATTTACATACATTTACAGTAAATTGCTAGTTACCAAAGAGGAAATAATCAGGTAGTTGGTCTGGGACAAATTGAAGAATCCATCCTAATATTCTTCAAATCTATGATGATTTTGATATTGATAACATCCTTTGCACTCTGATAAACTGAACCATCTCTTGATGCCAGGTAAGTTACGGGCTCACCATAACCTGTGCTACTTGGAACTTGTTCCGAGTAGCTGAATCTATAACAACAACATCTCTTGATCTGACGAAACGCCAGTTTGACGAGCACTTCTAGACTGGAAAGTGGTTGTGTGAACCTCATAAAAGGAAGCGGCATATTTGAAGTGGATTTGACTAACCAGAAAAGCCTCGTAAAATCCGATTCTTTTCACCTAAAATCCGATTCTTTGTCTCCCCCATATGGTGGTATTGGAAGCTGTGGAGCTTCCAATACCAAGATCAAGGTAGTCAACACAACCATTAATTTGTTATTGAAGTTTTTGACAAGATTTGTGTCGAAAACTCCTCCTCATCTTCCATGATGGCTTGTGATAGTTCTTCCTTTCCCAAGTATACAAGAAGTCCCCTTCCCTACCCAATCGTTGCGGTGACCTTGAAGCACGAAGCTCAGCCCTGTGTTAAAGCTGCAGGCTTTGTTCCAATGTTTTGACTTGTGAAGCACATCTCTAGTGCTTCACATAAGCATTGAGTAAGATGGAGTATCTTGTTGATGTGTCTTTTGCCAGAAGGTCCGAATTGTCTTCACGCCACTCGATCTAAAAACGCTGTAAAATAGTGAATGGCGCGCACAATAAATTCGTGTCAGATGACACGATTAGTTAGATGAGAGTTGCTTAGCCTGGAGCAGCACAGCAAACTGTGCTCTCTACAGCCTCTACATTACAGCTCATAGTAGCAGGAAACATGGAGGGTTGTGGGTGGCAGAAGTTGTAGGGGAGTTNTTTTACCTCGGTCGATTCCTCTGAGGATTTTGTAGGTTGTGATCATGTCTCCCCTTACTCTTCTGTCTTCCAGTGTCGTAAGGTGCATTTCCCGCAGCCTTTCCTCGTAACTCATGCCTCTTAGTTCTGGGACTAGTTCTAGTGGCCATACCTTTGGACTTTTTCCAGCTTCGTCTTGTGCTTGACAGGTAGTACGGCTCCATGCTGGGGCGCATACTCCAGGATTGGTCTTACATATGTGGTGTACAAGATTCTGAATGATTCCTTACACAGGTTCCTGAACGCTGTTCTGATGTTAGCCAGCCTCGCATATGCCGCAGATGTTATTCTTTTTATGTGGGCTTCAGGAGACAGGTTTGGTGTGATATCAACTCCTAGATCTTTCTCTCTGTCCGTTTCATTAAGTACTTCATCTCCTATTCTGTATCCTGTGTCTGGCCTCCTGTTTCCACTGCCTAGTTTCATTACTTTGCATTTACTCGGGTTGAACTTCAACAGCCATTTGTTGGACCATTCACTCAGTCTGTCTAGGTCATCTTGTAGCCCCTCCTACTATCGTCCTCAGTTTCAATCCTCCTCATAATTTTTGCATCATCGCAAACATTGAGAGAAACGATTCTATACCCTCTGGGAGATCATTTACATATATCAGAAACAGTATAGGTCCAAGGACTGACCCCTGTGGGACTCCACCGTAACGTCTCGCCAATCTGAGACCTCACCCCTCACACTGACTCGTTGTCTCCTGTTGCTTAGGTACTCCTTATCCAATGGAGTACCTTCCCTTTCACTCCAGCCTGCATCTCCAGCTTTTTCACTAGCCTCTGTGTGGCACTGTATCAAAGGCTTTCTGACAATCCAAAAATATCCAGTCTCCCACCCTCTTTCTTGCCTTATTTTTGTTGCCTGGTCGTAGAATTCAAGTAACCCTGTGAGGCACGACCTGTCATCCCTGAACCCATGTTGATGCTGTGTTACAAAGTTCTTTCGCTCCAGGTGCTCCACTAGCTTTCTTCGCACAATCTTCTCCATCAGCTTGCATGGTATGCAGGTTAGGGACACTGGCCTGTAATTCAGTGCCTCCTGTCTATCCCCTTTCTTGTATATCGGGACTACGTTAGCTGTTTTCCAAATTTCTGGCAGTTCCCCTGTTGCCAATGATTTGTTATACACTATGGAGAGTGGGAGGCATAGTTCTTCTGCTCCTTCCTTTAGTATCCAAGGGGAGATTCCATCTGGGCCTATAGCCTTTGTGACATCCAACTCTAGTAAACACTTCCTTACTTCCCCGCTGGTAATCTCAAACTCTTCCAGTGGTTCCTGGTTAGCTATCCCCTCTCTTATCTCTGGGATTTCTCCTTGCTCTAAGGTGAAGACCTGGAATTTCTTATTCAGTTTCTCACACACTTGTCGTTTGTAGTGAACCCTTCTGCCCCTATCCTTAATTTCATAACCTGTTCCTTTACTGTGTGTGTGTGTGTGTGTGTGTGTGTGTGTGTGTGTGTGTGTGTGTGTGTGTGTGTGTGTGTGTGTGTGTGTGTGAGGGGGGGGGACTCTGGGTGTATAAAGCAACAATCAATCAGCCAGGGTTTGGAGCCCATGAACGATGTGGCACTAGTTCTCGGAAGTGATTCTTGCGTGACCCTCCCTTACCCCCCCACCCCACTACCCCCCCCCCACTACCCTCCCCCCCACTACCCCCATCCCACTACACCCATCCCCACCCTCTCCCTCACTACTTTCTTCACCAGCCTCCCCCCTACCTCCCCCCCCCTCCCCCAACACCTAGGTCACCACCCACTACCCCCATAAACACCATCACTGTGTCACCATCACAGCTCCGGCGTCACTAGTGACGCTGTGCCATCATCACCACCAACTCACCATTCATCACAAGCCAACAACTCAAACTGTCAGCATATCTACTTCAACCCCTGCAATTGTAGCAACATTGTCACAACCAAATGCCAAGTACAAAGCAGAACCACAACTTCATTGCAATTACAACACAATCCAAATTGTGTTGGATTGTGTTGTGATTACATTGTCAATACACGTTCAGAGGCTTAGGTGAAGGGGAAAGTTTAGAAATGGGAAATATAGTGAGAGTTAAATGAAAAGTATTATGAGAGTTGTATGACAGCAGGCGGGCTGTCCGCCTTGCTGACACGAGGTGTGAGTGTAGGCAGCTACTACAGCAGCAAAAGTCCGCCTATATCACGGGGACACAGACGTCATCATGACACCCAACCGCCTACACCTGCCTTCGTCGCCACCAAGGATGGCGCAGGCAGTGGACGCCGACGGGATCACCATAGCCCGTGCTACTTGCCCCGCTCCTGTGCCAGGTAAGTCCACTATGGGCTCCAAATACCCCTGTGCTACTTGCCCCGTTCCTGTGCCAGATAAGTCCACTACGGGCTCACCATAGCCCGTGCTACTTGTAACGTTTTCTTCAGAGTAGCTGAATCTCAAACAACAACTAGAGGAAAAGTGTGTGTGTGGACGCAACACTCAACTTGCAACAGGTGAACTTAGGCAGCTGCTTGAGCACTTACTTACACTTTGATATTAACAAATATACGGTTTTGAGCCCAAGTGTCACCAGATATCACTTGGAAAATGTTAAATTTTGCGAAATCTGAATGCAAGAGGCAAGATCTGGAAGCGATTAGTAAGTATCTAGAGCAGAAAAATCTATGCATAAATGTACGAAATAAAGCCAATGGGGACCTGGGGCCAGATTCACGAAGCAGTTACGCAAGCACTTACGAACCTGTCCATCTTCCTGCAATCTTTGGCAGTTTTTGTTTACAAATATTAAACAGTTAATGAGCTCGGAAGCACCAGGAGGCTGTTTATAACAATAACAACAGTTGATTGGCAAGTTTTCATGCTTGTAAACTGTTAAATAAATGTAACCAAAGCCGTCAAAGATTGAGGAAAGTTGTACACGTTCGTAAGTGCTTGCGTAAATGCATCGTGAATCTGGCTCGATTTATTATCACAAACGTTATCAATAAGATATCTCATCGTATTCTTCAGCTTAATCTTAGGCCCCGGTTAGGCCCCATTTACATTATGTAGTCCTGTTCTGGCCTCAGTAGTGTAGAACTGAAAATTTGCCTTGAATGTGTACAGGTTACGATGACAAAGTAATACCAGGAGTTAGATACTTATCTTTTAAAGAGGTAAGAGAAAGGGTAACTTATATTCGCTGGAAACGAGAAGAGTAAAGAGCGACAATCTATCTTGAGGTTATCTTGAGATGATTTCGGGGCTTTAGTGTCCCCGCGGCCCGGTCCTCGACCAGGCCTCCACCCCCCAGGAAGCAGCCCGTGACAGCTGACTAACACCCAGGTACCTATTTTTACTGCTAGGTAACACAAATAGATGACACGGTATAACTAAATGGACTTAAGTCCACTTTTCAATTTGAAATCTATCGTTTTGGGTGTTAAATATATACACCCAAGTATCCAAGTACCCAGTACCATCCCGGTATTACCCTGGTGCCCCAGTATATCGTCTGGGGTAGTTCGGGCCAACTTGCTCTCAGACCAAGTTCATTCCATCCAGCGGTCGACCCCAAAGACACATTCATAAATTTTAACATGTTGTTCATTCAAAACAGGAATTTTCTCATACATAAATTAATATATTATATTACCATATTGTACATATTTAGGCACAGGTTAGGTTAGGTGTTTAGTTTCTATTGGCGATTATTTGTATTTGTAGTACGTGGGTGAAGCATTTACAGCGTTGTGGTTCGAACAAAAGTCGTCAGTGAAGCACTTGTTCCGGAAGTGTTCGAACGTCATCAGTTGTGAGTCGTGTGTAACAGCCCGTCCTCCAAACAAAGACCCAAAAGTGATTCCATCCACCCGCCAAACCCCCCTCCCTGTTTATGAATAAAAACAGTTTACACACGACTCACAACTGTTGACGTTCGAACACTTCCGGAACAAGTGCTTCACTGACGACTTTTGTTCGAACCACAACGCTGTAAATGCTTCACCCACGTACTACAAATACAAATTACCGCCAACAGAACCTAAACACCTAACCTAACCTACGCCTAACCATAGATAGATTTTTTATGTATAATAATATTATTTTATATATGAGAACAAACCAATTTTTATTACACAATGTTAAAAATTGATGAATGCGTCAGGGGAGACCGGCCGCTGCTTTAAACAGCCTAGTGTGAGGACGGGTTGGGTTGTGAATGTTATCTTCGCATGTGTCTTCAAGTGACAAGAAGATTGAGTGGAACCTTTGCGTGACACAAGAGTGGCTTCCCGTATGATTCACACCTATGAGGTGTTACAAGAAGTCTACACTGTACTTGTAGGTGGTAAGTGATCATACTGTGTGTTAGACATTTACGCTGAGGCACTTGTATGGTGAGAAAGTGAATAGTGTAAATAGTATGACAAGGAAAGAATGTTTACAGAGCAACGTGGTGAAGGCGGTATACAATCTTATCGTATCAATGTGTTCAACACTAACATACTTCACAGAAACTAACTGTGTACTAGTCACTAGAAGGTGGGCCTTGCCGCCCACCACAGGGCACGTGGACCCGCCGCCCACCACAGGGCACGTGGGCCCGGCCACCCACCACAGGGCACGTGGACCCGCCGCCCACCACAGGGCACGTGGACCCGCCGCCCACCACAGGGCACGTGGACCCGCCGCCCACCACAGGGCACGTGGACCCGCCGCCCACCACAGGGCACGTGGACCCGCCGCCCACCACAGGGCACGTGGACCCGCCGCCCACCACAGGGCACGTGGACCCGCCGCCCACCGTCAACACACAGCTTTAACACCATCTTGCTCCAATTTTATAACAATTATATTAACATGGGGGCTAATGAGATTTTGGGCGCCACGACGAAACAGGCGATAAATTACACTATTAGTGGCAGGTTGGCGGAGGTAGGGAGTAAGGGGTGCTAAGGGGGTATTAAGGTAGTCGTAAGGGAGAGGGGGTGTTAAGGGGAGGGGTGGGTGGGGAAGGGGGAGGGAAGTATCGGGGGAGGGAGAAGCCCAAACAATGTCTTGGTACATGATTTTTATTGTTTTTCAATCACCAATATTAAGATATAGTGTCTGATAACTTGCGTATTGATATAAGTAGTGTAGGTAACTTACATTACATTAGTTTCTGAAATAATTCAGCTAGGAGTCGCTTTACACTATTGAAGAATAATATTACGTTGAGAGGTTACCATGGCAACAA
This sequence comes from Procambarus virginalis, assembly GCA_020271785.1. Classification (NCBI taxonomy): domain Eukaryota; kingdom Metazoa; phylum Arthropoda; class Malacostraca; order Decapoda; family Cambaridae; genus Procambarus; species Procambarus virginalis. Next base: position 5,314,651 of record WNGS01167372.1, on the reverse strand, counting down.
CGCTCTATCACACAGCCACTCAGACCAGTTGCCACGTGAAAAAGGGGAAATTTTCCTTTCTTGAAAATTTTCCTTTCTTGAAAATTTTCCTTTCTTGAAAATTTTACTTTCTTGAAAGTCGGGAAATTTTCCTTCTGTGAAAGTGGGGAGCCCAAGCTTTTGCGAACAGTGAAAGAAAAATAGGTGTGGCTTATTTTTTAGGTTTCAAAATCAAAATTTATGTATCCATTGATGAAAATGGTGATAAGCTAACCCACTCATGTCAAAACTGTGGCCCATTCTTTACAAAAAAAAATGTAGTTTTCGGCGCCTTTAACTTGGAAATGTGAGTGTTTGATATAACCCAGCTTGAGTGAGAGTGTTGTGGGAGGCATACAGTGCTCGTGGGTGGTGGTGGTTTTTAAGATTCACTACTCGGAACAAAAAGTTGCAAGCAGCACGGACTAAGGTGAGCCCCGTAGTGGACTTAACACGTGGGAGCATTGATTGCATATCGGGAGCATATAGATTGCGTATACGAGAGCACATAGTGTTTACATAGAGCACGTAGTGTATATAAAACACAGTGTACATAGAGCACATAGTAATACATAGAGCAGGTAGTGATTTGTAAGAAATGTAATTTGTTTTAGTGTGTGGTGAGGAGGAGAGGAAGGGGCAACGTCCCGCTGTGATTCTGTGAAGAGGAAGGCCTCCTACTCTCACCTACCTGTTCCTTCACAGCATGGTCATGTAGATTCGTGAACGGACAGGTTTGCGGACGGGCAGATGGACAGGCAGGTGGACGACACGGCTAGGAAACGGATCTTAAACTCGCTACTCCCAGCGAGTATAAGAAATATTGCCGGAACAACCGTGGACATCTTCAAGAGCAAACTAGATAAATTTCATGTAAGGAGTGCCGGACCAACCGGTTGTGGTGGATATGTGGGCCTAGAGGCCTGCTGCAGTCAACAGCCTGTTGGACCAAGCTCTCACAAGCCAAGCCTGGCCTCGGGCCGGGCTTGGGGAGTAGAAGAACTCCCACAACCCCATCAACCAGGTAGCTTCACACAGGCAGCATACAATGCTGTCCGTGACCAGTACTTGCAGGGGCCACAAGCATAGATAAAGTGCCACACGGACGAAATTAGGAAGCTCGTAGCCACTCACGCACTCAAGGGCCAGAGAAGAGGGTGAGGGGAGAAGGAGAAAAGATCTCAGAGGGGAAAGGAAGGGAAAAAAAAGGGTAAGAGAAGGGGGTTGGGGAACATGAGGGGTGAGGAGGGCCAGGGACGGGGAACTACAGGGTAACATGGGACAGGGGGGCAGGGTATATATATGAACAAATAGGGTCGACGTACCACGACGCACTTGACAATATTTTCATAAGAAACATTTCAATCTCGCTGATTAATTTATAGTGTGTGTGTCCTCGTTGTTTGCTTGCGGGGGTTGAGCTCTGGCTCTTTGGTCCCGCCTCTCAACCGTCAATCAACTGGTGTACAGGTTCCTGAGCCTATTGGGCTGTGTGTGCGTGCGTGCGTGTGTGCGTGTGTGTGTGTACGTACTACTGGAGCTTGCAGGGTGGAAATGTTAGCTCTTGGACCCCGCCTTTCTATCCCTCGGTTGTCTAAAGTACTGACCTCCTATTTCTTCTATAATATATATAAATTATACATATATATATATATATATATATATTATATATATTATATATATATAATATGCATTTTTCTATAAAACAAACAAAAGCACACACGCACGTTGGGGCCTTGTGGCTGAGAGGACAGCACTCTGGTGTCGTAGTCCTAAGGACCCGGGTTCGATCCCCGACAGAGGCAGAAGCAAATGGACCGAGTTTCTTTCACCCTGATGAACCTGTTCACCTAGCAGTAAATAGTCACCTGGGAGTTAGACAGCTGTTACGGGCTGCTTCCTGGGGATGTGTGAGTGTGTGTGTGGTGTGTGTGTAAGAGAAATAAATATATGTAGTAGACATAATAGA
>WNGS01167372.1:5283439-5312639 GCA_020271785.1 Procambarus virginalis | reverse complement strand
CCCCGGATCTAAGGGTACCACATGGCTTGCCATACACCTTCTTATAGACAAAATCTATATATACGTCGATCTATCGCAAGAGAGCAAAGAGTGGGCAGTAAATCATAAATGTTAAAAATACACCCGCTGAAGGTCAGCATGTCGGCTCGGCGACCCAGGATGGGCCACCCCTTGCTATGGTTGACCTGGTGTTGCAACCTTGTCAATCTCTCATGCTTCACCCTCGCAGACAGGCAGGCAGGCCCTTGTTAGTCAGGCCCAGAGAATTCTGGACCTGACCTAACAACTCAATTTCCTTGTACGTATATCTAATACAAGTTTAAGTCAGTATGTCCTTCTGTGGCTTTAGGAATAAACACGACAGAACACCCTAATCATTGTGAGAAGAGAAATGTCTCTCAGGTGTGCGGGGAAGATGTACATCATAGTTCAAGCAGCTCCTTAATTGAAGGCTGACTTGAGCTACTGACCAACACCAACTTCTTAATACGTCATCAGTTCATAAAACAACTGACATTGAAAGTGACTTTCCATGTCAACCTCAGTTGTAACGTTATGATAATGCTCACTCGTGCTATTACCGGTAGTATGCTTGTTAGTAACCACGTACCATCCACCATTGCTCACCTCTCTCCCCCATCCCCCTCTTACTACTAGCCCCTCCTCCCAGCCACTAACCGACCTCACCATCCAAGACCGTCCTACAGTCTAAAGTCCACATCCCTAACCGACCGTATATGTAAAAGTCTGCACATCCCAACTCTCGCCCAAAGCCTCACCCGTACGCCAGCCCTACCCCTCCGCCCAAACGTCCTCCAAGCCTTCAACCTCCCCTCAACCCACCCGTCTCCCCCCCGTCCTCACGCCCTAACCGTCTACACCTTACCCGTCCCTCACCCCTAAAGTCTCATCCGCCCTTCACGCCCCTCACCTACACGTCCTACAGCCTAACCGCCTCACCACCCTCACAACACCTCGCCTCACGCTCCCCCTACCGTCTACACCCTAACTCTGCTCACCACCCTCACCGCCTCCAACCTCACGTCCCCCCCCCAACCGTCCTCACCACCCCTAACCCTCTCCAGCCTAACGACCACCCCCTAAACCCGTCCCTCACCAGCCCCTCAAACACGTCCCTCACCACCCCCTCAACCAACGTACCTCACACAAACACCTACCAGGGGAGTGCACTTCAACATTGTCTTGTCTCTATCAGCAGTCGATGTCTCCAGACATCGACTGAGCTCGAAGGAAGCAGCGGCCCGCCCTGGCTGCGGGACCAGGCGCCTGTCAACCACACCACGCACCAAGCCCGTGCTCTGTGATTTGCCACAAAGTACAAAATACTAAAGTGCTACCCTAACTAAAACACACAAACCCAAGCCACCCACCGAACCTAATCTACCATCTGCGTAGCAAAACGTGGGTGTTTTGGGAGCCGCTTCTTTGCATACCACTTTGCGTTGGAGGACCATCTCCTTTGAAGCATATATGGTTGAAAGTTACCCATTGGTCGCGTTATTAATTTTGCTGCTCAGGCATTCGATGATCAGACAATCTTCTGTGAATCAGCGTCGAGTTGGATGATTAGGTTAACAAATTCATGATCAGTTTGGGTCTAGAAGAATAACACGCAACAAGAACGACTATGATGTATGAATAATATTATTTAATTAATATATTATATATATATATTATTATATATATATTATATACTATATCTATATACTTATATAAATAATATAATATTTATATATATACAAGGAGTTGTTACATTTTTATACAGCCACTAGCACGCTGTAGCGTTTTGGCAGGTTCTGTAATCCTATGTTCCCTGGATACGATCCCGCCAAAGCCGTTTAACAACCAGGTACCATTTACTGTTGGGGGAACAGAGGCAACAGTAAGGATGGACGCCCAGTAAATCAACCCCGGCCACGGATACGAACCCAGGACAAAGCACTCGGAAACGTCAGGCGAGTGTCTTATCACTACACCCACGGGAACTGCTAATATGCTAATGATATCACGATAAGATATCAAGAATCCACTTAATACGGATTGGTTCCTTACAAACAACTTGCGCCTAGCACTGACCTAAATCATGGTCTTATTAGATGCAATATAATCATGGCAAAGGTCGTATCTTGATGAATGGACTCGCCTAGTTGTGATTGCGGTGGGTTGAGCTTTGGCTCTTTGGTCCCGCCTTGTGCCCGAAACGACGACCTTCGTTAGATAAGTCCACGGAGAGATACGTTAACCAACTAGACAAACAACAAGACCAAACGAGGTCACTTTTCACCTGCTACAGAATATAGATAAGTTTAATAGTGTTAAAGCCAATAGGTCAGTGGCACGAGGGGGGTTTAGGCCAGTAACATGACAGCTCCGACACCCGCTGCTTCCGTTCCTGCTTGATGGGGTTCTGGGAGTTCTTCCACTCCCCAAGCCCGGCCCGAGGCCAGGCTTGACTTGAGAGCTTGAACAAAACCACAAGGGCCGTGACGAGGATTCGAACCGGCGTCCCAGAGCATCCCAAACGCTGCCTTAATCGACTGAGCTACGACAGTCGATTAAGGCAGCATTTGGGATCGTCTCGGACGTAGGTTCGAGCCCTCGTCATGGCCCTTGTAGATTTGTTCATTTGATGCATCACTCTATTGTGATTTCTGTGTGTTGTGAGAGCTTGGTCCACCAGGCTGTTGCTTGGAGCGACCCGCAGGCTCACATACTCGCCACAGCCCGGTTGGTCCGGCACTTTTTTTTTTTAGAAAACAATCTAGTTTTCTCTTGAAGATGTCCACTTAATAATTAATTCATATTAATTCATCCAGTAATATTCTAAATCTTGGAGTGCTATCACTGAGTGAATTTTGAAACACTATATAACAATGAATCAATGAGTATGGAGATACGTTGTTGCATTAATTGTTGAACTGATCTGACGATAGTTTGTGTCACGGGAAGCCTGAAGTACGGGGGGGGGAAGCCTGCATTAGGGGGCGGGAAGGCTGTAGTAGGGGGCGGGAAACCTGCAGTAGGGGGCGGGAAGCCTGCAGTTGGGGCCGGGAAGCCTGCAGTAGGGGGCGGGAAGCCTGCAGTAGGGGGCGGGAAGCCTGCAGTAGTGGCGGGAAGCCTGTAGTAGGGGGCTGGAAGCCTGCAGTAGGGGGCGGGAAGCTTGCAGTAGGGGGCGGGAAGCCTGCAGTAGGGGACAACACCTCCCTCAGCCAGTAGTGTGAATTTTTCAACGAGAGAACCTTACAGAGAACAGTACGGAAGGGGAGGGTGAAGAGGGAAGGAGAGAGGGAAGGAAGGAAGGAAGGAAGGAAGGAAGGAAGGAAGGAAGGAAGGAAGGAAGGTGGTGGAAAGAAGGGAAGTAAATAAAAACTTGAAAAGATAATTCGTAGACTAAAACACTTCACACACTGCTGCTATAATAGCTTATGAGCTGCACCGTGTGTGTACCACAGTGTACCACAGTGTACCACAGTGTACCACAGTGTACCACAGTGTACCACAGTGTACCACAGTGTACCACAGTGTACCACAGTGTACCCTGCACCTGTGGCCTTGACACCATCACCACAGTGTACCACAGTGTACCACAGTGTACCCTGCACCTGTGGCCTTGACACCCGCTGTTATTTGTGAGTGTCGCTGAAGGGAGGTCCTGGACGAGCTCTCACTCGTCCACGAGCAAGTTCAGAGTCTTTAACTATTGCCAGAAGGTTAAGTGAAGCTGGAGACTCATATGATGAAGCCAATGGGAGGAGCACACGAAGAAAGGTCTTATAAAGTCCAGGATAACTGGCTAACATTTTCACCCACAACTCGGTTAGAATTAGAAACTGGAATTGATCTTCCGCCGAGTTTGAGTTCCAACGGAATCTTCCTGGAGTTCACGTCGTGGTCTTGAGCCACGTCACACATGAAGGACCCCCTTGTTGACCAGACCACACACTAAAAGGTGAAGGGACGACGACGTTTCGACTTGAGAATGGTCCAGGACGCACCGAAACGTCGTCGTCCCTTCACCTTCTAATATGTGGTCTGGTCAACATACTTCAGCCACGTTATGTGACTCCTCGTTTGCAAGGGACCCCCCTTGTCAGTCATGGTAATTTAATTGTTGTTTATGTCTGAGAAGTACCACAGATACTCGCCTAGAGAGGCGTGAGTATGGTGGCTGCCTTCACTAGAAGGAAACACCTTCTCCGCCATATTATCGTTTTTTTTATTTGAGGACAAAAAAATCAGACTATTAAATTATAAAAATCTGTTCGGTTATTTTATATTTATTGCCTGTAGGAGACCTGGTCGACGACCGGGCCGCGGTGCCGCTAAGCCCCGGAAGCACCTCAAGGTAACCTCAAGGCGTAACTATTGTTTTAGAATTGGTATCGACCAATTCTTCATCTAGTCCGTTGCCTGGGCTAAGAGCCGAAGCTCAACCCCGTCTATCACAACTAAGTGTATTATTAATGACTTTTGACTGAAAAACTTCATTCTGACATTCTTGTGGCTGATCTGTGTTTCCAGTTTTCAATAATGTCCTTTCGTTCTACTGTTCCTTAATTTGAACACTGCTTCTATATCTACTTTGTCAATCCCGCTTAGTATCTTGTACATTGTCATCATGTCCACCCTATTCTTTCTGGTGAGGCAATATTCACCATATGAACTTGTGATCAATAAATTTTAGTCGTGATATTAAATGCTTTATAAGAAGTAACTTTTGTTTGTATAATAATTAATTAGAAGTGCGTATTTGCTGCGTCACGCCGCCCCGGCTGCTGCGTCACACACCATAACTTCAAATGAGAGTCTAGTTTTACCCCAAACAGTTACTCGTAAAAGTATGTACTGTGAGTAAATTATTCGGTCCTTATGCAGTTAATCTTATTGATATTAGTAACTCCAATTTATGAATAAGCGAAAGCTAATGTTTCGAATAAATAATGAATATATATAGATCCTCACTCTCCAGAGAGAGGAGTTCACCCGCCAGAGAGAGAGAGAGTCTTCCTACATACCCCGCCATAGAGGCGACACATTCTCGGTTCCGGGCATCAATTGAATATCAATTTCTCCACCTCACAATTTGGTTAAGTGGCACCTATTCCAGTACACAGTAGCTTGGACAAGTATAATGACTTACGCAGTGTTTACAAGTCATATTTGAGTGAGGTTACTCTGCAGGGCAACACCGAAGTAAAGAGTAAGCTCTCAGGTGTCTCTAAACTCAAAATCGAAGTAAATAATGATGTTATACCTCTATAAATAAATTTCATAAAATTCTTGTAATTCTAATAGAAGCCTAACCGCCCATGAAAGATGTCTGCTTGCTTGTCTGTCTGCCTGTGTCTGCATGTGTGTGTGTGTGTGTGTGTGGTCGCGTGAGAGACCACATGCATGTATAAAAGTATGTGTATATACACGTCACTACATATCGGTGCTTGCATTTAAGAAGCAAGAAAATACCCCCCCCCCCCCCCCCACACACACACGTTTTAATACATACGTCTAACAACGTAATTGTTAGTATGGCCGGTGGTGGCCCACATGTGTAGAGAGAGATCTCCACGTGGGAATAATACCTTGGTATGTGTGTGTGTGTGTGTGCTCGCTAGATCAATACCACACACACGCTACAATTATTACTGTAGTAGTTGCGTGTACCGTCTTGGTACCGCTGGTGGTGAAGGCTGAGCCCCAGCGTGTGTACCGTCTTGGTACCGCTGGTGGTGAAGGTTGAGCCCCAGCGTGTGTACCGTCTTGGTACCGCTAGGAGCCATGGTACAAGGGCGGGGGACCTGCTATAGCGCCTGGGTGGTGGTGGTGGTAGTGTAGTCACGTATTATTAATTATAACACGGGGAAAACATGATAATACTGTGTCAGATAATTTACTTAACATACAAGCCTATACGATGACCCAAACCTAACCTTGACTCTAGGGAACGTGCCCCCCCCCCCCGGCCTACAAATAAAAACCACTGAACCTGACATGTTTAATACCTGAATGGAAGCAGTACTGATTACCTTACCTTGCATTGATTTCGGGGATCAACTTCCCGTCAGCCCGGTCTCTGACCAGGCCTCCTGGTTGATAGGTTGGTCAACCAGGTAAAGACATTAAATATAACTGAGCTGATCTGCTAACTTTCACAATGAGTTATAACAATTTCCAATACCAGAGAAACTAACTCAAAGACTTCAACGTTTACATTTTGTTTGTAATGAAGTACATGGCGGGCCTCAAGCCTCTGGCCGGCCGGCCAAGTGTGACCTGACTTAGGCGGCGGCAGAATATTTATGGCTGGGATGTTGGCTTCAGTAAGATGTTGACCAGACCACACACTAGAAGGTGAAGAGACGACGACGTTTCGGTTCGTCCTGGACCATTCTCAAGTCGATTGTGATGAGGGAGTAGAGACAGGCAATAAATAGACTAGAGAGAGCTGAGGAGCAAAGTAAGGTGTTCAGTAAGATTATGTTCGGTGAGTTTAACAAACTTGTACACAGAAATCACAATTGCGTGATGCATCAAATGAACAAATCCACAAGGGCCGTGACGAGGATTCGAATCTGCGTCCGAGAGCATCCCAGACGCTGCCTTAATAGACTGAGCTACGACATGGTCAAAAGGAGTTGAAACCGTATTTCTTTTGACCATGTCGTAGCTCAATCGATTAAGGCAGCGTTTGGGATGCTCTCGGACGCAGGTTCGAATCCTCGTCACGGCCCTTGTGGATTTGTTAACAAACTTGTTCTGCGATCTTATCTCTAAACGGTAATGTTATTTGGTTTGTAACTCGCCACTGTGTTATATAATGTTCCTGGTAGTTAATAGGTGGTTGGTGATTAAACATTTACTACGGGCTGCAACTCGTGTGTGTACTTATTTAGTTGTACTCACCTAGTTCTATTTGCGGGGGTTAAGCTCTGGCTCTTTGGTCCCGCCTCTCAACCGTCAATCAATTGGTGTACAGGTTCCTGAGCCTATTGGGCTCTATCATATCTACATTTGAAACTGTGTATGGAGTCAGCCTCCACCACTTCACTGCCTAATGCATTCCAACCGTTAACTACTCTGACACTGAAAAAGTTCCTTCTAACGTCTCTGTGGCTCATGTCGGTACTCAGTTTCCACCTGTGTCCCCTTGTTCGCGTCCCACCAGTGTTGAATAGTTAATCCTTGTTTACTCGGTCGATTCCTCTGAGGATTTTGTAGGTTGTGATCATGTCTCCCCTTACTCTTCTGTCTTCCAGTGTCGTAAGGTGCATTTCCCGCAGCCTTTCCTCGTAACTCATGCCTCTTAGTTCTGGGACTAGTCTAGTGGCCATACCTTTGGACTTTTTCCAGCTTCGTCTTGTGCTTGACAAGGTACGGGCTCCATGCTGGGAGCGCATACTCCAGGATTGGTCTCACATATGTGGTGTACAAGATTCTGAATGATTCCTTACACAGGTTCCTGAACGCTGTTCTGATGTTAGCCAGCCTCGCATATGCCGCAGATGTTATTCTTTTTATGTGGGCTTCAGGAGACAGGTTTGGTGTGATATCAACTCCTAGATCTTTCTCTCTGTCCGTTTCATTAAGTACTTCATCTCCTATTCTGTATCCTGTGTCTGGCCTCCTGTTTCCACTGCCTAGTTTCATTACTTTGCATTTACTCGGGTTGAACTTCAACAGCCATTTGTTGGACCATTCACTCAGTCTGTCTAGGTCATCTTGTAGCCTCCTACTATCGTCCTCAGTTTCAATCCTCCTCATAATTTTTGCATCATCCGCAAACATTGAGAGAAACGATTCTATACCCTCTGGGAGATCATTTACATATATCAGAAACAGTATAGGTCCAAGGACTGACCCCTGCGGGACTTCACCGTAACGTCTCGCCAATCAGAGACCTCACCCCTCACACTGACTCGTTGTCTCCTGTTGCTTAGGTACTCCTTTATCCAATGGAGTACCTTCCCTTTCACTCCAGCCTGCATCTCCAGCTTTTTCACTAGCCTCTTGTGTGGCACTGTATCAAAGGCTTTCTGACAATCCAAAAATATCCAGTCTCCCCACCCTTCTTTCTTGCCTTATTTTTGTTGCCTGGTCGTAGAATTCAAGTAACCCTGTGAGGCAGACCTGTCATCCCTGAACCCATGTTGATGCTGTGTTACAAAGTTCTTTCGCTCCAGGTGCTCCACTAGCTTTCTTCGCACAATCTTCTCCATCAGCTTGCATGGTATGCAGGTTAGGGACACTGGCCTGTAATTCAGTGCCTCCTGTCTATCCCCTTTCTTGTATATCGGGACTACGTTAGCTGTTTTCCAAATTTCTGGCAGTTCCCCTGTTGCCAATGATTTGTTATACACTATGGAGAGTGGGAGGCACAGTTCTTCTGCTCCTTCCTTTAGTATCCAAGGGGAGATTCCATCTGGGCCTATAGCCTTTGTGACATCCAACTCTAGTAAACACTTCCTTACTTCCCCGCTGGTAATCTCAAACTCTTCCAGTGGTTCCTGGTTAGCTATCCCCTCTCTTATCTCTGGGATTTCTCCTGCTCTAAGGTGAAGACCTGGAATTTCTTATTCAGTTTCTCACACACTTGTCGTTTGTAGTGAACCCTTCTGCCCCTATCCTTAATTTCATAACCTGTTCCTTTACTGTGTGTGTGTGTGTGTGTGTGTGTGTGTGTGTGTGTGTGTGTGTGTGTGGTGTGTGTGTGTGTGTGTGTGTGTGAGGGGGGGGGACTCTGGGTTATAAGAAAGCAACAATCATCAGCCAGGTTTGGAGCCCATGAACGATGTGGCACTAGTTCTCGGAAGTGATTCTTGCGTGACCCTCCCTTACCCCCCCACCCCACTACCCCCCCCCCACTACCCTCCCCCCCACTACCCCCATCCCCACTACACCCATCCCCACCCTCTCCCTCACTACTTTCTTCACCAGCCTCCCCCCTACCTCCCCCCCCCTCCCCCAACACCTAGGTCACCACCCACTACCCCCATAAACACCATCACTGTGTCACCATCACAGCTCCGGCGTCACTAGTGACGCTGTGCCATCATCACCACCAACTCACCATTCATCACAAGCCAACAACTCAAACTGTCAGCATATCTACTTCAACCCCTGCAATTGTAGCAACATTGTCACAACCAAATGCCAAGTACAAAGCAGAACCACAACTTCATTGCAATTACAACACAATCCAAATTGTGTTGGATTGTGTTGTGATTACATTGTCAATACACGTTCAGAGGCTTAGGTGAAGGGGAAAGTTTAGAAATGGGAAATATAGTGAGAGTTAAATGAAAAGTATTATGAGAGTTGTATGACAGCAGGCGGGCTGTCCGCCTTGCTGACACGAGGTGTGAGTGTAGGCAGCTACTACAGCAGCAAAAGTCCGCCTATATCACGGGGACACAGACGTCATCATGACACCCAACCGCCTACACCTGCCTTCGTCGCCACCAAGGATGGCGCAGGCAGTGGACGCCGACGGATCACCATAGCCCGTGCTACTTGCCCCGCTCCGTGCCAGGTAAGTCCACTATGGCTCCAAATACCCCTGTGCTACTTGCCCCGTTCCTGTGCCAGATAAGTCCACTACGGGCTCACCATAGCCCGTGCTACTTGTAACGTTTTCTTCAGAGTAGCTGAATCTCAAACAACAACTAGAGGAAAAGTGTGTGTGTGGACGCAACACTCAACTTGCAACAGGTGAACTTAGGCAGCTGCTTGAGCACTTACTTACACTTTGATATTACAAATATACGGTTTTGAGCCCAAGTGTCACCAGATATCACTTGGAAAATGTTAATTTTTGCGAAATCTGAATGCAAGAGGCAAGATCTGGAAGCGATTAGTAAGTATCTAGAGCAGAAAATCTATGCATAAATGTACGAAATAAAGCCATGGGGACCTGGGGCCAGATTCACGAAGCAGTTACGCAAGCACTTACGAACCTGTCCATCTTCCTGCAATCTTTGGCAGTTTTTGTTTACAAATTAAACAGTTAATGAGCTCGGAAGCACCAGGAGGCTGTTTTAACAATAACAACAGTTGATTGGCAAGTTTTCATGCTTGTAAACTGTTAAATAAATGTAACCAAAGCCGTCAAAGATTGAGGAAAGTTGTACACGTTCGTAAGTGCTTGCGTAAATGCATCGTGAATCTGGCTCGATTTATTCACAAACGTTATCAATAAGATATCTCATCGTATTCTTCAGCTTAATCTTAGGCCCCGGTTAGGCCCCATTTACATTATGTAGTCCTGTTCTGGCCTCAGTAGTGTAGAACTGAAATTTGCCTTGAATGTGTACAGGTTACGATGACAAAGTAATACAGGAGTTAGATACTTATCTTTTAAAGAGGTAAGAGAAAGGGTAACTTATATTCGCTGGAAACGAGAAGAGTAAAGAGCGACAATCTATCTTGAGGTTATCTTGAGATGATTTCGGGGCTTTAGTGTCCCCGCGGCCCTGTCCTCGACCAGGCCTCCACCCCCCAGGAAGCAGCCCGTGACAGCTGACTAACACCCAGGTACCTATTTTTACTGCTAGTAACACAAATAGATGACACGGTATAACTAAATGGACTTAAGTCCACTTTTCAATTGAAATCTATCGTTTTGGGTGTTAAATATATACACCCAAGTATCCAGTACCCAGTACCCCCGGTATTACCCTGGTGCCCCCAGTATATCGTCTGGGGTAGTTCGGGCCCCTTGCTCTCAGACCAAGTTCATTCCATCCAGCGGTCGACCCCAAAGACACATTCATAAATTTTAACATGTTGTTCATTCAAAACAGGAATTTTCTCATACATAAATTAATATATTATATTACCATATTGTACATATTTAGGCACAGGTTAGGTTAGTGTTTTTAGTTTCTATTGGCGATTATTTGTATTTGTAGTACGTGGGTGAAGCATTTACAGCGTTGTGGTTCGACAAAAGTCGTCAGTGAAGCCCTTGTTCCGGAAGTGTTCGAACGTCATCAGTTGTGAGGTCGTGTGTAACAGCCCGTCCTCCAAACAAAGACCCAAAAGTGATTCCATCCACCCGCCAAACCCCCTCCCTGTTTATGAATAAAAACAGTTTACACACGACTCACAACTGTTGACGTTCGAACACTTCCGGAACAAGTGCTTCACTGACGACTTTTGTTCGAACCACAACGCTGTAAATGCTTCAGCCCACGTACTACAAATACAAATTANGTCCATATATATATCTAGGCAAGCATAAGACTAAACTGGAAAAGGTTCGAAGGTTTGCCACCAGACTAGTACCCCGTATGCAGACGATGAGTCACAATAACGTGGCTAAAGTATGTTGACCAGACCACACACTAGAAGGTGAAGGGACGACGACATTTCGGCCCGTCCTGGACCATTCTCAAGTCGATTGTGAGAATGGTCCAAGACGGACCGAAACGTCGTCGTCCCTTCACCTTCTAGTGTGTGGTCTGGTCAACTAGTACCCGAACTGAGAGGTATGTGCTACAAGGAGAGACTACGGGAATTAAACCTCACGTCACTGGGAGACAGAAGAGTTAGAGGGGACATGATCACCACACACAAGATTCTCAAAGGAATTGATAGGGTGGATAAAGACAAACTTTTTAACACAAAGGGCACACGCACTAGGGGACACAGGTGGAAATTGAGTGCAAATTGAGTGCCCAAATGAACCATAGAGACGTTAGAAAGATTTTTTTCAGTGTCAGAGTAGTAGACAAATGGAATGCATTAGGCAGTGATGTGGTGGAGGCTGACTCCATACACAGTTTTAAGTGTAGATATGATAGAGCCAGTAGGCTCAGGAACCTGTACATTCGTTGATTGACAGTTGAGAGACGGGACCAAAGAGCCAGAGTTCAACTCCCGCAAGCACAACTAGGTAAGAACTAGGTAAGTACACACACACACACACACACACACACACACACACACACACACACACACACACACACACACACACACACACACACACACACACACACACACACACACACACACACACACACACACACACACACACACACACACACACAGTGACCTTCACACACACACACACACAGTGACCTTCACACACACACACACACACACACACACAGTGACCTTCACACACACACACACACACACACACACACACACACACACACACACACACACACACACACACACACACACAAGGGGACACAGGTGGAAACTTAGTACCCAGATGAGCCACAGAGACGTTAGAAAGAATTTTTTCAGTGTCAGAGTAGTTAATAAATGGAATGCATTAGGCAGTGATGTGGTGGAGGCTGACTCCATACACAGTTTCAAGTGTAGATATGATAGAGCCCAGTAGGCTCAGGAATCTGTACACCTGTTGATTGACAGTTGAGAGGCGGGACCAAAGAGCCAAAGCTCAACCCCCGCAAGCACAATTAGGTGAGTACAATTAGGTGAGTACACACACACACAGTGACCTTCACTCTCACACACTTTGTATGACAAATTATAAATAGATTCATTGATTTATGAATACATTATGGTTGAGTGAAGACAGTTGACACACACAATAGAACAACTCTACCAATAAATCCTCCCGCGGTGACCCGCACAAGAGACGAGGGGGAGAGAGAGGGAGAGGGAGAGAGAAGGATCAAGGGAAGGAGGGAGGTTAGGGAGGGAGGGAAGGCGAGAGATGTCTATAAGTAATGATACTTACAGATATCCCCCGTGAACCAACTTGGAGACGACTGCCAGGTTGGGGGTCACGTTGACCCAAGTGACTGATCGAGAGACACTGGGTAATAGTGTAAAGTGGAGTCCAAACCCCGTAGAGTTTTATATTTTTTAGCGATATCCTCGGAAGTAGAGGTTGAAGTGCATGGGAGCAGAGGGCTGCGGTGCATGGGAGACACATCACCGAGTGTACAACGCTGATTCTCGATTAATTCGTCGCATTTTTTACGTTGTCTTACCCAAGGTCACAAATATCACCTTAGATAAGTAACGCCTCTCAAATATTCCCGTTTTCTCCTGTTTTGGTTAGCTCGTCCGATTGCGAAAGCTTAACAATTTTTGTTCTGATTGGCAAATCAAGAGACTGGGCCGGGCAGCTGGAGTAACACGACCGCTCGTGACGCTCGTATATTGATGCCGAGGTTGGTTAAGACCAAATGTATTATTATCGACGCAATTTTCAACTTCAGTCTGCACGAAGCCACCTGCAGAAGATCGGCGAATGTGGTAGGAATGAGAGCCAAGTCCGGCTGATGTTAGTTCTCTGAGTTTCTAGGGTACGGTTATACAAGGCTTTGGCCCTGTATGCTGTAGCCTGGAGCCCCCTGTATGCTGTAGCCTGGAGCCCCCTGTATGCTGTAGCCTGGAGCCCCCTGTAGCCCCCTGTATGCTGAGACGGGTGAGAGGGACCAAGTACCTGGGAGGCGGGTGTGCAGGCAGGCCCCCTTCAAGGACGAGTAGGGGCTGTGGATAAATAACAGGAGACATGCACCGACCCCCTCACTATCGTCGCCCCCCCTCTCCCTGCCCCCCCCCCTCTCCCTGCCCCCCCTCTCCCTGCTCCCCCTCCTACACCGAGAAGTTGGGGGGGGGCTTGCACACTCAGATGGGGGGGGCGAATAACGGCAGTGACGGGGGGCGCACCACTAATACATGCTGGATGTACATCTGAGCCTTGATCTACTCGATCGACAGAAACCAAGATAACAAGATCAAATATAGACCAGCATTCCCCCCCCCCCCTCTCTCCGCCTCCCCCCAAAAGAACATGATAATATGTGCACAAGCACCTGAGTGTATGTGAATATTACACAGTATTCATCTATAGACATTCATGCATGTTAAAATATGTGAAGCGAATCTCACACTCACAGCTCCCTGACAAGAGAGCTTAGGTAAGCTTTGCTACAGAAGTCATACACACCGTGTCAGCAAGGCGGACAGCCCGCCTGCTATCTTAACTCTTATTACGTTCCACATTTCCCAAAGTTTTCCTTCACCTCTCCAGCTTCATGGAGGCATGATTTCCCTTCTCTGGACCCACGTTGGTGTTTGCTTACATGGCTAATGTTCTCTAGGTGTGTGCGTGCGTGCGTGTGTACTCACTTATTTGTGCTTGCGGGGGTTGAGCTCTGGCTCTTTGGTCCCGCCTCTCAACTGTCAGTCAACTGGTGTACAGTTTCCTGAAGCCTGTGTGTGTGTGTGTGTGTGTGTGTGTGTGTGTGTGTGTGTGTGTGTGTGTGTGTGTGTGTGTGTGTGTGTGTGTTAGAAATATATGTAGTAGATATGATAGACAAAAAAAGGTCGAGTCAGTACATTAGACAATCGACGGTAAGGAAGGCGGGGTCCAAGAGCTAAAAATTAGACCCTACACACACAAATAGTTAATATACACACAAGAATACACAACATCGCCAGCGGCTTCAGCGTGGAGTTCATGGCTAGTATGCCGCCAGACGAGATATGGGAATTGAACCTCCCTTCGCTGGAACAGAGAAGAGTTAGGGGGAGACATGATTTCCACATACATAATTCTGAGGGCCGATAAAGCCAGACTAACAAATAGGAACACGCGACACAGGTAGAAACAGAGAACCCAAACGAGCTGACAGGGACATTTCGAGGATTTTTTTCAGTGTCAAAGTAGTTAACAAGTGGATCGTACAACACTTTGGGAGCCGGATTGGTGGATTGGGAGCCGGTCGGCCGAGCGGACAGCACGCTGGACTTGTGATCCTGTGGTCCCGGTTTCGATCCCGGGCGCCGGCGAGAAACAATGGGCAGAGTTTCTTTCACCCTATGCCCCTGTTACCTAGCAGTAAAATAGGTACCTGGGTGTTAGTCAGCTGTCACGGGCTGCTTCCTGGGGGTGGAGGCCTGGTCGAAGACCGGGCCGCGGGGACACTAAAGCCCCGAAATCCTCTCAAGATAACCTCAAGATAACACAGTTACGTGGTAGAGGCACGCTCCATACACAGTTTCAAATGCAGATATGATAAAACAATAGATTCGTGAACTTGCACACTAGTTGATTGCAACATGTGAGACAGAACTAAAGAGCCGAAGCTCACCCCCCCCCCGGCAAGCACAACTAGGCAAGAATAACTAGTTAAGAAAACGCACAAAACTTACGCGTGTGTGATTAAGGAGAACTGAGGAAGTGAATAAAGAGAAGAAAGAAAGAAAGGAACAAGAACACGTGGACAAGCGGAAGACTAATTACTCGCCGATGGCGTCTTGGCGATGAGCTAAGATAACCAACCCCACTACCTGGCCTTGGCGATGAGTTAAGATAACCAACCCCACTACCTGGTCTTGGCGATGAGTTAAGATAACCAACCCCACTACCTGGTCTTGGCGATGAGTTAAGATAACCAACCCCACTACCTGGTCTTGGCGATGAGCTAAGATAACCAACCCCACTACCTGGTCTTGACGATGAGTTAAGATAACCAACCCCACTACCTGGTCTTGGCGATGAGCTAAGATAACCAACCCCACTACCTGGTCTTGGCGATGAGCTAAGATAACCAACCCCACTACCTGGTCTTGGCGATGAGTTAAGATAACCAACCCCACTACCTGGTCTTGGCGATGAGCTAAGATAACAACCCCACTACCTGGTCTTGGCGATGAGCTAAGATAACCAACCCCACTACCTGGTCTTGACGATGAGTTAAGATAACCAACCCCACTACCTGGTCTTGACGATGAGTTAAGATAACCAACCCCACTACCTGGTCTTGACGATGAGTTAAGATAACCAACCCCACTACCTGGTCTTGACGATGAGTTAAGATAACCAACCCCACTACCTGGTCTTGACGATGAGTTAAGATAACCAACCCCACTACCTGGTCTTGGCGATGAGTTAAGATAACCAACCCCACTACCTGGTCTTGGCGATGAGTTAAGATAACCAACCCCACTACCTGGCCTTGGCGATGAGTTAAGATAACCAACCCCACTACCTGGCCTTGGCGATGAGTTAAGATAACCAACCCCACTACCTGGTCTTGGCGATGAGTTAAGATAACCAACCCCACTACCTGGTCTTGACGATGAGTTAAGATAACCAACCCCACTACCTGGTCTTGGCGATGAGTTAAGATAACCAACCCCACTACCTGGTCTTGGCGATGAGTTAAGACAACCAACCCCACTACCTGGCCTTGGCGATGAGTTAAGATAACCAACCCCACTACCTGGTCTTGGCGATGAGTTAAGATAACCAACCCCACTACCTGGTCTTGGCGACGAGTTAAGATAACCAACCCCACTACCTGGTCTTGGCGATGAGCTAAGATAACCAACCCCACTACCTGGTCTTGGCGATGAGTTAGATAACCAACCCCACTACCTGGCCTTGGCAGAGCTTGTGGAATCCAATGACAGACAAGAGTAAAGTGACCCCCATTGTAGTTGTGGGGGTAAATAACTCTGGGCGAATGATAAGAGGATTGTAGCAAGATAACTGATAACATTTGAGGATTGATATGATGGATGGACATAGGATCACGAACATTAAAGCTCAGTGAACAGGAAGTGGGAGANGTGTCCACACAAGATGAGTGGCGCGCCAATACTGTTGCTATGGCGGTGTGTCTCTCTCACAAAGATGAGTGGCGCTGCCCAATACTGTCACTATGGCGGTATGTCCCACTCACAAGATGAGTGGCGCTGCCCAATACTGTCACTATGGCGGTGTGTCCACTCACAGGATGAGTGGCGCTGCCCAATACTGTCACTATGGCGGTATGTCCACTCACAAGATGAGTGGCGCTGCCCAATACTGTCACTATGGCGGTGTGTCCACTCACAAGATGAGTGGCGCTGCCCAATACTGTCACTATGGCGGTAATGTCCACTCACAAGATGAGTGGCGCTGCCCAATACTGTCACTATGGCGGTGTGTCCACTCACAAGATGAGTGGCGCTGCCCAATACTGTCACTATGGCGGTGTGTCCACTCACAAGATGAGTGGCGCTGCCCAATACTGTCACTATGGTGGTGTGTCCACTCACAAGATGAGTGGCGCTGCCCAATAAACTCGCCCCTCGGGGCAAAATTTAATTAAGGTTCACAGGCTTTATATCATTCGTGATACACACATTAGATCCCCGCTCTTTACCCAACTGTCTCTGACGCTTTATTCACTAACTTTCGATCGATATATTTCAATTTTCTCAAGAAATTGCACTTTGAATGGACAAATTTTGCACTACATAAACTTTATTCTAAACACAAAATACAACGGGCCGAGGAATGCCTCAAAGGCCGTCCTTAGCTGGGTAAGATGACGCTAACACTAGACCAATTAGGCCTACCGCGCGGTTAAGGGTTATTTGTGGACTATGTAGACGAGGAAAATCACTTTGGCTCCTGGTCTATAAAAACCTTTTGTGCTTTCTGTAATCCTTTTTGCGCTACTGCTCACAGGATGAATATGGCGGTGCACAATAAACAACCCGCCTCTGGCGGCAACACTCAAAATAAGCTTCTGGTCTAGGATTTTTTTGGCGGGAAAATCTCTTGGCGCACGCGCAGGCTGCTGACAGCTTATCCACCAGTTGATTTCCAGCGACTTTTGATACCTTTGATACCTGGTTGATACCTGCTTGATGGGGTTCTGGGAGTTCTAATACTCCCCAAGCCGGCCCGAGGCCAGGCTTGAATTTTGAGAGTTTGGTCCACCAGGTTGATGCTTGGAGCGGCCCGCAGGCCCACATACCCACCACAGCCATCTTTGGATATGTTTTGGTACCTGCTGGCCGACATCCCAGGGTCCGTGACGCCAACTAAAGTTACATTACAATCTGCCAACACACACACATTCGTCTTCCTTGGGAATATCTGACTCCCTTGTGTGGGTAATACCTGGGGAATATTGTTGCGGGCGGCTAACAATACCTCAGCGCTTGTGGGGCTACTTACCGCCCTTCAGTCCAAGTTGAGAGACAACAGTCTGGAAAAGAAAAGTCAAGAGTTAGGCAACAATGGGCTACTTGAAGCACATGCATAAGAGGTAGTTCAGTAGGTATTGGTCTCCCGCGGCACTGGTCTTCTGCAGCAATGGTCTCATAGAGCTCTTGGTCCCCTAGAACTCTTGGTCTCCTAGAGCTCTTGGTCTCCTAGAGCTCTTGGTCTCCACATTTCTTTGGACTGGTGTATACATTTAAGGTTCACAAAGCAGTGAACATAGTTACTGAACGCCGCACTATTGAGTAATCCGCGCGCTCAATGACACGTGAAAACACATGACGTTACAGTGCTGGAAAACACGCGAGACCTTCAAAGGTGACAATACATGTGGTGCATCGTGAAGGAATACCGTAGAGCAATCTTAACAATAAGAACAGAAGTTAAGAGAAATCTGAACCAACACATTTCACCTTCACGTGGAAACACTGAAACCAGAAAAGTGAAAGGAAACATCAGTGCACGTTTTCACTGTAGCCTGGACGGAGAATAAAGTAACTTTAAAGAAGCTGGCATAAAATCTAGCCCTGGGGCCAGATTCAAGAAGCAGTTTACGCAGCAATTAACCGGTTCCAGTACCTGGTCCGAGGCCCAACTCCCAACATAACAATATAAAGAACATAAGACATTTCCAGGACTTCCACGACCGCCAAAGGCAACTTCTTGGGACGCAACAAGAGTGCTCAGGATTAAGAAACACCAACGTCAAAACTATTCACGAGAGAGAAGGTTTTCCAGGAAAGTTCTCAGAAGAGGAACGTTCAAGGAACGCTCTGGGAATGATTTACCAGTGACATTCTACTGTTATATATATATTTATATATAGAATATATATATATATATAATATATATATATATATATATATATATATATAATATATAATATATATATAAAATATATATATATATAGATATATATATATATATATATATATATATATATATATATTATATAATATATATATATATATATATATATATATATATATATATATATATATATATATATATATATATATATATATATATATAATATATATATATTGGATATTTGGTAGCAGTCTTTCTGTAGATATATATTATTAAATATGACCGTAAAAGTAAGATAATAATTCTAACACGAATTTTCTCAATATTCTACACAATTCAAGTCTTTGTGTAATTAACTTGGCATCATCACCAACACTTTGATTGATATCATGATGGTTCCATGATAGAATTAGCGAACTACTTCAGCGCATCTCTTAGTGGTTTAAGTATTTTGTGATACTTTACTTTCTACAAAGACGTGTTCATAAGTGTATACAGTGGTGGCCAGTATTATGTTCATGTTCTTCTGTCCTCCGAGAACAGTGTTAGAGATCTGTTAGACGTCCTACAGTGTAGTGAGTTATTGGACACTCAAACACAGGTGATTGTTGTTTTTTTACAATGCTAACTAAATTACTAACCAGCATAGGGTGTTTTGTCCAGTGGTACGGCTGTTCTGTCCGTGGTATACTGTACAGTCCAGCGGTTGTGTTCGTGCAGTTGTAGTTGCATTGTCTTGCAATAGGTACTATACTGGCGTGTTGTAGAACAAGTCAACTCCTAACATGACGCATTTAGACGTGTGCTCTGCCTCAAGATCATTTTGTCGTACTACAAAATGGAAGCGGCTCGCGAATTGACATACGGTCCCTTTTCTGTTTTGGGTCTTCTGGTAGGTTAGGATAAGGGCACTTTAGTACGACGGTTCTTGACGTTGGGAAACCTTAGGACCGCTGGCACGCCACCTGGTGGAACGCCACGACACTAACCGCAGCCTCACATTCCAGGATGGGAGAGGACTGGAAGGGGGGTATAGCTGAGTGGGAGAGGGAGGGAGGCTGGGTGGGAGGGGAAGGGAGGGCTGGGTGGGAGAGGAGAGGGAGGGAGGCTGGGTGGGAGAGGAGGGAGGGAGGCGGGTGGAGAGGGAGGGAGGGAGGCTGGGTGGGGGAGAAGGAAGGAGGAAGGGGGGAGGGGAGAAGAAGGAAACGAGTTATGAAAGAAGATGAAGGAGCAGGGTGAAAACTGGAACAAAGGAGAAGAGCCGTTGTTGTGTTGGACACAAGGGTAACGAGGCTGGACACTGGTGGAAGGTGTGCGAGCTTACCTATCCCTCACTACCTATCCCTTACTACCTCTCCCTGAACAAGGAATAGTTGAGCTGCAGCTCTGCATGTCCCGCCTTGTTGCCATATAATTCAACCTGTCCTGCTAATAGCAGGTCGCATTTTGACGTATACTTTACGTAAGAAAAGACGTAAAAAAAAACGAAAAAAAAAAAAAAAAAACGTTTACGAAAAAAAGACGTAAACTGTCGTACTAGAAAATGGCAGTGGCTCACGAAATTGACATAATGTTCCGTTTTCTGTTCGTGGGTCATCGGGTTGGTTAGGTCAGGGCACGTTGGCAATGCTCGCGAGAATAGGCTGTATAATTTACTATCCTGACGTTCGAAATCTGTCCAATCTGGCCAGAAAGTTGCAGATGGAGGTGGTTTCCAGAGCTTCTCAGTCCATTGCAATTTTTGACCACCAGTTTCATATTTCCTTCCATGTCTCACTCATTTGTGTTTCCGGTTTCCACCAACGGAAACACCTGAATAATGTACCATCCCTTGTGTTGGTTCCGGGGATCCATGTCTGTGTGGCTCGGTCTCTGATCAGGATTATAGTTCCCTTCTTGTTGAAGTATATACTTCCTGGCCTCCTTTCCCTCCCTTTTTCATTGTCATACACTTGTTAGGATTGAATTCTAACAGCCATTTGTCTGCCGACTCTTGGAGTAAATAAAGGTTCTCTTGCAGTTTGTTCTACTCCTCGTCGGTGTTTACACTACTAATTAGCTTTGCGTCAGCTGCAAACATGACGCAAACTTTAAACATGACGCAAAGCTTTAAACATGACGCAAAGCTACAAACGTGACGCAAAGCTTCAAACGTGACGCAAATCTTTAAACATGACGCAAAGCTACAAACGTGACGCAAAGCTTTAAACGTGACGCAAAGCTTTAAACGTGACGCAAAGCTTCAAACATGACGCAAAGCTTCAAACATGACGCAAAGCTTCAAACATGACGCAAAGCTTCAAACGTGACGCAAAGCTTCAAACGTGACGCAAAGCTTCAAACGTGACGCAAAGCTTCAAACGTGTCACAAAGCTTCAAACATGACACAAAGCTTCAAACATGACACAAAGCTTCAAACATGACACAAAGCTTCAAACATGACGCAGAGCTTCAAACATGACGCAAAGCTTCAAACATGACGCAAAGCTTCAAACATGACGCAAAGCTTCAAACATGACACACAGCTTCAAACATGACGCAAAGCTTCAAACATGACGCAAAGCTTCAAACATGACGCAAAGTTTCAAACATGACACAAAGCTTCAAACATGACGCAAAGTTTCAAACATGACGCAAAGTTTCAAACATGACGCAAAGTTTCAAACATGACGCAAAGCTTCAAACATGACGCAAAGCTTTAAACATGACGCAAAGCTTCAAACATGACGCAAAGCTTCAAACATGACGCAAAGCTTCAAACATGACGCAAAGCTTCAAACATGACGCAAAGCTTCAAACATGACACAAAGCTTCAAACATGATACAAAGCTTCAAACATGACGCAAAGCTTCAAACATGACGCAAAGCTTCAAACATGACGCAAAGCTTCAAACATGACACAAAGCTACAAACATGAACGTGCTCCGTCCCTCAGGTAGCTAGGTCACTCACATTATGGACCGCAGCGGTCCCTAGACACCCGTGTTGTACCTTCCTTCAGCTCGACACCTTTGTGAGCCTTTGTGTTCAGTCCTTCAGGTACTCCCATGCTTAGTGAGATCCCACTGTGCTTCTTCATGTTGTACACCAACATTGCATGAGGAACCGGGCCGCGGGGACACTAAAGCCCGGAAATTATTTCAAGATAAGCTCAAGAACAGAGTGTTCACTCGTCTATTGTTATCTGTAGAACCAAGCTTTAGCTCTTGGGCCCCACTTTACACCCGCTGGTGGCTCTCTAATGTAATGACTCCAAACCAATTTGCTCTTATCATATCTACAAGGTCAGATATACTCACCCCCCCCCTCAGGATGCAGGTTATCTTGAGGTTATCTTGAGATGATTTCGGGGCTTTAGTGTCCCCGCGGCCCGGTCCTCGACCAGGCCTCCACCCCCAGGAAGCAGCCCGTGACAGCTGACTAACACCCAGGTACCTATTTTACTGCTAGGTAACAGGGGCATAGGGTGAAAGAAACTCTGCTCATTATTTCTCGCCGGCGCCCAGGATCGAACCCGGGACCACTGGATCACAAACCCAGCGTGCTGTCCGCTCGGCCGACCGGCATGCAAGCCACAACAGCTGCCTAACCCCCAGGGGCCAGATTCACGAAGCTGTTACGCAAGTACTTACGAACATGTACATCTTTCCTCAATCTTTGACGGCTTTGGTTATATTTATTAAACAGTTTACAAGCATGAAAACTTGCCAATAAACTGTTATTGTTATAAACAGCCTCCTGGTGCTTCGGAGCTCATTAACTGTTTAATAATTGTAAACAAAGCCGCCAAAGATTGAGAAAAGATGTACAGGTTCGTAAGTACTTGCGTAACTGTTTCGTGAATCTGGCTCCAGATACCTATTTACTGCTGCTAAGTGAACAGAGGCATCAAGTGAAACGAAACTTTGGCCAAACGCTTCTATCCTGTGGCAGGGAGTGATCACACTATCATCAGTTGTGAGACGACGATTAAGCCCACTGCGCCACAGGCATGCTCTAGGGATCTATCTACGCTACTTGGAGTTCCAAGTATAGTGGACTTACCTGGCACAGGAGACGGGCTGTAACTGTTGTCTAGCCCTTAATGCCCTGTCTAATAGCTATGGTGTGTGTGAGGGGGGGGGTTGGAATGGGGAGTGTGTTGGGGGTGATGGGGGAGGGGGATAAAGAGGAGACGTCCGGTGATGGGGCGGGATTAGTGGTGAAGACTGGCAGCCGTGGGAGCGGAGGGCCGTCTCACAGAAAACGATCCAGGTATTCTTGCAGGGTAAACTGTCACTTTGGGCAGTCTCTCTCTCTCGCTCCCTGTAGGGCAGTCTGAATTCCCCTCCCCCCCCCCAACCCCTCCACGCATCCCTTCCCACACACACACACACACACACATACACACACACACACACACACACACACACACACACACACACACACATTAGCGATGTGGTGGAGGCTGACTCCATACACAGTTTCAAATGTAGATATGATAGAGCCCATTAGGCTCAGGAAACTGTACACCTGTTGATTGACGGTTGAGAGGCGGGACCAAAGAGCCAGAGCTCAACCCCCGCAAGCACAACTAGGTGAGTACAACTAGGTGAGTACACACACACACACACACACACACACACACACACACACACGTGGTGTGAAAAAAAAAAATAGTAGTTAGTGTAGTTAGTAAACAGTTGATTGACAGTTGAGAGGCGGGCCGAAAGAGCAAAGCTCAACCCCCGTAAAATACAACTAAGTGAATACACACACACACACACATACACACACACACTCCTCCCCACCTCCACACACCCACACAATCAATGTAGATATGATAAAGCCTACTAGGCTCAAGAATCTGTACATCAGTTGATTGACGGTTGAAAGGCGGGAAAAAGGAGCCAAAGCTCCTTGCTTTAGCAGGGCATAGTGACATGATCTGGAATAGAGCAGTAACAGTTCTGGCAGCTGGTGTGCCAAACGCACATTACTACAAAAAAAAAATAAAAAAAATTTAATAAATCTGCTTGGGTCCTCTACTGTGTTGCGGGCAAAAACAAAGAGAATAAAAATGTTAAACATTTAATATAACAAAAAAATATTAATTTTACACAAAATGATAAGTAACAATAAATGAAAACAAAACCCCTTATCCACTTGGCTTAAACACAATCAAAAAAGAAATATATACATGTGAATTTTACGTTAATAACAAAGGTGAAGGTAAAACTTTATACAAAATGCTATGTGCGTCTACCGTCACCCCGGGGGCGAGGATAGATGCGGAAGCAGCGAGCACCAGAAGGGTAATCTGGTGTGCTGTTGTTGTTGTTATAGATTCAGCTACTCGGAACAAGTTCCAAGTAGCACGGGCTATGGTGAGCCCGTAACTTACCTGGCACAGGAGCAGGAGCTGGGCAAGAAGTACGGGCTATGGTTAGCCTCGTGGACAGGAGATGTCTCCCGTGTGCTGGACTCTGGCAAGCCTTTATATACGGGGTGTGACGTCACTCTGGCGCGAAGTGTGGAGTTGTAGACTTGAAGCCGGTAAGATAACGACCATTACGATGATTTGTCTCGTGGAAGGTGGGGTGGAGGGTGCGGGGGGAGGGGGGAGGCGTGTCTAGACAATACGTTTGGCACATGTTGTTGTTGTTGAGTCTTGATGTTGGAGCATACAGATACGTTGGTCGTAAGGAACAGGTCGTATCTACTGCTGTGCAGGAGATAACCGTAGCAATATATTAAAGCACAAGAATTGTTTTGTTAACACTTATAGATCTGCCCAAATCCCCTAATTATCAGTGTGTGTGTGTATCTGTCCGAGGCTGGAGGCCAAATATATAATTGATGTTAACTTTGCATACCTTTACATGCTCAACTGTGATGGTATGGGGAGTGTCATAGGGGTTATCTTGTGGTTATCTTGAGTTGATTTCGGGGCTTTGTTTTTTAGTGTCCCCGCGGCCCGGTCCTCGACCAGGCCTCCACCCCCAGGAAGCGGCCCGTGACAGCTGACTAACTCCCAGGTACCTATTTACTGCTAGGTAACAGGGGCATAGGGTGAAAGAAACTCTGCCCATTGTTTCTCGCTGGCGCCCGGGATCGAA
This sequence comes from Procambarus virginalis, assembly GCA_020271785.1. NCBI lineage: Eukaryota > Metazoa > Arthropoda > Malacostraca > Decapoda > Cambaridae > Procambarus > Procambarus virginalis. The sequence goes on along the minus strand of WNGS01167372.1, from coordinate 5,287,724 downwards.
CCCGGGACCACAGGATCACAAGTCCAGTGTGCTGTCCGCTCGGCCGACCGGCTCCCTTGCAGGGAGGGATGAGGGGTGGAACACCACGCCACTCTTTACGTAGGATTACTTCATATTACGAAAACCAGCGACTTGTATGAAGTCTGAAATGTGGGTTTGATTGTCCCTAGAGTGTTTACACTGGGTGTCTTTACAGCGGTACGTACACAACATAACCACAACGTTCTTACAACTTTGCATCTAACGATAGTAAAATAAGGTTGTGGTTATGTTGTGTAAGTTTATTGCATGTTCTGAGAGAGAGAACGGGAGGGAGGAACAATGACAGACCTTAGCATTGCCGAATACCCCATCTACTGTGTGTGTGTGTGTGTGTGTGGTGTGTGGTGTGTGTGGGTGTAGTGTGTGTGTGTGTGTGTGGTGTGTGTGGGTGTAGTGTGTGTGTGTGTGTGTAGTGTGTGTGTGTGTGTGTGTGTGTGAAAAATATATGTAGTAAATATAGAGAAACATACGTCAGGAATCAGCTCACTGGACAACAGTTAGAAAAGTGGGGTCCAAGAGCTAATAGCTCAATCTTGCAGGCACAAATAGTAAATACAAATAGTACACACACACACACACACACACACACACACACACACACACACACACACACACACACACACACACACATACCTAACCTCATCACCATATAACTCGCTTGAGAGGGGGGTGAGGAGTGCTTTACGGGCTACTCATGCCCGTGCCACCACTTGGGTGGCTTAATCTTCATCAATCAACATTCATCGCACATCCCCTGTGCCAAGTGAATTCTACGGGCTCACCATAGCCCGTGCTGCTTGCAATTTTCTGTTCCGGGTAGCCGATTCTAAAACATCATCATCAATCCATCCGGAGTGGTGGATGGAACATCTCATCATGGGTGGAGGTGGGGAGAGAGTGAGAGGGGAGAGTGTGACCTCACTCTTGCAAAAGGTCACACTGATTTTACATGGCCCAGCGCTGCCATCATTGTGAAATCGATAGGTGGCTTTCTCAGCAAACCTCCCAAAACCAGACTTTTGGACCTCATGCTATGGTAGCGAGGCTTACTGAAATGTCCATAGTGGCATGTGGCTGGTCCTCATCTGTGACCTGGTGAGAGGTCCCATTAGAGTCTTTCGGCGCCGTGGAGAGAGAGGGACCTGCTGCTTGGGTAACAGCTTTTCCATACCAACCTATCCTAGCTTGGCGCCCTGGAGAGGCCACTCCAGATCAACAACCAGAGCGCAACTCCATAGTCTCCTGAGACTGCTGGAGGCCTAATAAAACTTGTAAAACACACACATGTACTAGTCCTAGGAATATTAAAGTTTCTTTTTTTAGCTTCATTTATTTTAAAAGAATTCCTTACTAGTCAGTATACGACTGTCTAAAAGCTAAGTACGAATTCGTGACTATTGACGACTGTCACAATAGGTACTATCTTAAATAGGTCAATGGGTTGCTCATTGCGTTTCAGGGTCAATAATTAAAATGCTTACGTATCTTTTTTTTCTATGAATGTGTAGTAAATTATTTATACTTTATATTGAACATAACACTTAACTCAAGAATACACACTAAGGGCAAGAGAATGTCATTGTGGCCATAATGTGGTGTGTAGCAATTAATCACAAGTTACTAAACTTGTCAGCCAGATAATACTTACTTTACATACAATAGTCACAGGAAAAAAGTGCCAGATAAATTCATGGATAGAACTAAAACCATTATTATATGGTATTAGTAGACTTACATGGTATCGATGAACTTACTTATATGGTATCGTGGAACTTGTATGGTATCGAGGAACTTACTTATATGGTATCGTGCAACTTGTATGGTATCGAGAAACTTACTTATATGATATCGAGGAAGACTGAGCAACCTGGCGTCTTAACAGAGCGTCGCATTTTGACGTATACTCTACCCTACGGCCCAAATGATCGTTCTAGAAAATAGCAACGGCTCGCGAAATTGACATACTGTCCCGTTTTCTGTTTTGGGTCCTCTGGTAGGTTAGGAAACGCCAGCAGACATCCTTGGAGGAGTATGGCCTCAGGGAGGTCACAAAGTGCTGGGGCCCAGGAACTGAGCATTGAGGGAAAATGACCCGATGAGCCATTGCAGATTACCGCCTACCTGAGGGCCAGATTAACGAAGCAGTTACGCAAGCACTTGCGAACGTGTACATCTTTCCTCAATCTTTGACGGCTTTGGTTACATTTATTAACAGTTTACAAGCATGAAAAACTTCTCAATCAACTGTTGTATTGTTATAAACAGCCTCCCGGTGCTCGGAGCTCATTACCTGTTTAATAATGTAAAACAAAAGCCGCCAAAGATTGAGAAAAAGATATGCAGGTTCGTAAGTGCTTGCGTAACTGCTCGGAATCTGGCCCCTGTGGATCTGCGCAGGCGCACGCTGGCCTGACGCTGAGGGCGACCAGCTATATTGGTGAACCAGGCGGTGGCTGGTCAGTCCGAGTATAGGACTGAGCCGGGACGGAGGTCGTAGGTGGTCATTGTGTAGATGTGATGAGCGGACTGCCTGCACACACAACCAGGCCAATCCGTGTGGACCACTCACGGGTAGGACAGCTGTCCACTCCCCACACCCACGGGTAGGCCACTCCCTCCAGTCCACCCGAACCTCATATCCATCCCTTCGTCCCCACCCCAACCCCACAACCATCCGTCCAGTTCAACCCTCCAATCCGCCACAAACCTTGAGCCATCAACCGGACACCGGCATAGAAAACGTTGCTGTTCCTTCATTACTATGCCACGTGTTGTGTCCGTTCGGAAGGGTTGGTTGCCCTGGTCCAGTACACCGCGTCCCGACACACTGGCCGCGGCCCTGGCTTAAGCTTCACCGCCGGACCATGTCCCTTCCAACATACATACCGTCGCCATCGCTATTTTTACAAATAACTTGCATGTTCTTAATTTCACTTTAGTATAAGGCCTTTACCAGTCGGTATATGAATCATATGTCGTTAACTTGAAGGTAAATACACAAAGAAACAAGGGTGAAAGCAGGCGAGGCTCGCGTACTGGTCGCCTGCTGGCCACTCATCTTTCAAAACATGGCACAAATGTGATGCTTTCGTGACTAAGGACTAAGACAATTATATAAAATGATACATAATATGACTGAAGAGAGTGTGAAAATAACTAATGGGGAATACCGGTCTGCAACCCCAGTATGACTAATGATTCATGAATGATGTGATGAGGTCACAGGTGAAGTGGATTTGTTGGAGGTTAGGGAGTAATGCTTGTTATATGAGGCTTGTCGCGTACAGGGTCACATCCTGTCTGGTACCACTGTCACCCTGACTTCACACTCACACAGTGACCTTCATACTCTCACACACAGGGACCTACACACCACACACCACACACACACACACACACACACACACACACACACCACACACACACACACACACACACACACACACACACATACACACACACAGTGACCTTCAAGCCACACCTGACAGACTACACCTGTCAAACCAGGCGACCATGGAAGGGTTCGAAATTACAAGAGATGAGGTCAAGAAAACCTATTGGAGCTGGACGTGAGAAATGCGGTTGGGCGGATGGAATCTCGCCATGGGTATTGAAAAGTGTGCAGGAGCACTTGCTTGCCACTCTCCATAGTGTATAGTAAGTCACTGGAAACGGGGACCTACCAGAAATATGGAAGACTGCTAATGTAGTACCAATATACAAAAGGGTGACAGACAAGAGGCACTGAACTACAGGCCAGTGTCCTTAACTTGTATACCAGCAAGGTGATGGAGAAGATTGTGAGAAAAAACCTAGTAAACCATCTGGAGAGAAGAGACTTCGTGACAACCCATCAACATGGTTCAGGGAGGGTAAATCTTGCCTTACAGGCTTGATAGAATTCTACGATCAGTGACAAAGATTAAGCAGGAAAGAGAAGGGTGGGCGGACTGCATTTTTTGGACTGTCGGAAAGCCTTTGACACAGTACCCATGAAAGGTTGATGCATAAGCTGGAGAAACAGGCAGGAGTAACAGGTAGGGCGCTCAGTGGATAAGGGAGTACCTAAGCAATAGGAAGCAGGGAGTTACAGTGAGGGGTGAGACCTCAAATGTGGCGTGAAGTCACCAGTGGAGTCCCACAGGGCTCTGTACTTGGACCTATCCTGTTTCTGATATACGTAAATGATCTCAGAGGGTATAGACTCATTCCTCTCAATGTTTGCTGACGACGCCAAATTATG
>WNGS01167372.1:5273314-5282094 GCA_020271785.1 Procambarus virginalis | reverse complement strand
ATTCAGATGTATCTTATTGTCTAAATAAACGTACTTGAACTTGTTGAACAAACTTACAGGGTACGAAAATGTTTTTTATAATTCTCCGATTCGATAACGTTTCCAGCTTCCACTTATTTCCCTCGTCCTACTTTCTCCCGATTTAAAAAGGCTGTTCTAGTCCTCTTTTGTCTATTCCACTCGGTATCTTGTGTGTTGTGATCATGTCTCCTGTTTCTTCTCGCCTCTGAGAGTTGAGGTGCTCAGGCTACACACGCTTAATAACGACCTCATGCTCAGTACTGACATCTTGATCAGGTGTGACTATTTGACGGTTTAAGATCCAAAAACTATTCTGATTATTATAAGTATTCATTATTACTTTATTACAATAATAAGGCACTGAGCCCCTCCCAAGCGTCCTTCCTTCTCTTGGTACAATAAGGAAGACGCTAGCATCTAAGGCCGTCTGGGTGTATAGATGGCGCCCTAGACAAAATATCACAGTGGGGAGAAACGTGACCAGTAGCTGTGTAAAGCAGTGGCCACAGTGATAGCTGGCACGCTAGACACCTTCCTTGATGAATTCATGAAGAACCGCGACACTGCATCAGAGCGCAGTGGACAGCTTTTGTTGACCTACAAGGCTCTCTACAATAACCACTGGTATGGAGAAAAGGAGACACAGTGTAGTAGGGGAGGGCGAGACGGCAGACATGGTAGCGACATGATAGCATAAGCAGGAAACATCAGCAACAAAGAGCAGCAGCAGGAGCAGCAGCAGCAGCAGAAGCAGCAGCAGCAGCAGGAGGAGCAGCAGGAGCAGCAGCAGAGCAGCAGCAGCAGGAGCAGCAGCAGAGCAGCAGCAGCAGGAAGCACCAGAGCTGTCCCCCAGAACTCAAGCACCGCAATACTACGACTCTCAACAGCAGTGTTGCCATCGTCGGGCGAGGATTTTCTGTGGCCTTGTATATCCTTGCGGGTAATAATTTGATCACTGTTGAGAGACTCGCTGAGAGCAGCTCTTCCACCCCTCTTGTATACAACTCTTTATTAGCCTCTCTTACTTTCATGTATTTCCTCTCCTCTCCCCCATCTCTCCTTTCACTTCTCTTCCCTCACTTGAAAGCTCCTGCCTCTCCCGGCGCGGGATTCCATAATGACAACAAAACAAACCTTGTGTGTTCTCTACCAACCTCACTCACAATGATGTGAGTGAGGCCGCTCCTAGCCACGTTTGCCCTCACAGATATCCGGTCCCATTTACACGAACAAGCCGGCTAGCACACACGGATACCAACCCCCACCCCACCCCACGCGTTGAGAACCACCCGCGTACCAGGCCAGAATCCCTCGTACACTTAGTTGGAATATGTGGGAATGAACGAGCAGATGTGCTGGCTGCTGAAGGCGCTGAAGGAGCAAATATTGAATACTTCATACCCAAGACTCGACTACAAATTAGAGGCATTATCAGGCAACATCACCGTGACAAGGTAACTGAGGAAAGGAGGATAGAAGCACAAACCAGTGTATCTGTACGATGGTAAAACATGGTTGCAGCTGGCAATCCCAATCATTATGGCCGAAGAGGAGGACGACGAGGGGAGAATCAGTAATAGCGAGAATCCGTCTTGGATACAAATATCCATGGAGATATGGAATGGAAACAACAGTTGATCAGCGAAGTTGCAGAATCTCTGGTGAGAGTGATGGACACCGCCTTGACCACTATCTACGTGAATGTGAACACCTGAGAGATATCAGAAGTATGTGTAGAATAATAAACCCCCACATTGTTTGAGTTAGGAAAACACTATTTGTCAAATATTGATACTGTTTTTAAAAGATTTCCCCATTTTGCACCTGCAAGATAACGTAAGCTTTTAAGTGTTGATAGATGTTAATCTTCTTGTTTGAGGAGCTGTTCACTTGAGACAGTTAAGCAAGTCCCCGCTGTGTCTGGGTACAAGTGAAGGATGAACAATCCAGCGGGTTTTCTTCCTATTGGGGAGTGTTGTACATTCTGCTATGGCGGTGTGTCCACTTACAAGATGAGTGGCGCTGCCCAATACTGTTGCTATGGCGGTGTGTCCACTCACAAGATGAGTGACGCTGCCCAATACTGTCACTATGGCGGTGTGTCCACTCACAAGATGAGTGGCGCTGCCCAATACTGTCACTATGGCGGTGTGTCCACTCACAAGATGAGTGGCGCTGCCCAATACTGTCACTATGGCGGTGTGTCCACTCACAAGATGAGTGGCGCTGCCCAATACTGTCACTATGGCGGTGTGTCCACTCACAAGATGAGTGGCGCTGCCCAATAAACTTGCCCCTCGGGGCAAAATTTAAATTGAAGTTCACAGGCTTTATATCATTCGTGATACACACATTAGATCCCCGCTCTTTACCCAACTGTCTCTGACGCTTTATTCACTAACTTTCGATCGATATATTTCAATTTTCTCAAGAATTGCACTTTGAATGGACAATTTTACACTACATAAACTTTATTCTAAACACAAATACATCGGGCCGAGGAATGCCTCAAAGGCCGTCCTTAGCTCGGGTAGGATGACGCTAAAACTAGACCAATTAGGCCTACCGCGCGGGTAAGGGTTATTTGTGGACTAGTAGACGAGGAAAAACTTTGGCTTCTGGTCTATTAAAAACCTTTTGTGCTTTCTGTATCCTTTTTGCGCTACTGCTCACAGGATGAATATGGCGGTGCACAATAAAAACCCGCCTCTGGCGGCAACACTCAAAATAAGCTTCTGGTCTAGGATTTTTTTTGGCAGGAAAATCTCTTGGCGCACGCGTAGGCTCTGACAGCTTATCCCCCTGATTTCCAGCGACTTTTGATACCTTTGATACCTGGTTGATACCTGCTTGATGGGGTTCTGGGAGTTCTTCTACTCCCCAAGCCTGGCCCGAGGCCAGGCTTGAATTTTGAGTTTAGTCCACCAGGTTGATGCTTGGAGCGGCCCGCAGGCCCACATACCCACCACAGCCATCTTTGGATATGTTTTGGTACCTGCTGGCCGACATCCCAGGGTCCGTGACGCCAACTAAAGTTACATTACAATCTGCCAACACACACACACTCGTCTTTCCTTGGGAATATCTGACTCCCTTGTGTGGGTCATACCTGGGAATATTGTGGCGGGCGGCTAACAAATACTTCAGCGCTTGTGGGGCTACTTGCCGCCCTTCAGTCCAAGTTGAGAGACAACAGTCTGGAAAAGAAAGTCAAGAGTTAGGCAACAATGGTACTACTTTAAGCACATGCATAAGAGGTAGTTCAGTAGTATTGGTCTCCCGCGGCACTGGTCTCCTGCGGCACTGGTCTCATAGAGCTCTTGGTCCTCTAGAACTCTTGGTCTCCTAGAACTCTTGGTCTCCACATTTCTTTGGACTGGTGTATACATTTAAGGTTCACAAAGCAGTGAACATTAATTACTGAACGCCGCACTATTGAGTAATCCGGCGCTCAATGACACGTGAAAACACGCGAGACCTTCAAAGGTGACATTACATGTGGTGCATCGTGAAGAATACCGTAGAGCAATCTTAACAATAAGAACAGAAGTTAAGAGAAATCTGAACCAACACATTTCACCTTCACGGTGGAAACACTGAAACCCAGAAAAGTGAAAGGAAACATCAGTGCACGTTTTCATTGTAGCCTTGACGGAGAATAAAGTAACTTTAAAGAAGCTGGCATAAAATCTAGCCCAGGGGCCGATTCACGAAGCAGTTTACGAAGCAATTAACCGGTTCCAGTACCTGGTCCGGGCCCAACTCCCAACATAACAATATAAAGAACATAAGACATTTCCAGGACTTCCACGACCGCCAAAGGCAACTTCTTGGGACGCAACAAGAGTGCTTCAGGATTAAGAAACACGAACGTCAAAACTATTCACGAGAGAGAGGGTTTTCCAGGAAAGTTCTCAGAAGAGGAACGTTCAAGGAACGCTCTGGGAATGATTTACCAGTGACATTCATTACTGTTTATATATATATATATATATATATATATATATATATATATATATATATATATATATATATATATATATATATATTGGTATATTTTGGTAGCAGTCTTTCCTGTAGATATATATTATTAAATATGACCGAAAAAGTAAGATTAATAATTCTAACACGAATTTTCTCAATATTCTACACAATTCAAGTCTTTGTGTAATTAACTTGGCATCATCACCAACACTTCTTGATTGATATCACTGATGGTTCCATGATAGAATTAGCGAACTACTTCAACGCATCTCTTTAGTGGTTTAAGTATTTTGTGATACTTTACTTTCTACAAAGACGTGTTCATAAGTGTATACAGTGGTGGCCAGTATTATGTTCATGTTCTTCTGTCCTCCGAGAACAGTGTTAGAGATCTGTTAGACGTCCTACAGTGTAGTGAGTTATTGGACACTCAAACACAGGTGATTGTTGTGTTTTTTACAATGCTAACTAAATTACTAACCAGCATAGTGTTGTTTTGTCCAGTGGTACGGCTGTTCTGTCCAGTGGTACTGCTGTTCTGTCCAGTGGTAGTACTGTACAGTCCAGCGGTTGTGTTCGTGCAGTTGTGGTTGCATTGTCTTGCAATAGGTACTATACTGGCGTGTTGTAGAACACGTCAACTCCTAACATGACGCATTTAGACGTGTGCTCTGTCCTCAAGATCATTTTGTCGTACTACAAAATGGAAGCGGCTCGCGAATTTGACATACGGTCCCCTCTTTCTGTTTTGGGTCCTCTGGTAGGTTAGGATAAGGGCACTTTAGTACGACGGTTTCTTGACGTTGGGAAACCTTAGGAGGACCGCTGGCACGCCACCTGGTGGAACGCCACGACACTAACCGCAGCCTCACATTCCAGGATGGGAAAGGACTGGAAGGGGGGTATAGCTGAGTGGGAGAGGGAGGGAGGGAGGCTGGATGGGAGAGAAGGAAGGAAGGAAGGGGGAGGGGAGAAGGAAGGAAACGAGATATGAAAGAAGATGAAGGAAGCAGGGTGAAAACTGGAACAAAGGAGAAGAGCCGTTGTTGTGTTGGACACAAGGGTAACGAGGCTGGACACTGGTGGAAGGTGTGCGAGCTTACCTATCCCTCACTACCTATCCCTCACTACCTATCCCTCACTACCTATCCCTCACTACCTATCCCTCACTACCTATCCCTCACTACCTATCCCTCACTACCTATCCCTCACTACCTATCCCTCACTACCTATCCCTTAACAAGGAATAGTTGAGCTGCAGCTCTGCATGTCCCGCCTTGTTGCCATATAATTCAACCTGTCCTGCTAATAGCAGGTCGCATTTTGACGTATACTTTACAGCCTAAAGACGTAAACTGTCGTACTAGAAAATGGCAGTGGCTCACGAAATTGACATAATGTTCCGTTTTCTGTTCGTGGGTCATCGGGTTGGTTAGGTCAGGGTACTTTAGTTTCTTGACGTTGGCAATGCTCGCGAGAATAGGCTGTATAATTTACTATCCTGACGTTCGAAATCTGTCCAATCTGGCCAGAAAGTTGCAGATGGAGGTGGTTTCCAGAGCTTCTCAATCCATTGCAATTTTTGACCACCAGTATAGGACATATTTCCTTCCATATCTCACTCATTTGTGTTTCCGGTTTCCACGAACGGAAACACCTGAATAATGTACCATCCCTTGTGTTGGTTCCGGAGATCCATGTCTGTGTGGCTCGGTCTCTGATCAGGATTATAGTTCCCTTCTTGTTGAAGTATATACTTCCTGGCCTCCTTTCCCTCCCTTTTTCATTGTCATACACTTGTTAGGATTAAATTCTAACAGCCATTTGTCTGCCGACTCTTGGAGTTTATAAAGGTTCTCTTGCAGGTTGTTCTACTCCTCGTCGGTGTTTACACTACTAATTAGCTTTGCGTCAGCTGTAAACATGACGCAAAGCTTTAAACATGACGCAAAGCTACAAACGTGACGCAAAGCTTTAAACGTGACGCAAAGCTTTAAACATGACGCAAAACTACAAACGTGACGCAAAGCTTCAAACGTGACGCAAAGCTTTAAACGTGACGCAAAGCTTTAAACATGACGCAAAGCTTCAAACATGACGCAAAGCTGCAAACGTAAACACAAAGCTACAAACGTGACGCAAAGCTGCAATCATGACACAAAGCTTCAACATGACGCAAAACTTCAAACATGACGCAAAGCTTCAAACATGACGCAAAGCTTTAAACATGACGCAAAGCTTTAAACATGACACAAAGCTTCAAACATGACGCAAAGCTTCAAACATGACGCAAAGCTTCAAACATGACGCAAAGCTTCAAACATGACGCAAAGCTTCAAACATGACGCAAAGCTTCAAACATGACGCAAAGCTTCAAACATGACGCAAAGCTTCAAACATGACGCAAAGCTTCAAACATGACGCAAAGCTTCAAACATGACGCAAAGCTTCAAACATGACACAAAGCTTCAAACATGATACAAAGCTTTAAACATGACACAAAGCTTCAAACATGACGCAAAGCTTCAAACATGACGCAAAGCTTCATCAAACGTGACACAAAGCTACAAACATGAACGTGCTCCGTCCCTCAGGTAGCTAGGTCACTCACATTATGGACCGCAGCGGTCCCTAGACACCCGTGTTGTACCTTCCTTCAGCTCGACACCTTTGTGAGCCTTTGTGTTCAGTCCTTCAGGTACTCCCATGCTTAGTGAGATCCCACTGTGCTTCTTCATGTTGTACACCAACATTGCATGAGGAACCGGGCCGCGGGGACACTAAAGCCCGGAATTATTTCAAGATAAGCTCAAGAACAGAGTGTTCACTCGTCTATTGTTATCTGTAGAACCAAGCTTTAGCTCTTGGGCCCCACTTTACACCCGCTGGTGGCTCTCTAATGTAATGACTCCAAACCAATTTGCTCTTATCATATCTACAAGGTCAGATATACTCACCCCCCCCCTCAGGATGCAGGTTATCTTGAGGTTATCTTGAGATGATTTCGGGGCTTTAGTGTCCCCGCGGCCCGGTCCTCGACCAGGCCTCCACCCCCAGGAAGCAGCCCGTGACAGCTGACTAACACCCAGGTACCTATTTTACTGCTAGGTAACAGGGGCATAGGGTGAAAGAAACTCTGCTCATTATTTCTCGCCGGCGCCCAGGATCGAACCCGGGACCACTGGATCACAAACCCAGCGTGCTGTCCGCTCGGCCGACCGGCATGCAAGCCACAACAGCTGCCTAACCCCCAGGGGCCAGATTCACGAAGCTGTTACGCAAGTACTTACGAACATGTACATCTTTCCTCAATCTTTGACGGCTTTGGTTATATTTATTAAACAGTTTACAAGCATGAAAACTTGCCAATAAACTGTTATTGTTATAAACAGCTCCTGTGGCTTCGGAGCTCATTAACTGTTAATAATTGTAAACAAGCCGCCAAAGATTGAAGAAAAGATGTACAGGTTCGTAAGTACTTGCTTAACTGCTTCGTGAATCTGGCTCCAGATACCTATTTACTGCTGCTAAGTGAACAGAGGCATCAAGTGAAACGAAACTTTGGCCAAACCGCTTCTATCCTGTGGCAGGGGAGTGATCACACTATCATCAGTTGTGAGACGACGATTAAGCCCACTGCGCCACAGGCATGCTCTAGGGATCTATCTACGCTACTTGGAGTTCCAAGTATAGTGGACTTACCTGGCACAGGAGACGGGCTGTAACTGTTGTCTAGCCCGTAATGCCCCGTCTAATAGCTATGGTGTGTGTAGGGGGGGGGGGTTGGAATGGGGAGTGTGTTGGGGTGATGGGGGAGGGGGATAAAGAGGAGACGTCCGGTGATGGGGCGGGATTAGTGGTGAAGACTGGCAGCCGTGGGAGCGGAGGGCCGTCTCACAGAAAACGATCCAGGTATTCTTGCAGGGTAAACTGTCCTTGGGCAGTCTCTCTCTCTCGCGCCCTGTAGGGCAGTCTGAATTCCCCNAATATTGACCATAACATAATTAATATTTGTGCGTTATGGTGACTATTGAGGATGTCATCTTGGGTCATGGTCAGCAGTTCTCACACTGCCCACCAGCCCTGCGCGGCGCTGTGGCGTCCTCGTCAGCGCAGAGATGACGTTGTTGGGTATTAAACCAGCGATTCTCTGCTCATTATGACTCGTAAGAGCTTCACGTCGTACCTGGCTAAGAGGAATTCTTCTCGATTCTTGCTTTTCGACCCTGTGCTCTTACGTGGTCTGTACAAACCTGGGATCAGATTCACGAAGCAGTTACGCAAGTACTTACGAGCCTGTACATCTTTTCTCATCTTTGGCGGCTTTGTTTGCAATTATTAAACAGTTAATGAGCTCCGAAGCACCAGGAGGCTGTTTATAACAATACAACAGTTGATTGGCAGTTTTCATGCTTGTAAACTGTTAATAAATGTAACCAAAGCCGTCAAAGATTGAGGAAAGGTGTACACGTTCGTAAGTACTTGCGGAACTGCTTCGTGAATCTGGCCCCTGGAGTATTTTACCATCCGCATATATATTTTTTAGGGAGAGGGGAGCACTCAGTTTGGCTGCTGAACGCGAGACATCCCCTGAGAAAAATGAACGTCACATTAATTTGAAACCGAGATAATAGTTGCTTTATTATGCCACAAAATACGTTAATATTAAATCCTTTTGGTCTTGCCTTATCTTGAAGTTATCTTGAGATGATTTCGGGGCTGAGTGTCCCCCCGCGGCCCGGTCCTCGACCAGGTCTCATTTTTGTTACACACCC
>WNGS01167372.1:5255814-5268314 GCA_020271785.1 Procambarus virginalis | reverse complement strand
TAAACAGTTTGAGCTTGGAAGCACTACGAGGCTGTCTTATAAGTCGATCTATAAGTCTCAGGTCGATCTTAGTCTGTCTATAAGTCTTAGGTCGATCTTACAGTCTGTCTATAAGTCTTAGGTCGATCTTACAGTCTGTCTGTAAGTCTTAGGTCGATCTTACAGTCTGTTTATAAGTCTCAGGTCGATCTTAGTCTGTCTATAAGTCTTAGGTCGATCTTACAGTCTGTCTGTAAGTCTTAGGTCGATCTTACAGTCTGTCTATAAGTCTTAGGTCGATCTTACAGTCTGTCTATAAGTCTTAGGTCGATCTTAGTCTGTCTATAAGTCTTAGGTCGATCTTACAGTCTGTCTATAAGTCTTAGGTCGATCTTACAGTCTGTCTATAAGTCTTAGGTCGATCTTACAGTCTGTCTGTAAGTCTCAGGTCGATCACCACCTTGCACCTCTTGCTAGTACATAACAATTGATAATAATACAAATTATTGTGTTAAAATGCCATGATTGGGGTTGAGATGTACAGGGGCCAGATTCACGAAGGAATTACGCAAGTGTACATCTTTCCACAATCTTTGACGGCTTTGGTTACATTTATTAAACAGTTTACAAGCATGAAAACTTCCCAATCAACTGTTGTTATTGTTATAAACAGCCTCCTGGTGCTTCGGAGCTCATTAACTGTTTAATAATTGTAAACAAAGCCGCCAAAGATTGAGAAAAGATGTACAGGTTCGTAAGTGTTTGCGTAACTGCTTCGTGAATCTGGTCCCAGGTGTGTTAAGTGGACACGTTAAGGGCTTCACGAACCCCGGAGCTCTCCCTCTGCGCCACATTCTCCATCAGATCCTCATTGTTTTAATTGTTTTGTTCTAGCAACCGGCCCATCACAATGGTAGAGGGACCAGCGCACTCAAGTGGGCACCCCACCTCCCGCGCCCGCAGCTGTTGGGGCTGCGAATGCTTCTCCTTGAAAAGGTTTATTCAAACCTGACCGAGTGAGGTCAGTAGAATTCCCGGTTGCAATTCTTTTGACCATCTTTTACGCGTCTGGGATCATCCCGGGCGTAAGTTTGAACCCCTTTTCTTAAAAGGACCTCGACAACTAATACACTTCTTTGCTTTTGGGTTTCAATTCCAAGGAGTCCTGTTTGCTCTTGGGATCAGCGGCCAATCCCAGGGTCATTACTACCAGCCCGGGATACAAGTTGACGAGATGATTACTGCACGGAGTTGCTAGTTTCCCCTCTGGATGTTAAATTAAGGTCCACATTAACCTGGACTGTGATGTGAGCTACAGATGTTCTGGTGAAAATATTTCAACCGACCTATTTGGTAGAGGCGATTTGTTTATATCGAGCGAGGTGTATTCGCAGGGTTGAGTGTTAGCTCTCGTGCCCAGGCTCTTGATCCAATGTGTATTGAGTTAACTTTAGCTTGACTGGCTGCAGTTCTTTAAGCTAGGGTGCCGCGCTAGGGTGACATAATACATGCGAGATTGATGGATTGTTTCAAGCGTAGGTTAGACATGTATATGGACGAGTTTAGGTGGATATAAATAGGAGCTGCCTCGTATAGGACGATAAGCTGTTTGGAATTTATTTTGCTCGTATGTCCTTATGTCTTTTATACAGCAATACTCTCCACAGCTTGCGGGGCTCAAGCCTTTGTAGCTACACTGCCACCACTGTGGTGGAGGCGCCACTACTGTAGTGGAGGCGCCACACTGCCACCACTGTGGTGGAGGCGCCACTACTGTAGTGGAGGCGCCACACTGCCACCACTGTGGTGGAGGCGCCACCACTGTGGTGGAGGCGCCACCACTGTGGTGGAGGCGCCACCACTGTGGTGGAGGCGCCACACTGCCACCACTGTGGTGGAGGCGCCACACTGCCACCACTGTGGTGGAGGCGCCACACTGCCACCACTGTGGTGGAGGCGCCACACTGCCACTACTGTGGTGGAGGCGCCACACTGCCACCACTGTGGTGGAGGCGCCACACTGCCACTACTGTGGTGGAGGCGCCACACTGCCACCACTGTGGTGGAGGCGCCACACTGCCACTACTGTGGTGGAGGCGCCACACTGCCACTACTGTGGTGGAGGCGCCACACTGCCACTACTGTGGTGGAGGCGCCACACTGCCACTACTGTGGTGGAGGCGCCACACTGCCACTACTGTGGTGGAGGCGCCACACTGCCACTACTGTGGTGGAGGCGCCACACTGCCACTACTGTGGTGGAGGCGCCACACTGCCACTACTGTGGTGGAGGCGCCACACTGCCACTACTGTGGTGGAGGCGCCACACTGCCACTACTGTGGTGGAGGCGCCACACTGCCACTACTGTGGTGGAGGCGCCACACTGCCACTACTGTGGTGGAGGCGCCACACTGCCACCACTGTGGTGGAGGCGCCACACTGCCACCACTGTGGTGGAGGCGCCACACTGCCACCACTGTGGTGGAGGCGCCACACTGCCACCACTGTGGTGGAGGCGCCACACTGCCACCACTGTGGTGGAGGCGCCACACTGCCACCACTGTGGTGGAGGCGCCACACTGCCACCACTGTGGTGGAGGCGCCACACTGCCACCATGGTAGCAGAAGGCAGACGAGGGGGCGGGCGAGAGAAGGGGTGACTGTTGGGTAAAACAATAGGAACCTGCTGAGGGCAGCTGGGGCGGCTCTTATGCCGCCTCCCGCCCCTGCTCCAGCCCCCTCCCGCCCCTGCGGCCCCTGCTCCAGCCTCCTCCCTACCCCGCCCGCCTGCTCGAGTTTTGGAGAGAGAGAGAGGGGGGGGTGGGGGCGCGGCGTCGATGAATGGCGCGTCTGATGAGGACCAAAACTAACATGGCGGCGAGGGTGAAGCCTCCGGCCCGCATATTAGAAACAGCTTACAGCTGCCACAACTCCATCCCCCATCTCCTAAAATATTTCCCCCTTCCCACACGGCAAAACCGACGCCCGACGACTCACGGTAGGCCAGGGAAATGGGAATATTACTTCCAGCGGGCGGAGTTGGGCAGACGGTGAAAATGGTGGATGCTGGCGGGCCTGGCACTACTCATTAAAGGTGAACGCCTTCGTCTGCAATTATGACAACACCCTCACACTCTCGCCCGGTGCTCCTCGCTGATTTTTCTCCGTGATTTTATTAGCGAACACTTCCCGCCTTGCTCTACTAATAAAGAGTGGACTCGAGTACATATGGGAAGGGTTGAAGCACGACGCTGGCGGCGAACGTCAACTCGACAGCGCTTGAAAAGCATTTTTCTCTCAGCACAGACGTGGCCAGATATTTACAGTGCTAACCAGCATATATATACATTTTCTTCTGTCCTCTATCGACAGGGTTAGAGATATGTTAAACATATAGTTCAGTGATTTATTGAACAATCAACCACAGAAGGTGATTGTAGTGCTTTTAAAATGCTAATCTAACCAACATACATAAACACACACTTGTGGTAAACCTCTGAACCTTCTCCAATTAGTCTTATGCTTGACGAGATATGGACTCCATGATGGAGCCGCATACTCCAGCATTGGTCTGACATATATGATATATAAGGTTCTGAGTGATTTCTTACACAAGTTTCCAAAGGCCGTTCTTATGTTGGCCAACCTGGCATATGCCCTTGATGATATCCTCTTGATGTGGGCCTCAGGGGACAGGTCTGGCGTGATATCAACCCCAAGTCTTTCTCACTCTCAGACTCTAAAAAAAAATTCATCTCCCAAATTATACCTTGTATCTGACCTCCTGCTCCCTACACCTATCTTCATTACATTACATTTGCTTGGGTTAAACTCTAACAACCATTTGTTCGACCATTCCTGCAGCTTGTCCAGGTCATCTTCAAGCCTCAAGCTGACCACCTCTGTCCTAATCCTTCTCATAATTGTGGCGTCGTCAGCAAACATTAAAAGGAATGAGTCTGTACCTTCTGGGAGATCATTTACGTATATCAGAAACAGGATAGGTCCGAGTACAGAGCCCTGTGGACTCCACTGGTGACTTCACGCCATTCTGTCTGATGTACTACTCACAGTAACTCTCTGCTTCCTCGGTGGCGCCGTGGAGGGCCACCTGGTGGAGGAAGGGGGGCCTGTGGAGGAGGAGACCTGTGTAACGGGGAGGACTAAAGATGGGAATGTGTGATGTGACGAATTCCTATATAGTGGGTGGGGGTGAGAGGGGGGTGTATGGTGCAGCATGTGGTGGGGGGGGGGAGAGGGAGGACACGCCTACGCTCAGCATCTGGCAGCACCATAATATCATGTTACTTCCCACCCCCCCCCCCCCCCCCCCTCCCAGCACACCTGTCGTTACTGGGACTCCCCCCCCCCCTACCCCCAAGGCACCTGTCATCCCTGGGACCCCCCCCCCTTGCGTATCTGTCTCCAAAAGACAGATTGGGACAAAAAGAATCCAAATTGGGAACTCCCCCATCTCCTCCCCACATCCTTCTCCTCCCAACATACACACTAAGACAGGTAAGGCTCTCAACAAACTTCTCACCTTCATATAAAAGGTCTGGCTCAACAGGGAAGGAATAGCGAACAACTGGAAGGCTGATAATGTCATGCCGGAGTCCTCGAACTCCACACCCACATCGTCGTCACGTCTACTCTGTAGGGTAGCAGTATTCCCCCTCAGTGAAATGTGCGCGAGAGACAGATTTGATTAAAGTTGTCACATCGGTTCATTACCTGCTTGATGGGGTTCTGGGAGTTCTTTTACTCCACAAACTGTGTACTCCCCTCCACGCTGTGTCGTCTGTGTACTCCCCTCCACACTGTGTAGTCTGTGTACTCCACAAACTGTGTACTCCCCTCCACACTGTGTCGTCTGTGTACTCCACAAACTGTGTACTCCCCTCCACACTGTGTAGTCTGTGTACTCCACAAACTGTATACTCCCCTACTGAGATGTCGTGGCACTGCTGCAGACTGTATTGACTCTCATCTTCAAGTGAGGTGATATTCCCTATGAAGTTTGGAGACGAGATAGAAAGTATAAAGGTGGAAATGTGACGTGTTGATGAAAGAGAATTTAAAGGTAAAATAAACAATCCTTAATCCATAGTGGCACTGGAAATACACAACCAAAAAGATACAATACAACAGTGGCTACAATCCACCATCAAACAGCACATGGACAAAAGGATCAACAAAAGAGAGGATCTTATAATGAATTTAAACGAGGTGATAAATAAAGCAAACAGCGATAAGGCACGACTAATGGTTCTTGGAGACTTTAATGTGACACCAATAGATTGGGAGACTTACGATACGAGGACAAAAGATTCATGAACGAAAAGATCCTTGAACCTCTTCTCGGATGCATGTCAAGCAAGCATCGAGAATGAAGGAGTTTTTATTATTATTATTATTTTCTACCACAGACGTTATCTTGAGATCTTGAGATGATTGCGGGGCTTTAGTGACCCCGCGGCCCGGTCCTCGACCAGGCCTCCACCCCCAGGAAGCAGCCCGTGACAGCTGACTAACACCCAGGTACCTATTTTACTGTTAGGTAACAGGGGCATAGGGTGAAAGAAACTCTGCCCATTGTTTCTCGCCGGCGCCTGGGATCGATCCCAGGACCACAGGATCACAAGTCCCGCGTGCTGTCCGCTCGGCCGACCGCCTCCCGACGTAGCTAGACATTTACAATGCTAACCAGCATATATACATTTTCTTTTGTCCTCCATGGACAGGGTGAGATATTTGTCAACCATATAGTTCAGGGATTTATTGAACAATCAACCACAGAAGGTGATTGCTGTGCTTTTAAAATGCTAAGCTAACCTACATTTACAGTACCTGCCTCCAATAGGCAGCAGTAATCATGTAATCTTGATAGTAAAACACGCATTGCGATATAAGACATAAGATAACGGAGACAACAGAGAAACTCGACTGGAAGAAAGGACTCTACGGGACTGTAAGAGAATTCTTCATTGGGATTGGCTGGAAAGAATTGTCGTTACGTGAGGAAATAAGAGATGTGTGCCACTTATTGCGAGATGTAAGAGAAGAGCACCCAACCATTTATATCAAAACGGGGAATCAAATATATAAGACAAGACTGGTTTAATAGACATTGCGAGTTAGCCAGAGATTAAAGGTCAAAAAATGGAATCGGTATAAGAAATGGCCACACCCACAAACATGCCGGTATTACCTACACGCAGACCTTCCCCAGGGGTACACACACACACACACACACACACACACACACACCACACACACACACACACACACACACACACACACACACACACACACACACACACACACATGATGTGGTGGAGGCTAACTCCATACACAGTTTCAAGTGTAGATATGATAGAGCCCAGTAGGCTCAGGAACCTGTACACCTGTTGATTATCGGTTGAGAGGCGGGACCAAAGAGCCAGAGCTCAACCCCCGCAAGCACAACTAGGTGAATACACACCTCACACACAAACCCGAAAACGACATTGGAAATAAAACAACGCAAACTGTCTCCCAGCCACACTAGGAGGAAAACACCTGTGAAGGAACAGGTAATAAAAGATAAGATGGGAGGACAGGTTCACCGAGAGTGATAAAGAGGTGTGTAAGAAACTTAAAAAGAAATTCCAGGGCTTTGCCATATAGAGAGAATTGCCTGAACTAAGAGAAGCAGCACTAAGCAATCACTTGAGAATATCTTGAGGTTATCTTGAGATGATTTCGGGGCTTTAGTGTCCCCGCGGCCCGGTCCTCGACCAGGCCTCTACCCCCAGGAAGCAGCCCGTGACAGCTGACTAACACCCAGGTACCTATTTTACTGCTAGGTAACAGGGGCATTGGATGAAAGAAACTCTGCCCATTGTTTCTCGCCGGCGCCCGGGATCGACCCGGGACCACAGGATCACAAGTCCAGCCAGCTGTCCGCTCGGCCGACCGATGTTGAGGTAAGGAAGCATCTAATGAACTGGAGATGACTAAGGCTGTCGGTCCAGACCGAATTTCACCATGGATACTAAAATAGGGAGCAGAAGGCACCGTGCTTGCCCCACACTATTGTGTATTATAACAGAGAAATGGAGAGCTACCAGAAAGTTGGAAAACGGCTAATGTAATCCCGATATACAAACAGGAGGATGGACAGGAGGTATTGACCTATAGGTCAATGTCCCAAACTTGCATACCATGCAAAGTGATGGAGAAGATTGTGACAAAATTAGTAGGACATCTGGAGAGAATTGACTTTCTAACGCACAGGTTCAGGGATGGTAAATCTTGCCTCACATGTTTAACAGAATTCTAGGACAAGGCGACAAAAATTAGACAAGAGTGGGCAGACTGCATATTTTGGATTGTCGGAAAGTCTTTGACACAGTACCTGATAAGAGACCAGTGCATAAGTCGGAGGACAGGTAGACAGGAGTGGCAGGGAAGGTCCTCCAGTGGACAAGGGAGTACCTAAGCAACAGAAGACAGCAAGGTACTGTGGGGGGGGGGCGTGAGATGAGGGTGGAGTCCATATGCATATGTAGTCAAGCAACATATGAAGTTAGAGAAGCAAAAGCAATGCTACAAAATGCCACAAAATGCAATGCTGCAAAATGCTACAAAAGCATTTACTACACAACAAAAGGTCCGCACTACCCCAAAACAGCAACACCTCCCCCGCCGCCCCCCCCCCCTCAAATATTATATAGCTACTTCGTTTTAAAATTCATTCACAACTGTGAATAAAAAGCCCGATTCGTATTATTTATTTGTAGTGAGCCTGAGAAAGAAGAAAAACCAATCCAAATATTTCCAACGCCAACAACAGTGAAGATATGTGCTAAATTGTACCCAAAATTGCTTCTGTTAGGCCTAGGATTGTTTATTTAGGCCTAGGAATGTTTATTTAGGCCTGGGATTGTTTATTTAGGCCTGGGATTGTTTATTTAGGCCTGGGATTGTTTATTAGGCCTGGGATTGTTTATTTAGGCCTGGGATTGTTATTTAGGCCTGGGACAAGCTAGGTTTACAATTGTTCCAAGTTGTTGTGCCATTTAGTATTTCGATAGTGCGAAACGTGAACGTTTTGGGGGTACAACAGTCCGAATTGTGTTCATTCCGGTCATAGTGTGTGTAGGTCACGGTCCCCGGCGGTGCCCGGGAAGGAGGAGGGAGGGACAGAGGGCAGGAGCAAGGAGAGAGGGAGGGAGGAAGAGAGAGGAAGTGAGAGAGGGAAGAGGAAGGGAAGGAGTGGTGGCCATTGTACTCCATGTTGATTATCTGGTTATTCAGAGCCCCATTCCTGTACCCATTCATTCACCAAGTCCAGCAGCATACACCAAGCCTGGCCCAGGGGTTGCCAGTAGCCAGAACGCCATACTCGGCCTACTATGCAAGGCTCGATTTGCCTAATGAGCCAAGTTTTCCTGAATTTATACATTTTTCGAATTTTGTCTTATGAAATGATAAATCTTTCCATTTCATTATGTATGAGTTAAGTTCTTTTAATTTGAGTTAAAACTAATGTAGATATTGACCGAACCTAACAACCCTACCTAACCTAACCTAAACTAACATACGTAAATCAATAATTTATGTTCCAATCATAATATAATAATAGTATTTCAAATAAACCAATTAGAAACAATATTTTAGAAATATATAAAATCACTCGGCCTATTAGGCAAATCGGGCCTTGCATAGTAGGCCGAGAAGTGCATCCTGGCTACTAGGTACTACATATATATTATATAATATGGGTGAGGAGAGAGCGAGGAGGCCAGCTGGACGGGACACGGAACAACACAGACGGATGTTTAGATTGTCCTCTGTCAATCAGCTAATTGATCATGTTGATTGGTCCAATAGATTACGAAGACCGCTGGAGCATTCAGAAGCTGGAGCAGACCTGGCTGTCTAGACGAGACTCTCAATCAAAAAACCGTCTAAAGCGAGTGAGGAGAGGGAGGAGAGAGAGGGAGAGAGGAGGAGGGTGGGTAGGTGGGGGGAGTGAGAAAGAGAGAGAAACAGGAGTCTGAGCAACATCAAAGCCTCCAGGCCGGGATAAAAAGGGTCTGAAAGAGGCCTGAAATCCAAGCTTTGAGCCCACGTGAAGAGCACCATGGGTTGACACCAGTGTAGGGGGGTGGGGCGTGGTGTGGGCAGTGGTCCACTCGCCACATTTTGATTAGCGTTCATCTCGCAGAAATGAATAAAATGGTTAGTAAAATTTTGTTGTATTACATAACATTCGCATACAGGAAGAGATGCAAGACTGTTGTCACAATACAGCAAATGCTGGGAGCAAGAACTGTGCTGGCGAATCCACCGCTGTACTTACTAAATAGGCAGGCGACGAGTCACAATAACGTGGCTAAAGTATGTTGACCACACCACACACTAGAAGGTGAAGGGATGACGACGTTTCGGTCCGTCCTGGACTTTCTCAAGTCGATTGAGAATGGTCCAATGGACGCACAATCAACTTGAGAATGGTCCAGGACGGACCAAAACGTCGTCGTCCCTTCACCTTCAAGTGTGGGCTGGTCAACTTACTAAATATGCTCAGTAATTATATATTCTCACACTATCTCAATATGATTAATCATCACCAGTGACGTATTCATCAGTACCAATCGGTCGGCCGGGCGGACAGCACGCTGGACTGTGATCCGGTGGTCCCAGGTTCGATCCCGGGCGCCGGCGAGAAACAATGGGCAGAGTTTCTTTCACCCTATGCCCCTGTTACCTAGCAGTAAAATATGTACCTGGATGTTAGTCAGCTGTCACGGGCTGCTTCCTGGGGGTGGAGCCTGGTCGCGGACCGGGCCGCGGGGTCACTAAAGCCCGAAATCATCTCAAGATAACCTCACGATAACCAATATCACTATTACCTGTACCGGTCTCCTATATAGAGGTCACCATTATGGCAGGACCAAGAGGTCAGCATCTAAGGAAGCACTGCTCAGTATAATTATTTCATACAATTATATATATATATATATATGTACAAAATGGTTCTCATTATATACACCAGGTTACAGCTAACAAGTGAATCACCAACTCACCAGTCACCGCTGCTCACATCTTAAATCCTAACGTCATTAATCTCTAATCTCCAGAGACCTATTTTAGTTCTCTCCAGTCACCAGTCAATTGTTAGTCACTCTTACAAGAAATACACTCACAGCATTCACCACCGGACGTCGGCGGCCACTCGGTGGGTGTGAGGTGAGTCACGTCCAACTGGACACGGTGAACACTTACTCAGTAACCCTGGCTGAGTCCACCCCAGGTCCTGACCTCCTGCTTCCAGGTCCGGTCCAGAATGAGAGCTGCTAAATGTTGTTGTTTTAGATTTAGCTACTCAGAACGAAATGTCCACGTAGCACGGGCTATGGTGAGCCCGTAATTGAGTTCGGTTATTCGTGATAACCTTGTTACTGTGATATTTGAGTCAGAGTTTTAAATGGAGGTGGGGTTTCCTCCTTTTCTCCCGTTTCTTTTTCGCTTCTGTTTTAGCACACTGGTTTTAGTCTTGTTTTAATAACATTATCTTGGTGGTGGATATAGATGCACAGTCTTCGCTAGTGTGGCCCATTCTTCAACTGCTTTTCTAATCATTATAGTCGCGGTGGATTTTGCATCTAATGCAGCTGCTGTCGTTGGATTAATGTTGAGTTTGATTCACATGGCTTCAGTGGCTTCACATTTCAGTAAGTAGAACAATCTGTACAATCTGCTTCTGTTCCACAGATATAACACTCTTTAACTATTGGGTTTATTACCTCCCAGCAGCACTTGTAACCTATTCTGAGTCTGTGTATGGCTACTGCAATGTCTTTGGATATCTTTTTGCCAGGCTTGAAAGAGTGGTACCCAGTGGCTTGTTCGTACCATATCGCAGTGGATCTTCCTTCCGCTACTTTGGCTCTGTGGCGACTTTTGATAGTTGAGAATATTTTCTTCTTGATTTGCTCCTTAATGTGTAAAAAATCTGGAGGCAGTTTAACCTGTACAACAGGTAGAGCAGTGGCAGTTTTTGCTAGCGAGTCTGCCTTTTCATTACCATCTATATTACCATTGTGTGACTTGGTATTCAATTTAGGATGATTGACAGCCCTAGATTGTGTGCTTCTTTTCCTATATGTAGAATTTCTGTGATAAGTTGTATCTTATCTCTGTGCTGGCTGGATAACAATTACGTATCAGTGCCCACCTATGACAGACTACGGGCAAGTTAGGCCTGGCACTGTATACCAAGCTACGAGCCTTCTTGCACTAAGTTATACTTATCTTGAGGTTATCTTGAGATGATTTCGGGGCTTTTAGTGTCCCCGCGCCCGGTCTCGACCAGGCCCCAGAAGCAGCCCGTGACAGCTGACAACACCCAGGTACTATTTTACTGCTAGGTAACAGGGGCATAGGGTGAAAGAAAACTGCCCAGTGTTTCTCGCCGGCGCCTGGGATCGAACCGAGGACCCAGGATCACAAGTCCAGCGTGCTGTCCGCTCGGCCGACGGCTCCCTACTGAACTAATTCTTTGCTAAATCTGGCCTATAAGTATGGATGAAGGTGGCTTCCACAACTTCTTATTGAGCATAGGAGGGTAGACATAGCCTAAGCCTCTATATCTATCCTTTCAGATGTATCTTATTGTCTAAATAAACGTACTTGAACTTGTTGAACAAACTTACAGGGTACGAAAATGTTTTTTATAATTCTCCGATTCGATAATGTTTCCAGCTTCCACTTATTTCCCTCGTCCTACTTCTCCCGATTTAAAAGGCTGTTCTAGTCCTCTTTTGTCTATTCCACTCGGTATCTTGTGTGTTGTGATCATGTCTCCTGTTCTTCTCGCCTCTGAGAGTTGAGGTGCTCAGGCTACACACGCTTATAACGACCTCATGCTCAGTACTGACATCTTGGTCAGGTGTGACTATTTGACGGTTTAAGATCCCAAAAACTATTCTGATTATTATAAGTATTCATTATTACTTTATTACAAAATAAGGCACCGAGCCCCTCACAAGCGTCCTTCCTTCTCTTGGTACAATAAGGAAGACGCTAGCATCTAAGGCCGTCTGGGTGTATAGATGGCGCCCTAGACAAAATATCACAGTGGGGAGAAACGTGACCAGTAGCTGTGTAAAGCAGTGGCCACAGTGATAGCTGGCACGCTAGACACTTCCTTGATGAATTCATGAAGAACCGCGACACTGCATCAGAGCGCAGTGGGCAGCTTTTATTGACCTACAAGGCTTTCTACAATAACCACTGGTATGGAGGACAAGGAGACACAGTGTAGTAGGGGAGGGCGAGACGGCAGACATGGTAGCGACATGATAGCATAAGCAGGAAACATCAGCAACAAAGAGCAGCAGCAGGAGCAGCAGCAGGAGCAGCAGCAGAAGCAGCAGCAGCGCAGCAGCAGCAGGAGCAGCAGGAGCAGCAGGAGCAGCAGCAGCAGGAGCAGCAGGAGCAGCAGCAGGAGCAGCAGCAGGAGCAGCAG
>WNGS01167372.1:5241520-5255097 GCA_020271785.1 Procambarus virginalis | reverse complement strand
CCGACGCAACAGTGCGTACAACACCGACGCAACAGTGCGTTCAACACCGACGCAACAGTGCGTACACACTGACGCAACAGTGCGTTCAACACCCCGACGCAACAGTGCGTACAACACCGACGCAACAGTGCGTACAACACCGACGCAACAGTGCGTACAACACCGACGCAACAGTGTGTACAACACGGATGTACATTCAACGCTAATGTACATAACATTATGGGTAAATGATGTAAATGTGAGGAGGAGTCGAACCCTGGCAATGCTGGCGCTTAGATGATTGATTTCTGTGGGTGGAGACTACCTTGAGACCTTGAGATGGTTCGGGGCTTAGCGTCCCCGCGGCCCGGTCCTCGACCAGGCCTCCGATGTAGCCCAAGATTCGTCCAACCATTTACGTGTGTCTCCTTACGAAACCTGTACATCTTGAATCAATGCAGTTATCTGTGTTTATTAAACAGTTGAGCTTGAAGCACTACGAGGCTGTCTTAATCTCGATCTATAAGTCTCAGGTCGATCTTACAGTCTGTCTATAAGTCTTAGGTCGATCTTAGTCTGTCTAAAGTCTTAGGCGATCTTACAGTCTGTCTGTAAGTCTTAGGTCGATCTTACAGTCTGTCTGTAAGTCTTAGGTCGATCTTACAGTCTGTCTATAAGTCTTAGGTCGATCTTACAGTCTGTCTATAAGTCTTAGGTCGATCTTACAGTCTGTCTATAAGTCTTAGGTCGATCTTACAGTCTGTCTATAAGTCTTAGGTCGATCTTAGTCTGTCTATAAGTCTTAGGTCGATCTACAGTCTGTCTGTAAGTCTTAAGTCGATCTTACAGTCTGTCTATAAGTCTTAGGTCGATCTTACAGTCTGTCTATAAGTCTCAGGTCGATCTTACAGTCTGTCTATAAGTCTCAGGTCGATCTTACAGTCTGTCTATAAGTCTCAGGTCGATCTTAGTCTGTCTATAAGTCTTAGGTCGATCTTAGTCTGTCTATAAGTCTTAGGTCGATCTTACAGTCTGTCTCTAAGTCTTAGGTCGATCTTAGTCTGTCTATAAGTCTTAGGTCGATCTTACAGTCTGTCTGTAAGTCTTAGGTCGATCTTACAGTCTGTCTGTAAGTCTTAGGTCGATCTTACAGTCTGTCTATAAGTCTTAGGTCGATCTTACAGTCTGTCTATAAGTCTTAGGTCGATCTTACAGTCTGTTATAAGTCTTAGGTCGATCTTACAGTCTGTCTGTAAGTCTTAGGTCGATCTTACAGTCTGTCTGTAAGTCTTAGGTCGATCTTACAGTCTGTCTGTAAGTCTTAGGTCGATCACAACCTTGCACCTCTTGCTAGTACATAAACAATTGATAATAATACAAATTATTGTGTTAAATGCCATGATTGGGGTTGAGATGTACAGGGGCAAGATTCACGAAGCAGTTACGCAAGTACTTACAAACGGTACATCTTTCCTCAATCTTTGACGGCTTTGGTTACATTTATTAAACAGTTTACAAGCATGAAAACTTGCCAATCAACTGTTGTTATTGTTATAAACAGCCTCCTGTGCTTCGGAGCTCATTAACTGTTTTAATAATTGTAACAAAGCCGTCAAAGATTGAGAAAAGATGTACAGGTTCGTAAGTGCTTGCGAAACTGCTTCGTGAATCTGGTCCCAGGTTGTGTTAAGTGGACACGTTAAGGGCTTCACGAACCCCGGCCCTCTCCCTCTGCGCCACATTCTCCATCAGATCCTCATTGTTTTAATTGTTTTGTTCTAGCAACCGGCCCATCACAATGGTGGAGGGACCAGCGCACTCAAGTGGGCACCCCACCTCCCGCGCCCGCAGCTGTTGGGGCTGCGAATGCTTCTCCTTGAAAAGGTTTATTCAAACCTGACCGAGTGAGGTCAGTAGAATTCCCGGTTGCAATTCTTTTGACCATCTTTTACGCGTCTGGGATCATCCCGGGCGTAAGTTTGAACCCTTTTCTTAAAAGGACCTCGACAACTTCTTTGCTTTTGGGTTTCAATTCCAAGGAGTCCTGTTTGCTCTTGGGATCAGCGGCCAATCCCAGGGTCATTACTACCAGCCCGGGATACAAGTTGACGAGATGATTACTGCACGGAGTTGCTAGTTTCCCCTCTGGATGTTAATTAAGGTCCACATTAACCTGGACTGTGATGCTACAGATGTTCTGGTGAAAATATTTCAACCGACCTATTTGGTAGAGGCGATTTGTTTATATCGAGCGAGATGTATTCGCAGGGTTGAGTGTTAGCTCTCGTGCCCAGGCTCTTGATCCAATGTGTATTGAGTTAACTTTAGCTTGACTCGCTGCAGTTCTTTAAGCTAGGGTGCCGCGCTAGGGTGACGTAATACTGCAAGATTGATGGATTGTTTCAAGCGTAGGTTAGACATGTATATGGACGAGTTTAGGTGGATATAAATAGGAGCTGCCTCGTATAGGACGATAAGCTGTTTGGAATTTATTTTGCTCGTATGTCCTTATGTCTTTTATACAGCAATACTCTCTACAGCTTGTGGGGCTCAAGCCTTTGTAGCTACACTGCCACCACTGTGGTGGAGGCGCCACACTGCCACCACTGTGGTGGAGGCGCCACACTGCCACCACTGTGGTGGAGGCGCCACACTGCCACCACTGTGGTGGAGGCGCCACACTGCCACCACTGTGGTGGAGGCGCCACACTGCCACCACTGTGGTGGAGGCGCCACACTGCCACCACTGTGGTGGAGGCGCCACACTGCCACCACTGTGGTGGAGGCGCCACACTGCCACCACTGTGGTGGAGGCGCCACACTGCCACCACTGTGGTGGAGGCGCCACACTGCCACCACTGTGGTGGAGGCGCCACACTGCCCCACTGTGGTGGAGGCGCCACACTGCCACCACTGTGGTGGAGGCGCCACACTGCCACTACTGTGGTGGAGGCGCCACACTGCCACTACTGTGGTGGAGGCGCCACACTGCCACCACTGTGGTGGAGGCGCCACACTGCCACCACTGTGGTGGAGGCGCCACACTGCCACCACTGTGGTGGAGGCGCCACACTGCCACCACTGTGGTGGAGGCGCCACACTGCCACCATGGTAGCAGAAGGCAGACGAGGGGGCGGGCGAGAGAAGGGGTGACTGTTGGGTTAAAACAATAGGAACCTGCTGAGGGCAGCTGGGGCGGCTCTTATGCCGCCTCCCGCCCCTGCTCCAGCCCCCTTCCGCCCCTGCTCCAGCCCCCTCCCGCCCCTGCTCCAGCCCCCTCCCGCCCCTGCGGCCCCTGCTCCAGCCTCCTCCCTACCCGCCCGCCTGCTCGAGTTTTGGAGAGAGAGAGAGAGGGGGGGTGGGGGCGCGGCGTCGATGAATGGCGCGTCTGATGAGGACCAAAACTAACATGGCGGCGAGGGTGAAGCCTCCGGCCCGCATATTAGAAACAGCTTACAGCTGCCACAACTCCATCCCCCATCTCCTAAAATATTTCCCCCTTCCCACACGGCAAACCGACGCCCGACGACTCACGGTAGGCCAGGGAAATGGGAATATTACTTCCAGCGGGCGGAGTTGGGCAGACGGTGAAAATGGTGGATGCTGGCGGGCCTGGCACTACTCATTAAAGGTGAACGCCTTCGTCTGCAATTATGACAACACCCTCACACTCTCGCCCGGTGCTCCTCACTGATTTTTCTCCGTGATTTTATTAGCGAACACTTCCCGCCTTGCTCTACTAATAAAGAGTGGACTCGAGTACATATGGGAAGGGTTGAAGCACGACGCTGGCGGCGAACGTCAACTCGACAACGCTTGAAAAGCATTTTCTCTCAGCACAGACGTGGCCAGATATTTACAGTGCTAACCAGCATATATATACATTTTCTTCTGTCCTCTATCGACAGGGTTAGAGATATGTTAAACATATAGTTCAGTGATTTATTGAACAATCAACCACAGAAGGTGATTGTAGTGCTTTAAAATGCTAATCTAACCAACATACATAAACACACACTTGTGGTAAACCTCTGAACCTTCTCCAATTAGTCTTATGCTTGACGAGATATGGACTCCATGATGGAGCCGCATACTCCAGCATTGGTCTGACATATATGATATATAAGGTTCTGAGTGATTTCTTACACAAGTTTCCAAAGGCCGTTCTTATGTTGGCCAACCTGGCATATGCCCTGATGATATCCTCTTGATGTGGGCCTCAGGGGACAGGTCTGGCGTGATATCAACCCCAGTCTTTCTCACTCTCAGACTCTAAAAAAAATTCATCTCCCAAATTATACCTTGTATCTGACCTCCTGCTCCCTACACCTATCTTCATTACATTACATTGCTTGGGTTAAACTCTAACAACCATTTGTTCGACCATTCCTGCAGCTTGTCCAGGTCATCTTCAAGCCTCAAGCTGACCACCTCTGTCCTAATCCTTCTCATAATTGTGGCGTCGTCAGCAAACATTAAAAGGAATGAGTCTGTACCTTCTGGGAGATCATTTACGTATATCAGAACAGGATAGGTCCGAGTACAGAGCCCTGTGGACTCCACTGGTGACTTCACGCCATTCTGTCTGATGTACTACTCACAGTAACTCTCTGCTTCCTCGGTGGCGCCTGTGGAGGCCACCTGGTGGAGGAAGGGGGGCCTGTGGAGGAGGAGACCTGTGTGAAGGGGAGGACTAAAGATGGGAATGTGTGATGTGACGAATTCCTATATAGTGGGTGGGGGTGAGAGGGGGGTGTATGGTGCAGCATGTGGTGGGGGGGGGAGAGGGAGGACACGCCTACGCTCAGCATCTGGCAGCACCATAATATCATGTTACTTCCCACCCACCCCCCCCCCCCACCCAGCACACCTGTCGTTACTGGGACTCCCCCCCCCCTACCCCCCCAAGGCACCTGTCATCCCTGGACCCCCCCCCCCCCCCTTGCGTATCTGTCTCCAAAAGACAGATTGGGACAAAAAGACTCCAAATTGGAACTCCCCCATCTCCTCCCCACATCCTTCTCCTCCCAACATACACACTAAGACAGGTAAGGCTCTCAACAAACTTCTCACCTTCATATAAAAGTCTGGCTCAACAGGGAAGGAATAGCGAACAACTGGAAGGCTGATAATGTCATGCCGGAGTCCTCGAACTCCACACCCACATCGTCGTCAAGTCTACTCTGTAGGTAGCAGTATTTCCCCCTCAGTGAAATGTGCGCGAGAGACAGATTTGATTAAAGTTGTCACATCGGTTCATTACCTGCTTGATGGGGTTCTGGGAGTTCTTTTACTCCACAAACTGTGTACTCCCCTCCACGCTGT
Organism: Procambarus virginalis; assembly: GCA_020271785.1. NCBI lineage: Eukaryota > Metazoa > Arthropoda > Malacostraca > Decapoda > Cambaridae > Procambarus > Procambarus virginalis. The sequence goes on along the minus strand of WNGS01167372.1, from coordinate 5,249,793 downwards.
GTCGTCTGTGTACTCCACAAACTGTGTACTCCCCTCCACACTGTGTCGTCTGTGTATTCCACAAACTGTATACTCCCCTCCACACTGTGTAGTCTGTGTACTCCACAAACTGTATACTCCCCTACTGAGATGTCGTGGCACTGCTGCAGACTGTATTGACTCACATCTTCAAGTGAGGTGATATTCCCTATGAAGTTTGGAGACGAGATAGAAAGTATAAAGGTGGAAATGTAACGTGTTGATGAAAGAGAATTTAAAGGTAAAATAAACAATCCTTAATCCATAGTGGCACTGGAAATACACAACCAAAAAGATACAATCAACAGTGGCTACAATCCACCATCAAACAGCACATGGACAAAAGGATCAACAAAAGAGAGGATCTTATAATGAATTTAAACGAGGTGATAAATAAAGCAAACAGCGATAAGGCACGACTAATGGTTCTTGGAGACTTTAATGTGACACCAATAGATTGGGAGACTTACGATACGAGGACAAAAGATTCATGAACGAAAAGATCCTTGAACCTCTTCTCGGATGCATGTCAAGCAAGCATCGAGAATAAAGGAGTTTTTATTATTATTATTATTTTCTACCACAGACGTTATCTTGAGATCTTGAGATGATTGCGGGGCTTTAGTGTCCCCGCGGCCCGGTCCTCGACCAGGCCTCCACCCCCAGGAAGCAGCCCGTGACAGCTGACTAACACCCAGGTACCTATTTTACTGTTAGGTAACAGGGCATAGGGTGAAAGAAACTCTGCCCATTGTTTCTCGCCGCGCTGGGATCGATCCCAGGACCACAGGATCACAAGTCCCGCGTGCTGTCCGCTCGGCCGACCGCCTCCCGACGTAGCTAGACATTTACAATGCTAACCAGCATATATACATTTTCTTCTGTCCTCCATGGACAGGGTGAGGATTTGTCAACCATATAGTTCAGGGATTTATTGAACAATCAACCACAGAAGGTGATTGCTGTGCTTTTAAATTGCTAAGCTAACCTACATTTACAGTACCTGCCTCCATAGGCAGCAGTAATCATGTAATCTTGATAGTAAAACACGCATTGCGATATAAGACATAAGATAACGGAGACAACAGAGAAACTCGACTGGAAGAAAGGACTCTACGGGACTGTAAGAGAATTCTTCATTGGGATTGGCTGGAAAAGTTGTCGTTACGTGAGGAAATAAGAGATGTGTGCCACTTATTGCGAGATGTAAGAGAAGAGCACCCAACCATTTATATCAAAACGGGGAATCAAATATATAAGACAAGACTGGTTTAATAGACATTGCGAGTTAGCCAGAGATTAAAGGTCAAAAATGGAATCGGTATAAGAAATGGCCACACCCACAAACATGCCAGTTTACCGACACGAAGACCTTCCCCAGGGTACACACACACACACAACACCCCACACACACACACACCACACACACAAACACACACACACAGCACACAGATGAACTAAGGGAAAGAGCACAAGAAGTGAACCCAGATGTAATCGGACTCACTGAGACAAAACTCTCTGGAATCATAACGAATGCTGTGTTTCCCCAGGAGTACACAGTAATAAGGAAAGAGAGGGAAGGTAGGGGAGGAGGCGGAGTGGCCCTACTCATGAGAAAGGAATGGAGTTTTAAGGAGATGGCTATCCCGGGCTGTGAGGGTTTCAGAGACTACATAGCAGGCACCATGACAATGGGAGGACCAAGGATAGTAGTAGCAGTAATATATAACCCTCCACCAAATGACAGAAGACCCAGTCAAGAGTATGAAAACAACAACATGGCAGTTAACACTATAATTGAGAGGGCAGCCTCTGCTGCCTGTAGAAATAGATCCCACCTGCTCATCATGGGGGACTTCAATCACGGAAGAATTGATTGGGAGAACAAGGAACCGCATGGCGGCGAGGATACGTGGAGAGCCAAACTACTGGAGGTGGTGACTAGAAACTTCTTAACCCAGCATGTCAGAGAACCCACAAGGATGAGAGGAAATGACGAACCAGCGAGACTCGACCTGGTCTTCACCCTGAACGACTCTGACATAAGAGAAATCGGTTTTGAGGCCCCAGTAGGGATGAGCGACCACAGTGTATTGGAGTTTGAGTACCTGATTGAAGAAGGGTTATTGAACTCGAGGAGAGATACTGAAACCAAAAGGTTAGCATACCGAAAGGGAAACTATGAGGAGATAAGAAAATTCCTAACAGACATAGCATGGGAAACAGAGCTCAGGGAAAAGACGGCCCAAGATATGATGGACTACATCACGCAAAAGTGCAAGGAAGCAGCAAACAAGTTTGTCCCAGCCCAAAAGGAAAACAGTGAAATGAAGATGAGAAACCCATGGTTTAATCAGAGATGTAGGCTAGCTAAGCAACAAAGTAAAAGGGCATGGAGAAACTATAGGAATAACAGGACACTGGAGAGCAGAGAAAGATACCAGAATGCCAGGAATGAATATGTCAGGATGAGAAGAGAGGCGGAAAGACAATACGAAAACGACATCGCAAGCAAGGCAAAGACTCAGCCTAAATTGCTGCATAGCCACATCAGGAGAAAAACAACAGTAAAGGAACAGGTTATGAAATTAAGGATAGGGGCAGAAGGATTCACTACAAACGACAAGGAAGTATGTGAGGAACTGAATAAGAAATTCCAAGAGGTCTTCACCCTAGAACAAGGAGAAATCCCAGAGTTAAGAGAGGGGATAGCTAACCAGGAACCACTGGAAGAGTTTGAGATTACAAGCGGGGAAGTAAGAAAGTGTTTACTAGAGTTGGATGTGACAAAGGCTATAGGCCCAGATGGAATCTCTCCTTGGATACTTAAGGAAGGAGCAGAAGAACTGTGCCTACCACTCTCCATAGTGTATAACAAATCTCTGGCAACAGGGGAACTGCCAGAAATTTGGAAAGCAGCTAATGTAGTCCCGATATACAAGAAAGGGGATAGACAGGAGGCACTGAATTACAGGCCAGTGTCCCTAACCTGCATACCATGCAAGCTGATGGAGAAGATTGTGCGAAGAAAGCTAGTGGAGCACCTGGAGCGAAAGAACTTTGTAACACAGCACCACATGGATTCAGGGATGGCAGGTCCTGCCTCACAGGGTTACTTGAATTCTACGACCAGGCAACAAAAATAAGGCAAGAAAGAGAAGGGTGGGCAGACTGCATATTTTTGGATTGTCAGAAAGCCTTTGATACAGTGCCACACAAGAGGCTAGTGAAAAAGCTGGAGATGCAGGCTGGAGTGAAAGGGAAGGTACTCCGTTGGATACAGGAGTACCTAAGCAACAGGAGACAAAGAGTCAGTGTGAGGGGTGAGGTCTCAGATTGGCGAGACGTTACGAGTGGAGTCCCGCAGGGGTCAGTCCTTGGACCTATACTGTTTCTGATATATGTAAATGATCTCCCAGAGGGTATAGAATCGTTTCTCTCAATGTTTGCCGATGATGCAAAAATTATGAGGAGGATTGAAACTGAGGACGATAGTAGGAGGCTACAAGACGACCTAGACAGACTGAGTGAATGGTCCAACAAATGGCTGTTGAAGTTCAACCCGAGTAAATGCAAAGTAATGAAACTAGGCAGTGGAAACAGGAGGCCAGACACAGGATACAGAATAGGAGATGAAGTACTTAATGAAACGGACAGAGAGAAAGATCTAGGAGTTGATATCACACCAAACCTGTCTCCTGAAGCCCACATAAAAAGGATAACATCTGCGGCATATGCGAGGCTGGCTAACATCAGAACAGCGTTCAGGAACCTGTGTAAGGAATCATTCAGAATCTTGTACACCACATATGTAAGACCAATCCTGGAGTATGCAGCCCCAGCATGGAGCCCGTACCTTGTCAAGCACAAGACGAAGCTGGAAAAAGTCCAAAGGTATGCCACTAGACTAGTCCCAGAACTAAGAGGCATGAGTTACGAGGAAAGGCTGCGGGAAATGCACCTTACGACACTGGAAGACAGAAGAGTAAGGGGAGATATGATCACAACCTACAAAATCCTCAGAGGAATCGACCGGGTAGACAAGGACAAACTATTCAACACTGGGGGACGCGAACAAGGGGACACAGGTGGAAACTGAGTACCCACATGAGCCACAGAGACGTTAGAAGGAACTTTTTCAGTGTCAGAGTAGTTAACGGATGGAATGCATTAGGCAGTGATGTGGTGGAGGCTGACTCCATACACAGTTTCAAGGTAGATATGATAGAGCCCAGTAGGCTCGGGAATCTGTACACCAGTTGATTGACAGTTGAGAGGCGGGACCAAAGAGCCAAAGCTCAACCCCCGCAAGCACAAATAGGTGAGTACAAATAGGTGAGTACACACACACACACACACACACACCACCACACACACACACACACACACACACACAAGCACCACNTATATAATATATATATATATATATATATATATATATATATCACTTAGAACTCTTTGACCCGGCCAGGATTCGAACCATGCCGTCCAGGGCACCCCTAACGTACACAGTACTGTGACCACCGCACCAATGATCGTATATATATATATATATATATATATATATATATATATATATATATATATATATATATATATATATATATATATACACACATATTAGTCGGAACACGAATTATTGCGTATTTTCTCTTCTTGCTTCTTTGTTGGTTCGGGGTCTTGAAGTGGGTAGAATATAGTTATGTGCTAATTGGCTGCCGATTGCTGGTGTTGACTTTTTGATGTGTAGTGCCTCGCTGATGTCGAGTCTCCTGCTATCGCTGTATCATCAAAGATTTCTGTGTTGCTTAAGATTTCTCTGGTAATGGTCTGGTTGTGTGAGGGGGATAATATGTTCTTTGATGGAGCCCTGTTGTTTATGCATTGTTGATCGCCTAGAAAGAGACGTTGTTGTCTTGCCGATATACTGAGATCTTTAGGGCTGACAGTCGCCAAGCGGGCATGTGAAGGCATAGACGTCGCTGCTTTCTTTCAAGGCGTTCTGTTTGGTGTCTGGAAAGTTCTTCATGAGTAGATTGGCCGGTTTTTTTTATCTTTTTTTGTAGTAAATTGTCAATTGTATCTTCTGATTTTTGTCTGTGGGGATAACATTTCTATTAATAACATCTTTCATGACACATTCACTGTTTTATGAGTCGTTGAAAAGAAGTTCCTGTAAAACAGTCTAATAGGGGGTTCAGGTGTTGTGTTGGTTGACTCTTCAGAGGTTGCTTGGCATTTCATCTTTCTTTTTATCACGTCTTCAACATAACCGTTAGAGAAGCCATTGTTGACTAGGACCTGCCTTACCCTACAGTGTTCTTCATCGACTTGCTTCCAACAAGAGCTCTGTTTGGAAAAAATATATATAATATATCCCTTAGCGTATCCAGTACTTTACCCACTAGACCACACCGACTGTTCAAAGGATTGGAAGTCGCCCAGACCGTTAACCCAATCCCCGACAGCACTCGGTGGTCAATTTTAGGGACAGATATTGTGTTACTCAGGTGGCCCCAACATGCTAGGTGATTCCATGAAATATGTCCCCAAAATTAACCATTTTGAATTTGTATAATTAGTCGACCCCTTCATACACATGAGATAATAATGTATAGATTTGGTGTTGTCCAACACACTTTAATACATAAAATCGACGTGAGTTTGGGAACCATGAACAGAAAATCCTATTTAACCCTATTTAAAATCCTATTTAAGTTTTCTTAGTGTCGGGTTTCGTAAAGGTATTTGTTGGAATGAGGAATTACTTTGGGAGAGAAAATCTGGCAGTGGATTACGATGTAGCCGAATATTATAACATAAAAAAATCCCAAGGACGTGATATTCCAAATATATCAATTATACAGAATATTAATGACAATAAATGAATAACTGACACCAAATGACAACATTGAAAAAAAGTGTATTAACGAAGGAGTAATTTATCTAAAATAGACATTTTTTAAGATAACTGTTAAATCAGAAGTAAGATAAAAGCCCTTATAAATGAGGAAGCCCTTATGAGGAAGCACCCTTATCTTAGTGTTGTCTCAGAAAAGATGAGACATAACTGAGACACATGAAAAAATAAGGTGCCCAATTAATTTCATTAATTGGGAACGCATTAAACAGAAACAGACAGAAGAAGAGACAGTGAGAGTGTGTGAGAGTGTAGGTGTAGGCGTTTGTCTTTGTAAGGAAAACTAAGGTAAATATTTTTGACCAGACCACACACTAGAAGGTGAAGGGACGACGACGTTTTGGTCCGCCCTGGACCATTCTCAAGTCGAGCATTCACAATCGATTTGAGAATGGTTCAGGACGGACCGAAACGTCGCCGTCCTTTCACTTTCTAGTGTGTGGTCTGGTCAACATATTTCAGCCACGTTATTGTGACTCCTCGTCTGCAACTAATGGCTTGTATTTGTACAACTTTTCACCTCGTCCTCGAATGTCTTTGAGGTGTTCCTTGGCCACACCGGCTGAGCACTCTCCTCACTATCACCTTCACACTCACAGGTACATTATGTACTGATACACGCGATAATAAAATTGCACAACGTTTCGAACCTACATGGTTCATTCTCAAGTGATGCACGCGATAATGCAAAGCGAGAAAAAGAATGTGTTGGAATGGGGGACTGTGGAAAGGCGGAGTGTGGAGACGGGATGTAAGGATAAGAGCGATGAAAAGGGTATAAGGAAAAGTGAGGGCATGTGGGTGATGGGGCATGAGGGCTGGCAGAGGGGCAGGGGCATCAAGGGCCCGTACCCGCGTCCTCTCAGACGACAGTTGGGCAAAGTGTTGAATGTCACAGGGAATAGGTAGAGGAAGGGGCCAGGAAATAGGGGTGGTTGTGCAGGTACAAAGGGAGGGGTATGGGGGGGATGTCCCCCCTATGGGGAGAGACCCGTAGAGGGGTGGTAAGGTAGTAGAGGAGCCAAAGGGGGGGGTGGAGGAGAGTAGGCTTGGAGGACACGCAGGATGGGACAGGTTGTGCCTTGCTGAGCCCACAACAGCTCCCTATCGCGCGTCACAACTCCTGTAAGTTGGGTTAAATAGTGTGTGTATGGTCACCCTAGACACAGAGAAATGAGTGTAGTGAATACAAAAAAAAAAAACTTTGATAACCTGCATACACACTTGATCCCCAGTGCCAGGCACAGAGCTGGGAAATGTAGTTTAATGTTGTAAAATACAATTTCCTTAACCTAGGGGAAAGACAGTGACGATGTTTACTACCACATAAGTCATGGGTAGTTCACACTGATAAACTTTGGAGTCACGGTCAGCACGAGGCCGAGGCCGAGATTATAATGGTACTTCGGAAGCTCATTAACTGTTTAATAATTGTAAACAAGCCGCCAAAGATATAGAAAAGATGGACAGGTTCAGTAAGTCTTCTAACTGCTTCGGAATCTGGCCGCCAGGTTGCTACAGCTCCATGACAACAGCACCACAGGTCACAACACTCGTCATGTGTTTCGGGCACAGCTGCCAAGCACGATCACTGGAGGCTGTTGCTGTCTTTATTCTCCGACTAGAGAACAAGCCCTGGCAGGATAACGTCAACAGCATACTCTACACTGGTAAAGTTAGTGATAAAAAACGGGCTCACCATAGCCCGTGCTACTTTGACCTTTTTGTTCAGGTAGCGAATCTTAAACAACAACAACAACATTATAGTGATAAAAGTTATCAATAGAATCATTCAGGACTTCCATTCACCTGGGCTATAGGAGACTCGAACCGTGTACCCCATGAATGTGAGGCCGACGCTCTATCAACTGGGCTATTAGTAGTCTTAATAAGAAAAGTTATTGTCATTGAGGAACCTAAATAGAAAGTCGTACATATACATACACATATGTATTCTTTTATTCTAGGGAAGACTTAACAATAAGCATTACAACATCTGAGACAATCAGAGACAACTTCAGGGGCCGGCGGCCTAGTTAACACCTTCCCCCACACACAGGAAGAGAAAGTTCCCACCCACGGAACCAATTTCCTGGCTGGCCAAGGGAAGGGAAGCTAGGGCGGCGCCCCTAGCATCTACTACCACCACCACCACCACCACCACCACCACCGCCACCATCACCACCCCGCCACCCACCACCGCCACCACCACCACCCCATCACCACCACCACCACCACCACCACCACCACCACCCACACCCCCCCCGCCACCACCACCCCCCCCACCACCGCCACCACCACCCGCCACCACCACCCCCACCACCCCCGCCACCAC
>WNGS01167372.1:5209204-5235203 GCA_020271785.1 Procambarus virginalis | reverse complement strand
ATCCAGTAAGTGACCGCACTCTATACTACCACCGCCACCACCACCACCACCACACCACCACCACCACCACCACCACCACCACCACCACCACCACCACCACCACCACCACCACCACCACCACCGCCACCACCACCGCCACCACCACCACCACCACCACCACCACCACCACCACCACCGCCACCATCACCACCACCCACCACCACCACCACCACCACCACCACCACCACCACCGCCACCACCACCACCACCCCACCACCACCACCACCACCACCACCGCCACCACCACCACCACCACCACCGCCACCACCACCGCCACCACCACCACCACCACCACCGCCACCACCACCGCCACCATCACCACCACCACCACCACCACCGCCACCACCACCGCCACCATCACCACCACCACCACCACCACCACCACCACCACCGCCACCACCACCACCACCACCACCGCCACCACCACCGCCACCACCGCCACCACCACCACCACCGCCACCACCACCGCCACCATCACCACCGCCACCACCACCACCACCACCACCACCACCGCCACCACCACCACCACCACCACCACCACCGCCACCACCACCGCCACCATCACCACCGCCACCACCACCACCATCACCACCGCCACCACCACCACCGCCACCACCACCGCCACCACCGCCACCACCACCACCACCATAATTAGTAGTATCGCACCGCCGCTGGTGCGCCCACCGGACCGCCGCTGGTGCGCCCACCGGACCGCCGCTGGTGCGCCCACCGGACCGCCGCTGGTGCGCCCACCGGACCGCCGCTGGTGCGCCCACCGGACCGCCGGTGGTGCACCCACCGGACCGCCGCTGGTGCGCCCACCGGACCGCCAGTCCTGGTACGTGCACCAATAACAGGGGATAACAAAATAACATCAACATAAATCCCCACTAACACAACAGGCGACACAGGTACCAGAATAGACTACTGTAGCAGCTATATTACTTGCACAAAAGCTCATAAAACACCCTCAGTACTGTATTAAGCAAGGAAATGCAGTACAATTTGAAACTGGTCTCATTGAGAGCCTTATTTGTGGCTGCAGACACCACATTCCCCTCCCGCCCTCTGGCGTCTCCACCCAACATACAAATGCTTTGATAATATTTTCTGGGCAGGATATTGCCATAAATTACTTGATCGGCAGGCCGCCACCGCCGCTACAGTTCCCTGGCGGTAATGTTGTGGGCGGAGCGGAGCGGCTGCCGGCGGCGGTGGTGCGTGGGCCGCGCAGTGCTGTTCTGTGTTATTTTGCTTATTTGAACGGAAAAAATTTCTTATGACGGGTATATATGCGTGTGGTTTGTGGTAGGGAAGGGTGTTGACGTGAGGCCTGGCTCTAAGGTATAGGTGGGTGCAGGTGGGAGGCGGACTCAGAGTGGTGACGACAACGGGAATTGTAGCGGCGGCGGCGACACCGGCCCCGCCGACACCTCACCCTCCGCTCCTCAAAAAATTATGGAAATACATTGACAATATCCGTCTGTCTGCCTGGTTCAACACACTCCCTATACCACCTACAGTTTTGTTTCTTCTGACTAAACGAGATGTTTCTCTGTCACCTCCTTGCAAGACAACTTGCCTCGCAACACCCACATGTTGGCTGTAGGTGTTGCGACATCTTCAGGCTCAACACGCGCCAAAAACTTGATATTAAATGCACAATAATATCCCTTAGAACAGCCTGAATGTGGTGGTCTGGCTTCACCCCGCCGCTTTACCGAGCCAAGAACTTTTTAGGTTGTCTAGGAAAACCTGGTCTTTAAAACCTTAAGGCCTGGGAAGACCCTGGACCTGGATTCACGAAGCAGTTATGCAAGCACTTACAAACGTGTACACCTTTCCTCAATCTTTGACGGCTTTGGGTATATATATTAAACAGTTTACAAGCATGAAAACTTCCCAATCAACTGTTGTTATTGTTATAAACAGCCTCCTGGTGCTTCGGAGCTCATTAACTGTTTAATAATTGTAAACAAAGCCGACAAAGATTGACAAAAAATGGACAGGTTCGTAAGTGCTTGCGTAACTGCTTCGTGAATACGGCCCCCTGGTCTTTAAGACCTTAAGGCCTATGAAGACCTTGGTCTTCATAGGCCTTAAAGTTGGTCATTTTCTGTAATACTGTATGTACGGCATCCAAATATATGTCAACACGTCCCTTCTGACTGTGGCTGTCACTCTGTTTCTTTCAACGTAGAGGTGTATGAAAGGGGGTGGAGAGAGGGAGGGCCTGGACGTGTGTACTCACCTAGTTGTGCTTGCGGGGGTTGAGCTTTGGCTCTTTGGTCCCGCCTCTCAACCGTCCATTTACTGGTGTATAGATTCCAGAGCTTCTCAAGCTCTATTATATCTACATTTGAAACTGTGTATGGAGTCAGCCTCCACCACATTACTTCCTAGTGCAATCCAATTGTTAACTACTCTTGACACTGAAAAAGTTTTTTCTAATGTATTTGTGGCTCATTTGGGTACTCAGATTCCACCTGTGTCCCCTTGTGCGTGTGCCACCCGTGTTAAATAAAACATCCTTGTCTACCTTGTCAATTCCGAGAATTTTTTATATGGTGATCATGTCTCCCCAAGCTCTTCTAACTTCCAGCGACGTGAGGTGCAGTTCACTCAGCCATTCCTCGTAACTTATGCCTCTTAGTTCTGGGTCTAGCCTAGTGGCATATCTGAACTTTTTCCAGCTTCGCCTTGTGCATGACAAGGTACGGGCTCCATGTTGCGGCCGCATACTCCAGGATTGGTCTTACATATGTGGTATACAAGGTTCTGAAAGAGTCCTTACACAGGTTCCTGAAGGCTGTACTGATAGCCAGCCTCGCATATGCCGCAAATGTTATTCTTTTGATGTGGGCTTCAGGAGACACCTGTTTCCTGAGACACTTCAGGAGACAGGTTTGGCATGATTTTAACTCCTAGATCTGTCCCTGTCTTTGTCTGTCCTGATCTGTCTGTCCTTCTCTCTGTCCGTTTCATGTAGGACTTTAATTCCCATTCAGTATCCAGTGTCTGGCCTATTTCCTCTGTCTAGTTTCATTATCTTACATGTACTTGGGTTGAACTTTAGTAGTAACTTGGGTTGAACTGAACTTGAACTTCAGTGAACTAGGTGAACTTTGTGTATCACTACCAGGGTGCAATAGGCCACCATGTTCCAGACACGTGATTATGCGGGTAACTTTCGGGAGGTTGGTTATGCAGGGATCATGGTGGTAGTGGACCCAGTGGTGATGACGTTACGAACCCGCACATTGGCATATTACAGGCAAAGTATGATAGTTAATTCTTGAAAATGTTATGAATATCGGTGCATAATGTTTTATAATATAATTAGATTAAAAGGAAAACATATCCAGAAACTATTAAAGCTGTTATGGCAAATCGCCGTAGGGGGGTCGCTTTGGCACCATGTCAAGTGGTACTCGTTTCATTGATGCCAACTCCGACTAGCCCATGTTGGGCTCATGCCCAACAACAATTTGTTACAAATTATGTGAGGCTAACCCCAAGCATCTGACCTCCAACCTCTGACACGCACACAGACATCACAGTTAATAAATGGAATGCATTAGGAAGTGATGTGGTGGAGGCCGACTCCATACATAGTTTTGAAGGTAGATATGATAAGAGCTCAATGAGCTAAAGAACCTGTATATCAGTAGATTGACATTTGAGAGGCGGGACCAAAGAACCCAAGCTCAAGCCCCCGCAAAGCACATGTAAGTAGACTTGGTAGTACAGATATTATTTCCCGTCTGAAGAACTAGAGGTGGCGGCAGAGGTGCCTTAACTGGGCGACACCTTAAAGACGGCAGAGATTTTAACAGGTCTTTTGATCGAGACATTAATTTAGATTAACTGAGCATCTTAATATTTATTAGCGAGACTTCCTAGACTTGTGCCGTGCTGAGGATCTTTCCCGTCTTATAGTTAGGATACCAGCACGATGAAATGGTTCGCAAAAATCACGAAAAAATAGCCGCATTTCCCTACTTAAGAATAACATTTTCCTTTACAATTAGTCGACTACAGTTAGTGTTAATCCAGGGTCTTACACTATCCAAGTTCTGAAACACACACACACACACACACACACACACACACACACACACACACACACACAAAGGGGGGATGGCTGAGTAGACAGCACGCTGCACACATAATCCTGTGGTCCGGGGTTTGATTCCTGTCGCCGGTGAGAAAAAATGGGCAGTTTCTTTCACCCGTAAATTTAGCTGGACCCAATAGTGGGCACTTAACCCTGATTGGGGCTGAATCTAATGTTGACTGTTCAGTTGTATCCTATAGCAATGATTTTTATTTGTTAGTGAAGTCTGATGAAGGAAGAGAAGTCCCAATATTGCAATCACAGAAACAGTTGTAACCAGGCTGGACCACACCGCACCGGCCCAGGGGTCAGGTGGCACACAGCTGAATGAGGTCAGGAGGGCGGGCCGGAGGTCAAGAGGGGGGCCGGAGGTCAGGAGGGCGGGCCGGAGGTCAGGAGGGCGGGCCGGAGTCAGGGTGCGGCCGGAGGTCAGGAGGGCGGGCCGGAGTCAGGAGGCGGGCCGGAGGTCAGGAGGGCGGGCCGGAGGTCAGGAGGGGGGCCGGAGGTCAGGAGGGCGGGCGGAGGTCAGGAGGGCGGCCGGAGGTCAGGAGGGCGGAGCCGGAGGTCAGGAGGGCGGGCCGGAGGTCAGAGGGCGGGCCGGAGGTCAGGAGAGCGGGCCGGAGTCAGGAGGGCGGGCCGGAGCCGCGGTAACCAGAGAGGGCGCCGGTAATGCCTCCAGACTAAGAGCGGTGACGTCAGCCTCAACACCGTCATGGGTTAAGGTTGTGGAGCTCCTTAGCACCATCACACCAAACTTGACCTGTCCGTCACCCACCTCTCCTATCAGGCCACCGCCCACAACCTTCCGTCCGCCGCCTCCGCCACAACCACAACCCCCCGACCGCTAAACAAACCCTTTCCACCCCAAACAGGCCCAAGAGAAATATGAAATGAGTTGTCCTCAACAGAAAATGAGAAAAACGGTTAAAATTCTACATTCAATGGCGTCTTGGTACGGGAGCAGCGCGTCCCAATACCCCCCAATGGGACCGTCTTGATCAGACGTCAGGCACATTCCCCCCATGTTTCTTCAACACAAAGAAACACTGCAGAAAAGCCATTTCTCCAGTCATCATACTTGACAGAGATCAAGGGGGACACGTATGCACCGCTCGGTGTTTTACAGGCAGTAGCTCGAAGCCAAAACTCAAAGCTTCGAATGCCGCGTTAAATATTAATGGCGGGACTTCTGGGTCAACATAAGAGGCGGAGAGGTTTATGCTACCCCCCCCCCCCCCCCCTTTCCTCCCTCCCTGCACGCCCACACGCCCCCCAGCAGGTGCCACCCCCACATCACCCAACATGTGCACGCCCACACGTCACCCCACATGTGCAAGCCCACAAACTCACCCCAACACGTCACCCCAACATGTTGCACGCCCACACGTCACCCCAACATGTGCACGCCCACACGCCACCCAAACACTTACATGGCCACATGCCACTCAACACCTACACACCCACAAACCATTCAACTCAACACCTGCATGAGGTGGCAGGTGAGGGTGTTGCAGTCCCATCTGGGGTTCCTGAATTGCTGGTCTGGGGTTCCCCCACTCCCCTCTGGGATTCTTGGGTTGGAGGCCGAGGTTCCCTGGCTCCCTTCTCTCTCCCTGTGCCTTTTCGTTGCATCTGCTGCCTGCATTATCTCATCCCTGGTCATGTCCCTCTGAAGGTACACCTTTCTGTATTCCTTTACATATTGCGGTTTGCCCTTTATCAATCGATTTTTATCTTTGTTGTACTGCCCATGCCGGAAAACTTTCTCTGTGCATTGTTCAGCCCCTTCCATTTGTATCTTGTTCAGTATCCCTGACACTGCAACTTTGTCCGTAACCCTTCACTCTTCCTGCCTGGAACCTTCTTGTTCCTTAATACCTACCACGACTACAGCTCTTTTTATTTCCATTAGCCAACTCGTGCATCTTGCTGCATCCCATGAAGTTACTGTTTTCATTGCAACTTCCTTGACTTTGGACATGTCTTCTGGACTTTTCCTCGGCATTTCAGCTGAGGAAGAGATGTAGACCCATTGTATAGGTTCCTGTCATTGCCATATCCTCTGCTACCTGGGGGTTGGTTGCCTGGGCTTGAATCTGAAGAGGGATTGTTTTTAGGGTTTGTATCTCCTCCTGCGGTGCACTCGGTTCCATCTGTAGTTTACTTATGGTTTCCCTCATGTCTTTCAATTTCCCACTGATTTCCCTCCATGCACGAACAATCAGGTGGTAGGATGGTAGCTGGTCACTCATCACATAAGTGTCAAAAACATTCTACCCAGAATAAGCCACATGAGATATTTATGTATATGTGATATTTAGAGAAAAAGAAATTATTTTAACTCGCTCCGTACACCAGATAGATGACTTAGAAAGCGGTGCCTACCAGCCAAGCCTTCCCGCTCAACACAGACAAGGTGTGTAATAGATTGCTGTCCTTATGGCGAGGTTCGTTGAAAATCCTGTCCTGGAACTCAGGATTTCACGTGGTTGTTTGTTCTTTGTTCAGTGAGTGTCACTGTGGAATACCTTTTACACGTTGCAACATTTTGCAGGATCAATCATTATGGGTGCTTTAGTAACACTTCACAAACACCATTCTCTGTTATGAAGTTTCAGACACTACAAACTAAATACAATCCTGACCCATTGTCCCCTGGTGGCACTGGTGTTGCCACAAAAAAAAAAATTATTTTTTGTATATAACACTATAAGAATTCGCTGTGATACATTGATGATTGTGTTGCTGTACACTGCATGGGACCAAAAACTATGTTTTGGTCTCTATGACACTTAAATATTCTGGGATACTGATGCTAATTCACGGATGTGCGCTGACACGTGTAACTCCATCTGACGACTGACGACAGTGTGTGTGTGTGTGTGTACGTGTACTTATCTGCCTGTCTATGCCTCGCATATTAGGCTTTTACCTTTATGTTTCAGCATAATTATTCTGACTTTAAGGCGAGGTTTGACACAGAAGTTAGTTATGGATGGAGGTGGCTTCCACAACTTCCTATTTTAGAACATTCCACTTGTTAACTACCCGGACAGGGTACGAGTAATTTTTTGCGTCCCTTCGGTCCATTTGCGCCTCCAACCTCCACCTGTGTCCCCTTGTCTTGCTTTCTCTCAGTCTGAGGAGGCTATATTTGTTCACCGGATCTATTCACGTTAGTATCTTGTAAGTTGTGATCATATCCCCTCTATTCCTTCTAACCTTCCATTAGCCTATGTTCGTAGCTCAGCCCTCTTAGCTTTTGCACCAATCTTGTTGCAAGCGTTTGTACCTTTTCTCACGAGGAAAACTCAAATATTCCAAGACAAGCATCATATTTTTTGACAGTGATATACCGGCGTGAGCCCTTAAACTCTAGCTGGCCCGCTAAACGGTTCTTATTACTAAGACGGAAGATGAGTGTTTAAGACGCGTATGTTAGCTTCACAAAGTCCTCTGTATTACGCTGTCTCCTCCCTGGTGCTCGAGTTTGCCGTGTAGGGATGATGCTGATAACAGCGCAGCACACAAGCTGCAACATCGCCGTCCAGGCTACCCAGGATGCCTCATATCTGCCCATCTGCGTCTATGATGAAGTATAGGGAACACTAACAGTTGAGTTCACAGCCTCAAGCGGGCGGCCGGGTCTAAGAGCTGCCACCATTCGTCTCCACCAGCTCGTGAAATGTCCCACATTTTGCCTATTGATCACCACCAGCCACGCTGCTCTGCCTGCATCATGTTGGGCCGTAGGCGCACATGTGAGACCTACACTGGGCTCAATGAGCTCCGCGCGCGTCGAGCTCTATCTCCACGAGCCCTGCAGCGCTCGATATGACTCCTCAGTGAGCCCCAGAGTGGATGAGCGACTTAGGATGGAAGGGGGCAGGTAATGAATCAGGGGGAAGTAGTGACGAAGGCGGAGGGAAACGTGATGAAGGAAGGTGAAGCAGAGGAACGGGAGGAGTGGGAGATGCAGGAGACGTTGAGGAGGGGAGGTAGGAGAGGTAGAGAAGGCCAGGAGGAGGAGGAAGAGCCGTCACCACCACACGGAAGCCATACACTAAGTACCCGATATCTCACATGTTTAAGTCGCGGTCAGCACCTAGGTAGTGGTGGAGGGGCGCGTTGAATAGCAGAGGCGAGGCCCTCATGCCCACAGTAAGGCGGTGTCAATGGACACGCTACAAAAACTATGTTGGTAAGCGTGGCAGACCTGTGACCGCTATTGTACTCCACCATGTTGGTAAGCGTGGCAGACCTGTGACGGCTATTGTACTCCACCATGTTGGTAAGCGTGGCAGACCTGTGACCGCTATTGTACTCCACTATGTTGGCAAGCGTGGCAGACCTGTGACCGCTATTGTACTCCACCATGTTGGTAAGCGTGGCAGACCTGTGACCGCTATTGTACTCCACCATGTTGGCAAGCGTGGCAGACTTGTGACCGCTATTGTACTCCACCATGTTGGTAAGCGTGGCAGACTTGTGACCGCTATTGTACTCCACCATGTTGGCAAGCGTGGCAGACTTGTGACCGCTATTGTACTCCACTATGTTGGCAAGCGTGGCAGACTTGTGACCGCTATTGTACTCCACCATGTTGGCAAGCGTGGCAGACTTGTGACCGCTATTGTACTCCACTATGTTGGCAAGCGTGGCAGACTTGTGACCGCTATTGTACTCCACTATGTTGGTAAGCGTGGCAGACCTGTGACCGCTATTGTACTCCACCATGTTGGTAAGCGTGGCAGACTCCCTCTGGCGCCATTATATCCCACCATGTTGGTGAGATATCTATGCCATCATTCAGCAGCCAGACCACCGTGAATGGGACGTAATATCACGCGCGTGGACCAAGTCAGGGCGAGGTCCTCTGCGAACTTTGAGTTTTGGTCTATTTGAAGCCTTATACAGGCAGGAATTACCTGTGTAGACCTGATCGTTGGTAAGACGATCTGAACCGCCTCACTATCACTACACGAGGAACATGAACTGTCTCACTATCACTACACGAGGAACATGAACTGTCTCACTATCACTACACGAGGAATATGAACTGTCTCACTATCCCTACACGAGGAATATGAACTGTCTCACTATCCCTACACGAGGAATATGAACTGTCTCACTATCCCTACACGAGGAATATGAACTGTCTCACTATCACTACACGAGGAACATGAACTGTCTCACTATCACTACACGAGGAACATGAACTGTCTCACTATCACTACACGAGGAACATGAACTGTCTCACTATCACTACACGAGGAATATGAACTGTCTCACTATCACTACACGAGGAACATGAACTGTCTCACTATCACTACACGAGGAACATGAACTGTCTCACTATCACTACACGAGGAACATGAACTGTCTCACTATCCCTACACGAGGAATATGAACTGTCTCACTATCACTACAGGAGGAACATGAACTGTCTCACTATCACTACAGGAGGAACATGAACTGTCTCACTATCACTACACGAGGAACATGAACTGTCTCACTATCACTACAGGAGGAACATGAACTGTCTCACTATCCCTACACGAGGAATATGAACTGTCTCACTATCACTACACGAGGAACATGAACTGTCTCACTATCACTACAGGAGGAACATGAACTGTCTCACTATCACTACAGGAGGAACATGAACTGTCTCACTATCCCTACACGAGGAACATGAACTGTCTCACTATCCCTACACGAGGAATATGAACTGTCTCACTATCACTACACGAGGAACATGAACTGTCTCACTATCTCTACACGAGGAATATGAACTGTCTCACTATCACTACAGGAGGAACATGAACTGTCTCACTATCACTACAGGAGGAACATGAACTGTCTCACTATCACTACACGAGGAACATGAACTGTCTCACTATCTCTACACGAGGAATATGAACTGTCTCACTATCACTACACGAGGAATATGAACTGTCTCACTATCTCTACACGAGGAATATGAACTGTCTCACTATCACTACACGAGGAATATGAACTGTCTCACTATCTCTACACGAGGAATATGAACTGTCTCACTATCACTACAGGAGGAACATGAACTGTCTCACTATCCCTACACGAGGAACATGAAAGAAATGTTTCGTAATTACTTTGTAATAAACCCATATCTCACTATACCCACAGAACAAACATCCACACAAATTATATTGAACAAAATTAGTCATCAGTCTAAGATATAACGCTCAAAAGATTTAATAACACAAAAAATTACGTTTCAGAATTATAAAAATGGTAAAGGCAAATACATCTAATTAATTAATGTACAAAAATAAATAGTGGCAGAAATTTTGAAAGTAATGAATTACAAAAGCAAGAATCTCCCTCTGGCGCAAAGGTTAAAAAAGGTAAGAAAAATAAATCTCCCTCTGGCTCAAAGGATAAAAAAAGAGAGGGAAAAAATATATATATATATCATAGGAGCGAGTGAAGAGTTTGGAGGAGAAGTGGAGCTGAAGCCTCGCTCCTGCACATCCATATTCATCAAAGGTAGGCTGGGCCACACCCTCCAAGCCACACCTGTCCCCTGCCCCACACCCACACCTGTCCACTGCCCCCACACACTCCAAATGGGAGGGGAAAAGGAAGTCCACTCCGGTGAGGGGATGAGGTTGGGGGAGGGGAGAGAGTCCACTCTAATACCCCCTCCGGTGTGAGGAGTCCACTCCGTGACTCTCTGGTAATGAAACAAGTTACCTTCGACGGCTTAGTGGTTGAGAGGTCGGCACCGTTTGACAGTGTGTTCCTTCAGACACCCCAGTGAGACGCAGTCTGTTGTATGCGTCACTTGGACATGATTATAAGCTAGCCGGCTCCTCACAAGTTTTTTTTTTTTTTGAGATATATACAAGAGTTGTTACATTCTTGTAGAGCCACTAGTACGCGTAGCGTTTCGGGCAGGTCCCTGGAATACGATCCCCGCCGCGAAGAATCGTTGTTACAACCAAGTACACATTTTACTGTTGCGTTAAACAGAGGCTACAGTTAAGGATTTGCGCCCAGTAAATCCTCCCCGGCCAGGATACGAACCCATGACATAGCGCTCGCGGAACGCCAGGCGAGTGTCTTACCACTACACCACGGAGACTGCAAAGTCACGAGTCACGAGACCTCCAATAAAGTACCACAAGCTGCGACAAAGACACACTAGTACACAATACGGGACCGTCCGGCCTGGTGGCACTAAACACAGGGAGGGCAGGTCAACCCTGTGACACCACCTCTTGACTACATACATCTCAACCAAATATTCCTGACACTTGAGAATCGATTTGGTGTGAGGGAGGACCACCTGTGTCTCGCCGGCGTGAGGGAGGACCACCTGTGTCTCGCCGGCGTGAGGGAGGACCACCTATGTCTCGCCGGCGTGAGGGAGGACCACCTGTGTCTCGCCGGCGTGAGGGAGGACCACCTATGTCTCGCCGGCGTGAGGGTGGACCACCTATGTCTCGCCGGCGTGAGGGAGGACCACCTATGTCTCGCCGGCGTGAGGAAGGACCACCTATGTCTCGCCAGCGTGAGGGAGGACCACCTATGTCTCGCCGGCGTGAGGGAGGACCACCTATGTCTCGCCAGCGTGAGGGAGGACCCCCTATGTCTCGCCGGCGTGAGGGAGGACCACCTATGTCTCGCCAGCGTGAGGGAGGACCACCTATGTCTCGCCGGCGTGAGGGAGGACCCCCTATGTCTCGCCAGCGTGAGGGAGGACCCCCTATGTCTCGCCAGCGTGAGGGAGGACCCCCCTTCCCTCAGTCATCGATTTATTATTATTATTACTATTATCTTGATTCACAGGTTTTCATCTTGAACAGTTGTTTAATTGTTCCACAGCGTCACAGATTGTTAATTCATGTTGTGATTTTTACTTTTAAATCTGTTGCAACTGTCTCGTAATGACGAAAATATCTTGCCGTTTGAATGTGAAAGTCACAGGTGACGAAAGCACAGTATGAATACACAGGTGTTGAAAGCGCAGTTGTCGAAAGCACTGTGACGAAGTGAAAAGTTATCACCATTTGCTGTCATCGGGTGAGGGAGAAGCGGCACCTACGCCTAATAACTCACCTTGCTGCTACTGAAGGAGGCGAGCAGCAGGCCGCCGAAGTGGCGGGAGGAGTGACAGCGGTCTCCTGGGTCAAAGGGTATATGCTGGTGGTTGTCACGGTGTGTCGCGTCTGTGACGGTGACGGAATTTCAGCCCTTGCGACACCCCATCAGCCCCAAGACGGCCGACTTGTGTTACCATCCGGCCTTTCCCAAGCTACACCAGCCTCGACACCCGTGTTACACCAGCGCTACACCAGCTCTTTCACCAGCCTCTACAACAGCCTCTACACCCGCGCCTACACCAGCCTTACACCAGCCTCTAGGACCCGCGCACACAGCCTCTACACCCGCGCCTACACCAGCCTCTACACCCGCGGCTACAACAGCCTCTACACCCGCGCTACACCAGCCTCTACACCGCGCCTACACCAGCCTCTACACACCTACACCAGCCTCTACACCCGCGCCTACACCAGCCTATACACCGCGCCACACCAGCCTCTACACCGCGCCTACACCAGCCTCGACACCCGCGCCTACACCAGCCTCTACACCCGCGCCTACACCAGCCTCTACACCCGCGCCTACACCAGCCTCTACACCCGCGCTACACCAGCCTCTACACCCGCGCCTACACCAGCCTCTACACCCGCGCCTACACCAGCCTCTACATCAGCCCCAACACCAGTCCCTAAACCAGTGCCAACTCTAGTGCTCTACCAGAACTTGCACCAACACTAGGTATACTCTGGAGCCTACAAGAGTCCTCAGTCTACACAAGACTACACCAGCGCCTACACCAGTTTATACTGCTGGCACCAAAAATGGCTCCCCCCATAGTACTCTCCATTCAGACACGACGACATTTGCACACAACATATTTTATCGTACGACGAGAAGCTGTGTTATATGTACGCGGTCGCCGGACGCCAGGGGAATGGGTTACTAATCCAGATTAGCAACAATAACTATTGTAAGTGAATGGGAATTGGAGAGGGAGTAAAGGAGGATGTGATGGGGAAGGGGAGGAGGGGGTAAGGAAGGGTGAGTGATGGGGAAGAAGAGGAGGGGTAAGGAAGAGGCAGCAGCTTAAGGGAAGACCGTAGCAGAGCATAAAGGGTACAAGAGTCAAGTGTCTGACGCAGAGCGGCCCACTCGTCGCGGCCCGGGCCACACCGGAGCTCCGGGAGGAAGCACGTGATTAAAGAGCAAACGCTCCACCGCCCCAGACATGCCCACGGTCCTGGCCCACTGTAATCAATACCCAGGAAGCAAGTAATCACCTTGCTACTTATAAAGTTTACTTTAGAACAATGCATCAACACCTATTGAAATTTATTCCTATAGATTCATCCCTACCTCCTCACACAAAATCGTTTACCGGAGTTGGGTTAATTAAATTAGAATTATTTCTATAATCAAGACGAAACGGAATAGAATTAATCATGAGGGTGATTAATTATATTGTGTCGTGTTTAGAAAAACTTTTACCACGATGTCTGGATCTCTGAAGAGTTGCACACAGTTCAGATTTATTGAGAAATTGCACCGAAATTAATTCTAAAATTATGAACCTCTATAACTGGCGTAGCCTGACCTAATGCCAGAGTTCTCTGGTGATTACCCGGTCTATGTGGCTGCCCCCATAGCCAGCAGGGGACACGTAGCCAGCAGGGAGCACGTAGCCAGCAGGGAACACGTAGCCAGCAGGGAGCACGTAGCCAGCAGGGAACACGTAGCCAGCAGGGACACGTAGCCAGCAGGGACACGTAGCCAGCAGGGAACACGTAGCCAGCAGGGAACACGTAGCCAGCAGAGAACACGTAGCCAGCAGAGAACACGTAGCCAGCAGGGAACACGTAGCCAACAGTGGCAAGTAGCCAGCAACCAGGACCAGAAACGTGTCACGTTACCTCTTGAAAGCTCCCACTGCTGTTCTAACGACATGTGTTACCTTTGCTGGCAGGAGTTGGAGAGTGGCGGGCCTCTGATGTTTACACTTTATTCTCTCACTGTTAACCTTATTCGACCTCGCAGAAGTAATACCACTTGAGACCAGCAGGCATGGCAGGATGTGCAGAATACTCCCGTTGAAGAGCAGAGGTGCAACAGGTACTCTGAGAGAGAACTATATCAACATCAGAGGCCCGAGACTGTTCAATACCCTTCCACTACACATAAGGGGCATAACTGGCCGACCCCTCACAGTGTTCAAGCAACTTGATAAACGCCTCCAAAGGATACCTGACCAACTCATACGCCACGCTGCGAACAGCCGCTTCCAACAGCCTGGTTGACCAGTTGAGTAACGAGGAGGCCTGGTCGAGGTCATGGGGACGTTATGCCCCGAAATCATCTCAAGGTAACCTCAAGGTAACCTCAAGGTAAGGTACCATTTAAATATTATGATCCGTATAACATTTCCCTTGCACTCATCTGGCGTTGAAAAGGATGATCCGAAAAATATTTTCCTTGCACGGACCTGACACACTCACACGTGTGTGTTTACAATTTCAAGACTAAAGCGGCAAGTTCCAAGATGTTTCTGTAGACATAAATAGGTTTGCAGGAGACTAAAAGATTGAGTCTCCCTTGGTCGTAAACAAAGCAGAGAGACGCTGGTTACAGTAACCATACTCTCGTGTGTCTTCTCCTGTAATGACGAGACAGATACATGAACCTAATCCTGGTGTGGGTGGTAACGGAGCCCACAAACGTGGACGGCCCATGTTCTCTTCTTTTGAAATTGTGAATGGAGTTGCAGTCTTCCACCTCCGCGTCTAGTTCCTTACACTTTCCCGCTATTTGTTCGCTAAATTAGCAATTTCTCGTACCTCTATGGTCCACCTGTGGCTAGCTTCCATAAAGTCTCTCTTGTCGAGTCGAGTCGAGTCGATTGAGAATGGTCCAGGACGGACCGAAACGTCGTCGTCGCTTCACTTTCTAGTGTGTGGTTTGGTCAATATATTTCAGCCACGTTATTGTGACTCCTCGTCTGCACTCTCTTGTAATTGTATTGTGAATATTTCTCCTTTTTCATCCTATCCATTACGCTACGTATTGTGTCTGTCATGTCTTCTCTCCGTCTTCTGTTGTCTAGCGACGTTAGGTCCGGTTCTTGTAGTCTTTCTTCGTAAGCTATCGTGCCTATCCCACTTAATTCTGAAACAAGTCCCGCTGGGGATATCGGGTGACGTCGACAGATTTAGCGGGCGTCCAATGCGATTGGGAACGATGCTTCTATCATAGTTCGGGTTGCCCAGTGTGCTGAAATGGTATTAAATCCTACGTACAACTTTATATAGGGCACCTGAAAATAAAAATAGATATATCTATTTTTATTTTCAGGAAACACAAACCGAAACGGTCTCTATTTTCCGCTTGTTACAACTTGTAATAAAGTTGCTACATCTTGGCTTAACGTGTTTATGACGTATTAGAACGTTGTTATAACTTGATATATTGGTTGTTATATCTGGATAGGTGTTAAATCTTGTTCGAACGTTGTACCAACGTTGTAGTTTCGGTGTGTGTTTGGCGGGTAATAGTTGAATGTTTCAAGTGATATTCGGAAGGTTGACATCAATTTCATATAAATATATGTATCATATCGCTGTAGTTTGTTGAAATTGGCTTCGACTCTTTTTCAGTAGCCGCCGCAAGTTGTGATATAATGACATGTCTTCAAGATAATGCATAAACTGTGAATTTGTTCATGAATCTTGTTTAGTCATTCAATCTCACAGACGTTTCAAGTTCGACCAATTACCTTTATAAAAGGTCTTCCCCTTCACCCCGACCATTGACCATTGTGAATTAAGATGGAAAAAAACTTTTGTTGTACCACAAATGTTACAAAAAAACATTTATGTTTTTTTATGTAAAGGTTTTAAACTACACCAAGTCTGTCGCTATCAAATGGCTCAATTTCTTTAGTCTGTCCAATCATGGTTCATAATCCTGGGACTTGTAACAGACTTCTGGACCGTGCATCGTATTTTCTACACTCTGACATTGTGTATTAGTGTCCATTGTTTCCTATACCTGTACAGCGTTCTCACACCTTTGAATAGATCCCTAAAGTCTGTATTTTCGTTGTATTAGCTTCTTCCTCTTTTCTCCTCTTCAATTTTGATGAACTTGCATCTGTTGAGATTGAAGTCCAGAAGCCATCTGTTCAACCAAGCCTGCAAGTTAAGTCCTGGAGTCATCACTCGCCATGTTATCATCATCATCATCCTTGCTCTGGCAGTCTAGGTCAGCCGTGTCATTTTCATAGAAAAAGAATAGCTTGGGGCCCAGAACTGATTCATGCGGGAGCCCATTTGTCTCCGTCCATTGTAACCTCCCCTTCACTGTCGTTGTCTCCTAGTTATGAGGTATTCTCCCGTCTACATAAGTAATCGATCAGTGGTTATTCTAGTTTGTTCTTAATGCTTGAAATGCGCCCTCCTGTGTCAGGGGTATCAAGTACTCTCTGGTTAGCTAATAACATACAATTAGTCCAAGCTTTCATTTCCTGTTTGTGATCTGCCAGTATGCCATTGAATTCTAACAGGTTTTGTGTGTGTGTGTGTGTGTGTGTGTGTACTCACCTAATTGTGCTTGCGGGGGTTGAGCTCTGGCTCTTTGGCCCCACCTCTCAACCGACAACCAACTGGTGTACAGAGATCCTGGGCCTACTGGGCTCTACATTTGAAACAGTGTATGGAGTCAGCCTCCACCACATCACTGCCTAATGCATTCCATCTGTTAACTACCCTGACACTGAAAAAGTTCTTTCTAACGTCCCTGTTAGAAAACCTAACGTTTCCTGTTTGTCAACCCTGTGTGTGTGTGTTTGTTTTCCAGGTAGGGGAAGGGGTTTGTGATAGGAAGAGAAGACTGGTGTCACGGTGGCTGAACAGGGGTCAGGTAACCCACGTTGTCACCGCTAGTCTACACAGCCAACCCGTCGGGCAGGTCCCTTCCCCCTCGGGCAGGTCCCTCCCCCTCTTCGGACACGTCCCTCCCCCCCCCCTCCCCCTCGGGCACTGAAAAAGCTGGGCTGGTCAAATATGAAAATGGTGGGTCAACGTTGACAAGTGGTAGGGGCTGTGTTCTCGTAATTAACAGTGGTGTGCATTAGGGCAAACATCAGTGTGTGGAGCTGGGAATCACAGGGCGCGTATCGCTTCACATGCAGAGAATGTTGAAGTGGATTGTTGGATGGTGGGGGCGCTGCGATCGTCCGCCAGTCGTCCTTACCAGCATGCTTTCTCAGCCATGTTGACCAGACCACACACACCAGAAGTGAAGGGACGACGACGTTTCGGTCCCCTGGACCATTTTTCAAGTCGATGTGTAGCTTCATCAGCCATACTCGTCCAGTACAGTTTATTTGGACTGCTGATGAATATTTGTAGACTAATGATACATTGTTGTGTTGACTTATTGTGTGATGTCAATAGTTTGTGTAATATTTTGAGTCATGATGATGCCAGGGTTAGAGCTCTGACGTGATAGAAGTCGACGACGCTCTATAAGTCACGTGACACGTATTCGCCTAGTTGTGCTTGCGGGTGTTGAGCTCTGGCTCTTTGGTCCCGCCTCTCAACTGATCTCGTAGTGCCCAATTTAAGGCAACCTATGATATACGCGTGTGAATTTGTCTGCTTTTGGACAAAACCTGTCACGTGTTATTGGACAAAACTTGTCATTTGTTACGGAGATGTGACGGGTGAGGAGACTCATTTCCGTCTTCTGTTTTCGATTGGAGATTCGTTTGGGTATAAAGATAGTGAAGAGGTACAGGTGAAGAACATTTTTATTCTTTTTGTAAAGAAATCTGGGATATAATGGAAGTTATGATAGCAGGCGGGCTGGCCGCCTTGCTGACACGATGTGTCGGTGTGTGGTAGCTAGGCTGAGCTTGTTGACGTGAGGATAGTAGCCCATAGTTACTACCCCCCCCCCCCCACTCATCCACAGATACTAACAGATACTTCCCCCCCCCCATCCACAGGTACTCCCCCGACAGTTACTCCCCCCACCCAACCATACTCTGCCGGTTCAGTATGTTGTTTTAGATGTGGCTACTCTGAACGAGATGTCCCATGTAGCACGGGCTATAGTGAGCCCGTAAACACCAGCTCGGTACTCAGAGTTTAAAGATATTCATAGTGGCGTGGGTTAGTAAGTGACGGGCGTTTGTGTGTGTGTGTGTGTGTGTGTGTGTGTGTGTGTGTGTGTGTGTGTGTGTGTGTGTGTGTGGTGTGTGGGATCAGTTGACGAGATTTAAAGCAGCAGCCAGAGTTGGGGACGTTGTTGCACTTCCAGTGGTGGTACTGCCAGTAGTGCAGCGCCAGTGGTGGCAGCGCCAGTGGTGGCAGCGCCAGTGGTGGCACCGCCAGTGGTGGCAGCGCCAGTGGTGGCACCGCCAGTGGTGGCACCGCCAGTGGTGGCACCGCCAGTGGTGGCACCGCCAGTGGTGGTACTGCCAGTGGTGGCAGCGCCAGTGGTGGTACTGCCAGTGGTGGCATCGTTAGTGGTGGCACCGCCAGTGGTGGCACCGCCAGTGGTGGCATCGCCAGTGGTGGCACCGCCAGTGGTGGCACCGCCAGTGGTGGCACTGCTAGTTGAGAACCAAATATTAATTATTACTGAAACACGTGGCAGTAATTGCGTTGAAAATTCCGACTTTTAGCGATCACAGTATGAAGCCAGCTGGGCTATGGAGCCAGCTGGTCCATGGAGCCAGCTGGTCCATGGAGCCAGCTGGTCCATGGAGCCAGCTGGGCCATGGAGCCAGCTGGTCCATGAAGCCAGCTGGTCAGAGAGTGGCGAGCCAGACCACAAAGGTGAGCCAGATAGTACTGCAGATAAAACTCTAACCCGATAAAACCTCAGGAAAAAATGAAGGACATTTGACAAGCCGCCGGCTTCTTGTTCCCGTCGAGACCACTAGAGAGAGATGCTAACCATCGAGTAGAATCAGTAA
Organism: Procambarus virginalis; assembly: GCA_020271785.1. Taxonomy (NCBI): domain Eukaryota; kingdom Metazoa; phylum Arthropoda; class Malacostraca; order Decapoda; family Cambaridae; genus Procambarus; species Procambarus virginalis. Next base: position 5,215,980 of record WNGS01167372.1, on the reverse strand, counting down.
AGAATGGCGACTCAGCTGGCGAAGGTGGAGCTGGCAGCCCAGGACAGCTGGTGCACAGCTGGCGGGGGGCAGTGACCTGCCAGGGGACAGGGGGTGACTTGACAGGGGACAGGACTAAGGACAACCCTTAGATAACTCTTAAGAGTTGCCACAAGGGTAAAACACACAAACAACGATGTACTAAAACATGCGAATCCAATCGAACCTAATCTATCGACCCGCGCACACAAAAATGTGTTTGTGAGCCGTTATGATTCATAGTCAGCCGTATTCTGTCCGCTGGGGAGAGGGCCGGGGTGGGAGAGACTTTACACTCGTCACGGGTCTGGAGACTCGCTCTGTATCTGGTGTCGAAGTTCAACCGGTTCCCACGGCGGATCCTGCTGCTGTGTGGCTCCTCCCATGTCCTGCTGCTGCTGTGTGGCTCCTCCCATGTCCTGCTGCTGCTGTGTGGCTCCTCCCATATCCTGTTGCTGCTGTGTGGCTCCTCCCATGTCCTGCTGCTGCTGTGTGGCTCCTCCCATGTCCTGCTGCTGCTGTGTGGCTCCTCCCATGTCCTGCTGCTGCTGTGAGGCTCCTCCCATGTCCTGCTGCTGCTGTGTGGCTCCTCCCATGTCCTGCTGCTGCTGCTGTGAAGCTCCTCCCATGTCCTGCTGCTGCTGTGAGGCTCCTCCCATATCCTGTTGCTGCTGTGTGGCTCCTCCCATGTCCTGCTGCTGCTGCTGTGAAGCTCCTCCCATGTCCTGCTGCTGCTGTGAGGCTCCTTCCATATCCTGTTGCTGCTGTGTGGCTCCTCCCATGTCCTGCTGCTGCTGCTGTGAAGCTCCTCCCATGTCCTGCTGCTGCTGTGAGGCTCCTCCCATATCCTGTTGCTGCTGTGTGGCTCCTCCCATGTCCTGCTGCTGCTGTGTGGCTTCTTCCATGTCCTGTTGCTGCTGTGTGGCTCCTCCCATGTCCTGCTGCTGCTGTGAGGCTCCTCCCATGTCCTGCTGCTGCTGTGTGGCTCCTCTCATGTCCTGCTGCTGCTGTGTGGCTCCTCCCATGTCCTGCTGCTGCTGTGAGGCTCCTCCCATGTCCTGCTGCTGCTGTGAGGCTCCTCCCATGTCCTGCTGCTGCTGTGAGGCTCCTCCCATGTCCTGTTGCTGCTGTGAGGCTCCTCCCATGTCCTGCTGCTGCTGTGAGGCTTCTCCCATGTCCTGCTGCTGCTGTGAGGCTCCTCCCATGTCCTGCTGCTGCTGTGTGGCTCCTCCCATGTCCTGCTGCTGCTGTGTGGCTCCTCCCATATCCTGCTGCTGCTGTGAGGCTCCTCCCATGTCCTGCTGCTGCTGTGTGGCTCCTCCCATGTCTTGCTGCTGCTGTAAGGCTCCTCTCATGTCCTGCTGCTGCTGTGAGGCTCCTCCCATGTCCTGCTGCTTATATTTACAAGCGTGGGTGTGAGAGCTTGCTAGCAGTGTTGCAAGCGTTAGTGTTGCAATGTTTGGGTGCAACTCGGTGTTGCGAAATGATTTACGTGTTGGCAAACACTTGGTTTTTGACAGACGGCTCCTGGAACACCCTGTACAGGCGGGGGGGGGGGGCAATGATGGTAATGGTGGCGAGGGTGGAACCAGGGGGTCAGAGCCAGGGGTCAGAGCCAGGGGTCAGAGCCAGGGGTCAGAGCCAGGGGTCAGAGCCAGGGGTCAGAGCCAGGGGTCAGAGCCAGGGTCAGAGCCAGGGGTCAGTAAGAGGATGAACTGAGAGGGGGTGTTAACCCATTCCTCACCCCCCATCCCAGTGGGGGTCATCACAAGCACCTATAATGCTCTTAACTATCAAAGGTGGACGCAAATTGGCTTAGCTCTCGTTACTGCCGGTTAGTTTAGCTTACACAACATGCTAAAACCCGGTCAATTTAGCGCTAAATCTTGTCACCCGTACGACTGTATATGCCTGAGACCAATCAGCCTTAAAGAGCTATTAACATCTCCGTGTAATATGAACCTTAATACCTAGGTTTGTTTAGCCTTATTGAAAGTCTTAATATCATCAATTACATCAACTAATATATCAACATGGTCTCGAGCTTATATTTACTTATATTAAGGCTTAGTTCATAGGCAGGTATTCTTAGCAGGTGTGAGCCAAGGAAGCAGGTGTTTTTTTCTCCATTGCATTTCTTTATTATGCACCCCATACCCACCCCTTGGGCGGTGGTGGAGTGGGTTACAGAGGAAACATAATGGGCTCAGGCTACTGGAGCAGATGTTCGTTTAGGTAAGCAAGTGACAATCTTGTGAAGTTAGTTAGGGTGCATGACCTCCAAATTTGGCCAAAATATGTAATTAGTGAAAACTGGTTCGATTTCAATCAAACTTTTTTGATGGGTTGTACATGGAAAGAGTTTCATCTGGCCCAAGTCTCAGCATTGTAGCGTAAATAGGAAGGGAGAAAAAAATATTGAAGTAGGTGTCATAATTATTCCAAAAATGGTTAAAAATGATTATTAAACACAAGTGTCAACTGAAATCATATCTATGACTCTCGGCTATCACAATAGGATATATTAAAAAATATTAAAATTAGTTTTATTAGAAAATTTTTTAGTTAAACAAAAATTAAATATTTTTTTTTAGCATTTTTTTTTATTTTTTTATCGGACGATTTGCATGGAACTTATACACCTGACTGAACATAAGCAAATCTGTAAGGGTGCCAATTTTGGAGAAAATTGGTTGATGTCAACCTCAGCCACGGATGGCAGCACCTTAGACTTTATTATTTTCAAAATTTTTAAATTTGTTTTTAAATTTTAAAATTTGAATAACTTTTCCATTTTTCATTTTAATTTACATGAAACATACACCTTATATGTAAAGTTTATGTCTCTACAATCGGTACTTATGGTGTTTGCCTAAGTTCATTTATTGATTTTATAACAGCAATAAACATGACATATTTGCATATTTTTTTTCGGGGAACTTTGAATATTTATATTAGGAAAACTAAAGATGTTTGGAAATTCTTATAAGTACCGATCCTTTAGTATATGCTAATGTGTCAGAAAAGTGTCATAGAATGATTATATCTGAAAGGTGTGATTTTTTATTCAAACTTGAAAATGTGTAAAATTCGTTGAAAAAAAAAACAAAAAATCTCCCTTTCTATTTACGCTGCAGTACTGAAACTTGGGACAATTTCAGCCCGTTTCATATACAAGTAGTCAAAAAATATTGGTTGAAATTGAACAACTTTTTGGCCTGGCGGTTCATGCCGTCATGCTCCCTTAAACAGTTGTTAATATCACATACACATGTACATATATATGTTCTCAGTTATGTTCTCATATAAGTTTTCAGTTGCATATAGTCCTGGGGACCATTCAGGCTTGTTCGCACATGTACATATATATGTGTACAAGTACGGTGCAACTGTGCACGCCAGTGGTGCTGCTCCCCTCCCATATCTCTCTCTCTCTCTCTCTCTCTCTCTCTCTCTCTCTCTCTCTCTCTCTCTCACTCACGAACATATATGTAAATATAAACTATCTTGCAGAAGGAACACTCATTCCTCTCGATGTCTGCTGATTTTGCAAAAATTATAAAGATTAAGACAGGAATGCAAAATGAAAGACTGGTCCAACAAATGGTTACTAGAGTTTAACTTCAGTAAATGTAAAGAAATGAAACTAGGAGTAGGAAGCAGGAGGTCAGATAGGATATATCTGTGCCAGATAGTACCAGATAGGATATGAAATCCTTCATGGAACGACTAGAGAGAAGGATCTGGGGGTTGGTATCAAACCGAACCTGTCTCCTGAAGCCCACTTCAAAAGACATGTGCGAGGCTGGCATAACATTAGAATTGTCTTTAGAAATTTCTGAAAGGATCAGAATCAGATTCAGAATCTTGCATACCACGTATGTCAGATCAATCCTAGAATATGCAGCTCCATAGTGAACCAGATATGTAGTCAAACACAAGATGAAGTTTTCAAAGGTTAAAAATTTCATTATTGGTGTGTTAATGAGCATAATTTAAACAATTATAATTAGCACCCGAAACGACAATATTATTTTGTAATGGTGTGAAAGAATCATTGTAAGAATTGGTAATTATGATAAATTTCTAAAAAAATTATGATAAATTATTGAAAAATACTCGATTGTTCGGATTCTCGTTATCATTTGCGACTAATCGTATGATCATTAAATAAATTTATTTTCTGACCTTCTACCCCCTAAATTGTTTCTTGCCGGCGCCTGGGATCGAACCCGGGTTCCGGCGAGAGACAATGGGCAGTTTCTTTCACCTTGATGCCCCTTTACCTAGCAGTAAATAGGTACCTGGGAGTTAGTCAACTGTCACGGGCTGCTTCCTGGGCGTGGAGGCCTAGTTGAGGACCGGACCGCGGGGACACTAAGCCCCGAAATCGCCTCAAGATAACCACACCACACATTCCTTCGTGGTCTGACATGGATTATTCTCTGTTTAGCACAAAGATTCACTTATCAGTTTACCAGTAAATTATTATTAGAACCGTAATATCCTTTCAGACCGTCACAGATATTTAGATAACTATCCAGGTGGTGTGAGAGGGAGGCTGGTGTCTGGAGGTAATCACTTCACCCTAACGACAGGTTCTTATGATGCCGCAAACATTGCAGGTTGCTCGGGAACACACTAAGACAGAGAGAAAGACTAAGGCCGGCCACACACGTGCAGTTTTAACTGACAGTTATAACTGTTCAGTTAAAACTGCACGTGTGTGGGTATCTCAGTTGCTCATTTCGTCAGTTCAACAGAACTGTAGAGTTAAACTGCGACAAATGCAATGTTCCATATTTTTTCCAGAAAAAAGAAAACTAAGAAGCTTACGCTTCTTAGTTTTCTTTTTTCTATTTGCTTGTACCATTACAAGAATACACCAAGAGCGGCAAGATCTTAGTCCTCGGAATCTATGGTAAAACTGAGGGATTGAACTGTGTGTCTTGTGTGCCATTTCATTTTTAACTGACGTCAGTTTGAACTGTGACAGTTATAACTGAACAGTCATAACTGTCAGTTAAAACTGGACGTGTGTGGCCGGCCTAAGACATCCTCTGGCATGTCGTATGCCAGAGAATGTTCTTCGACAACCAGCGATAAATTAATTCTTTATTTGACTAAAAGTTATTGAGGTTACTGGTCAACGCGATAATGTTATGGAGAAGGATGAGGGAGACAATATTTGGCTTGGGATAAGGAAGGGAACTATCAGGATAAGAGCACCAAGCCATTACGACTATATAGCACTGGGAAGGGGTCAGGATAAGGATTTGGGATGGAACGGGGGGAAGGAATGATGCCCAACCACTTGGACGGTCGGGGGGTGAACACCGACCTGCATGAAGCGAGACCGTCGTTCTACCGTCCAGCCCAAGTGGTTGGGTGAAGGGGGAGGGAGGGAGACAGCTTCAGGAAGAGGGGGAGGAGGGAGACAGCTTCAGGAAGAGGGGGAGGAGGGAGACAAAACAGTGTTAGAGGGCTACTGGAATCTCCCCCAACATATGTGGCTTCCCTCATTGCTGGAACTTCCTCACACCCCCTCCCTCCGACCTTACCCCCCCCCCTCTTGCCCTCCCCCACCAACCACTCACCCCTCACTCACCCCTCACTCACCCCTCACTCACCCCTCACTCACCCCTCACTCACCCCTCACTCACCCCTCACTCACCCCTCACTCACCCCTCACTCACCCTCACTCACCCCTCACTCACCCCTCACTCACCCCTCACTCACCCTCACTCACCCCTCACTCCACCCCTCACTCACCCCTCACTCCCCCTCACTCACCCCTCACTCACCCCTCACTCACCCTCACTCACCCCTCACTCACCCTCACTAACATGGGAAATGATTTAAATGTTTTATGCAACAGCAATGGGAAGCAACAGGAAGAACAATGGAACTGAATAGCATAGGTTATTTGTAGATTAAAGGAATCATGCTAAAGCATTCTGAAGCGAAATGAACAAGGCAGAAGACAATTGAAAAATTTCTTAAGAGTATTTATGTTGCGAAATTCTTTCCTTTGTTCGTTCATTTGTCAAAGTTCTCGCCAAATTGATTAGGAGATGGCTTCTTCAATAACGAATTGTAAACACATTTTCAATAGAAACATTAATGAATCTACTTTAATACAGATTACAAAATTATGCAATTTGAATATTATTTTTTGTATAATTTTTTATGATCATTTAAAAAACGATTTGAGTAAGATCACTGATACACATTTATCTCAATAATACCTTATTAATATCTTTTTATATCATTATTTTCTTATGTTTGTGAACAAAGACATTGTTTCTTACCTCACTTCATTCCTGCCTATGTAACCCCACCACTGAAGTGTAATCTTTACGGGCTATTCATGCCCGTGCCACCTCTTGGGTGGCTTAATCTTTATCAATCTTTGTAAATCCTACGTTTTGAAGATGTATTATAAAATGCGAAAGTACTTTAGGAATTTCCTGTCTTAATCCTTCCTTCGTGGTTTGACATTCAGGTGGTACCTCCTTTATATAATGTATATTATATATATATATATATATGTATATATAATATATATATATATATATATAATGTATACTTTTGTTTTGTTTAGGGCTATATCCCTGTCTTCTATCTCTTGCATCTTTGTTTAATTGGAAGAAGACTTTCCTAAATGTCATATTTGTTCAAGACTCGCTAAAAACAAAAATTATGATACATTATATTTAATGTATTAAATATAATGTATCACACAACGTTTCAAGCCT
>WNGS01167372.1:5192004-5209179 GCA_020271785.1 Procambarus virginalis | reverse complement strand
ACAAGGTTCATTCTCAAGTGAGGAATGACAAGACATGAGGGAAGACGGTAAGTCACAGTAACGTGGCTGAAGATATGATGACCAAACTACACATTAGAAGATGGAGAAACGACGAGTCTAGGAAACGACGTTTCTTAGATTCTCAGTCCATCTTGAGTTGTTGAATTGGTGAGAGCGGTCACCTGATTATTACATTACATTATTACACACACACACCCCCCCCCCCTAGCCTCTGTGGTAGAAAATGAGCTCCACCCAAAGCCCCTGTGGTAGAAAATGAGCTCCAACCAACGCCTCTGTGGTAGAAAATGAGCTCACCTGAAAAATAGCTCCACCAACGCCTCTGTGGTAGAAAATGAGCTCCAACCAACGCCTCTGTGGTAGAAAATGAGCTCCCAACCTCTGTGGAAGAGCCACCGCCTCTGTGGTAGAAAATGAGCTCCACCCAAAGCCTCTGTGGTAGAAAATGAGCTCCACCCAAAGCCCCTGTGGTAGAAAATAAGCTCCAACCAAAGCCCCTGTGGTAGAAAATAAGCTTCATCCAAAGCCCCTGTGGTAGAAAATAAGCTTCATCCAAAGCCCCTGTGGTAGAAAATAAGCTTCATCCAAAGCCCCTGTGGTAGAAAATGAGCTCCAGCCAAAGCCTCTGTGGTAGAAAATGAGCTCAACCATGGCCTCTGTGGTAGCAAGGAGCCCCCACCCCTCCAGAGCCTCTGTGATAGTAAAGAGGCCCCCCCCCACCCCTCCAGAGCCTCTGTGGTGCCCTACACAATGACAGTCATCAACCCGCTCGGTATTTTCAGCAACGTTCTAATCTTTCCTTTCTAAATATTTAAATTTCTATTAAAATTCTCTTTGTACTTCAAATTTACAATTTTCACTCCCAGCTTCTCAGGTTTTTTGAGGGCTTTTAGCCTTAGTCTAAAGAACTCTTAGAACTGCTGGCAGTATGACGGGGGGGGGGCGGAAGAGGAGAGGAAAGGTGGAAAAGGAGAGAGAGACAAAGATGAAGAGGAAGGGTGGAAGATAAAGATAAGATAAAATAAAGGAGGGTAAGGAGGTGGGGACACGACGAAAATGAAACCAACCTCGATTATATATATATATATATATATATATATATATATATATATATATATATATATATATAATAGTCGGAACACGAATTATTGCGTATTTCTCTTCTTGCTTCTTTGTTGGTTCGGGGTCTTGAAGTGGGTAGAATATAGTTATGTGCTAATTGGCTGCCGATTGTTGGTGTTGACTTTTTTGATGTGTAGAGCCTCGCTGATGTCGAGTCTCCTGCTATCGCTGTATCTATCAAAGATTTCTGTGTTGCTTAAGATTTCTCTGGTAATGGTCTGGTTGTGTGAGGGGGGATAATATGTTCTTTGAGGATGCCCTGTTGTTTATGCATTGTTAATCGCCTAGAAAGAGACGTTGTTGTCTTGCCGATATACTGAGATGTTTAGGGCTGACAATCCCCAAGCGGGCATGTGAAGGCATAGACGTCGCTGCTTTCTTTCAAGGCGTTCTGTTTGGTGTCTGGAGAGTTCTTCATGAGCACATTGGCCGTTTTTTTTTCTCTTTTTTGTAGTAAATTGTCAATTGTATCTTCTGATTTTTGTCTGTGGGGATAACATTCCTATTAATAATATCTTTCATGACACATTCACCGTTTTATGAGTCGTTGAAAAGAAGTTCCTGTAAAACAGTCTAATAGGGGGTACAGGTGTTGTGTTGGTTGACTCTTCAGAGGTTTCTTGGCATTTCATTTTTCTTTTTATCACGTCTTCAACATAACCGTTTGATAAGCCATTGTTGACTAGGACCTGCCTTACCCTACAGTGTTCTTCATCGACTTGCTTCCAACAAGAGCTCTGTTTGGAAAAAATATATAATATATCCCTTATCGTATCCAGTACTTTACCCACTAGACCACACTGACTGTTCAAAAGGATTGGAAGTCGCCCAGACCCTTAACCCAATCCCCGACAGCACTCGGTGGTCAATTTTAGGGACAGATATTGTTACTATTATTGTGACATTGTGATATCTGATATTGTGACAGATAGTGTTACTCGGGTGGCCCCAACATGCTACGTGATTCGATGAAATGTGTGCCCCAAAATTAACCATTTTGAATTTTTATAACTAGTCGACCCCTTCATACACATGAGATAATAATGTATTAGATTTGGTGTTGTCCAACACACTTTAATAAATAAATCGCCGTCCACAGAACAAACATCCACACAAATTATATTGAACAAAATTAGTCATCAGTCTAAGATATAACGCTCAAAAGATTTAATAACACAAAAAATTACGTTTCAGAATTATAAAATGGTAAAGGCAAATACATCTAATTAATTAATGTACAAAAATAAATAGTGGCAGAAATTTTAAAAGTAATGAATTACAAAAGCAAGAATCTCCCTCTGCGCAAAGGTTAAAAAAGGTAAGAAAAATAAATCTCCCTCTGGCTCAAAGGATAAAAAAGAGAGGGAAAAAATATATATATATATATATCATAGGAGCGAGTGAAGAGTTTGGAGGAGAAGTGGAGCTGAAGCCTCGCTCCTGCACATCCATATTCATCAAAGGTAGGCTGGGCCACACCCTCCAAGCCACACCTGTCCCCTGCCCCACACCCACACCTGTCCACTGCCCCACACACTCCAAATGGGAGGGGAAAAGGAGGTCCACTCCGGTGAGGGGATGAGTTGGGGGAGGGGAGAGAGTCCACTCTAATACCCCCTCCGGTGTGAGGAGTCCACTCCGTGACTCTCTGGTAATGAAACAAGTTACCTTCGACGGCTTTGTGGTTGAGAGGACGGCAGCGTTTGACAGTGTGTTCCTTCAGATACCCCAGTGAGACGCAGTCTGTTGTATGCGTCACTTGGACATGATTATAAGCTAGCCGGCTCCTCACAATTTTTTTTTTTTTTGAGATATATACAAGAGTTGTTACATTCTTGTACAGCCACTAGTACGCGTAGCGTTTCGGGCAGGTCCCTGGAATACGATCCCCGCCGCGAAGAATCGTTGTTACAACCAAGTACACATTTTACTGTTGCGTTAAACAGAGGCTACAGTTAAGGATTTGCGCCCAGTAAATCCTCCCCGGCCAGGATACGAACCCATGACATAGCGCTCGCGGAACGCCAGGCGAGTGTCTTACCACTACACCACGGAGACTGCAAAGTCACGAGTCACGAGACCTCCAATAAAGTACCACAAGCTGCGACAAAGACACACTAGTACACAATACGGGACCGTCCGGCCTGGTGGCACTAAACACAGGGAGGGCAGGTCAACCCTGTGACACCACCTCTTGACTACATACATCTCAACCAAATATTCCTGACACTTGAGAATCGATTTGGTGTGAGGGAGGACCACCTATGTCTCGCCGGCGTGAGGGAGGACCACCTATGTCTCGCCGGCGTGAGGGTGGACCACCTATGTCTCGCTGGCGTGAGGGAGGACCACCTATGTCTCGCCGGCGTGAGGGAGGACCACCTATGTCTCGCCGGCGTGAGGGAGGACCACCTATGTCTCGCCGGCGTGAGAAAGGACCACCTATGTCTCGCCGGCGTGAGGGAGGACCCCCTATGTCTCGCCAGCGTGAGGGAGGACCCCCTATGTCTCGCCGGCGTGAGGGAGGACCCCCTATGTCTCGCCGGCGTGAGGGAGGACCCCCTATGTCTCGTCAGCGTGAGGGAGGACCCCCTATGTCTCGCCAGCGTGAGGGAGGACCCCCTGTCTCGTCAGCGTGAGGGAGGACCCCCTATGTCTCGTCAGCGTGAGGGAGGACCCCCTATGTCTCGCCGACGTGAGGGAGGACCCCCTATGTCTCGTCAGCGTGAGGGAGGACCCCCTATGTCTCGTCAGCGTGAGGGAGGACCCCCTATGTCTCGTCAGCGTGAGGGAGGACCCCCTATGTCTCGCCAGCGTGAGGGAGGACCCCCTATGTCTCGCCAGCGTGAGGGAGGACCCCCTATGTCTCGTCAGCGTGAGGGAGGACCCCCTATGTCTCGTCAGCGTGAGGGAGGACCCCCTATGTCTCGCCGGCGTGAGGAAGGACCCCCTATGTCTCGCCGGCGTGAGGGAGGACCCCCTATGTCTCGCCGGCGTGAGGGAGGACCCCCCTTCCCTCAGTCATCGATTTATTATTATTATTACTATTATCTTGATTCACAGGTTTTTCATCTTGAACAGTTGTTTAATTGTTTTCCACAGCGTCACAGATTTGTTTAATTCATGTTGTGATTTTTACTTTTAAATCATGTTGCAACTGTCTCTAATGACGAAAATATCTTGCGTTTGAATGTGAAAGTCACAGGTGACGAAAGCACAGGTATTGAATACACAGGTGTTGAAAGCGCAGTTGTCGAAAGCACCTGTGACGAAGTGAAAAATTATCACCATTTGCTGTCATTCGGGTGAGGGAGAAGCCGGCACCTACGCCTAATAACTCACCTTGCTGCTACTGAAGGAGGCGAGCAGCAGCTGCCAGAAGTGGCGGGAGGAGTGACAGCGGGTCTCCTGGGTCAAAGGGTTATATGCTGGTGGTCTGTCACGGTGTGTCGCGTCTGTGACGGGTGACGGACTTTCAGCCCCTGCGACACCCCATCCAGCCCTACGACGGCCGACTTGTGTTACCATCACGGCCTCTCACCACGCCTACACCAGCCTCTACACCCGTGTTACACCAGCGCCTACACCAGCCTCTTCACCAGCCTCTACACCAGCCTCTACACCCGCGCCTACACCAGCCTCTACACCAGCCTCTACACCCGCGCCTACACCAGCCTCTACACCCGCGCCTACACCAGCCTCTACATCAGCCCCAACACCAGTCCCTAAACCAGTGCCAACTCTAGTGCTCTACCAGAACTTGCACCAACACTAGGTATACTCTGGAGCCTACAAGAGTCCTCAGTCTACACAAGACTACACCAGCGCCTACACCAGTTTATACTGCTGGCACCAAAAATGGCTCCCCCCATAGTACTCTCCATTCAGACACGACGACATTTGCACACAACATATTTTATCGTACGACGAGAAGCTGTGTTATATGTACGCGGTCGCCGGACGCCAGGGGAATGGGTTACTAATCCAGATTAGCAACAATAACTATTGTAAGTGAATGGGAATTGGAGAGGGAGTAAAGGAGGATGTGATGGGGAAGGGGAGGAGGGGGTAAGGAAGGATGAGTGATGGGGAAGAAGAGGAGGGGTAAGGAAGAGGCAGCAGCTTAAGGGAAGACCGTAGCAGAGCATAAAGGGTACAAGAGTCAAGTGTCTGACGCAGAGCGGCCCACTCGTCGCGGCCCGGGCCACACCGGGGCTCCGGGAGGAAGCACGTGATTAAAGAGCAAACGCTCCACCGCCCCAGACATGCCCACGGTCCTGGCCCACTGTAATCAATACCCAGGAAGCAAGTAATCACCTTGCTACTTATAAAGTTTACTTTAGAACTCTGCATCAACACCTATTGAAATTTATTCCTATAGATTCATCCCTACCTCCTCACACAAAATCGTTTACCGGAGTTGGGTTAATTAAATTAGAATTATTTCTATAATCAAGACGAAACGGAATAGAATTAATCATGAGGGTGATTAATTATATTGTGTCGTGTTTAGAAAAACTTTTACCACGATGTCTGGATCTCTGAAGAGTTGCACACAGTTCAGATTTATTGAGAAATTGCACCGAAATTAATTCTAAAATTATGAACCTCTATAACTGGCGTAGCCTGACCTAATGCCAGTGTTCTCTGGTGATTACCCGGTCTATGTGGCTGTCCCCATAGCCAGCAGGGGACACGTAGCCAGCAGGGGACACGTAGCCAGCAGGGAGCACGTAGCCAGCAGGGGACACGTAGCCAGCAGGGGACACGTAGCCAGCAGGGAACACGTAGCCAGCAGGGAACACGTAGCCAGCAGGGAACACGTAGCCAGCAGAGAACACGTAGCCAGCAGAGAACACGTAGCCAGCAGAGAACACGTAGCCAGCAGAGAACACGTAGCCAGCAGAGAACACGTAGCCAGCAGGGAACACGTAGCCAACAGTGGCAAGTAGCCAGCAACCAGGACCAGAAACGTGTCACGTTACCTCTTGAAAGCTCCCACTGCTGTTCTAACGACATGTGTTACCTTTGCTGGCAGGAGTTGGAGAGTGGCGGGCCTCTGATGTTTACACTTTATTCTCTCACTGTTAACCTTATTCGACCTCGCAGAAGTAATACCACTTGAGACCAGCAGGCATGGCAGGATGTGCAGAATACTCCCGTTGAAGAGCAGAGGTGCAACAGGTACTCTGAGAGAGAACTATATCAACATCAGAGGCCCGAGACTGTTCAATACCCTTCCACTACACATAAGGGGCATAACTGGCCGACCCCTCACAGTGTTCAAGCAACTTGATAAACGCCTCCAAAGGATACCTGACCAACTCATACGCCACGCTGCGAACAGCCGCTTCCAACAGCCTGGTTGACCAGTTGAGTAACGAGGAGGCCTGGTCGAGGTCATGGGGACGTTATGCCCCGAAATCATCTCAAGGTAACCTCAAGGTAACCTCAAGGTAACCTCAAGGTAAGGTACCATTTAAATATTATGATCCGTATAACATTTCCCTTGCACTCATCTGGCGTTGAAAAGGATGATCCGAAAAATATTTTCCTTGCACGGACCTGACACACTCACACGCGTGTGTTTACAATTTCAAGACTAAAGCGGCAAGTTCCAAGATGTTTCTGTAGACATAAATAGGTTTGCAGGAGACTAAAAGATTGAGTCTCCCCTTGGTCGTAAACAAAGCAGAGAGACGCTGGTTACAGTAACCATACTCTCGTGTGTCTTCTCCTGTAATGACGAGACAGATACATGAACCTAATCCTGGTGTGGGTGGTAACGGAGCCCACAAACGTGGACGGCCCATGTTCTCTTCTTTTGAAATTGTGAATGGAGTTGCAGTCTTCCACCTCCGCGTCTAGTTCCTTACACTTTCCCGCTATTTGTTCGCTAAATTAGCAATTTCTCGTACCTCTATGGTCCACCTGTGGCTAGCTTCCATAAAGTCTCTCTTGTCGAGTCGAGTCGAGTCGATTGAGAATGGTCCAGGACGGACCGAAACGTCGCCGTCGCTTCACTTTCTAGTGTGTGGTTTGGTCAATATATTTCAGCCACGTTATTGTGACTCCTCGTCTGCACTCTCTTGTAATTGTATTGTGAATATTTCTCCTTTTTCATCCTATCCATTACGCTACGTATTGTGTCTGTCATGTCTTCTCTCCGTCTTCTGTTGTCTAGCGACGTTAGGTCCGGTTCTTGTAGTCTTTCTTCGTAAGCTATCGTGCCTATCCCACTTAATTCTGAAACAAGTCCCGCTGGGGATATCGGGTGACGTCGACAGATTTAGCGGGCGTCCAATGCGATTGGGAACGATGCTTCTATCATAGTTCGGGTTGCCCAGTGTGCTGAAATGGTATTAAATCCTACGTACAACTTTATATAGGGCACCTGAAAATAAAAATAGATATATCTATTTTTATTTTCAGGAAACACAAACCGAAACGGTCTCTATTTTCCGCTTGTTACAACTTGTAATAAAGTTGCTACATCTTGGCTTAACGTGTTTATGACGTATTAGAACGTTGTTATAACTTGATATATTGGTTGTTATATCTGGATAGGTGTTAAATCTTGTTCGAACGTTGTACCAACGTTGTAGTTTCGGTGTGTGTTTGGCGGGTAATAGTTGAATGTTTCAAGTGATATTCGGAAGGTTGACATCAATTTCATATAAATATATGTATCATATCGCTGTAGTTTGTTGAAATTGGCTTCGACTCTTTTTCAGTAGCCGCCGCAAGTTGTGATATAATGACATGTCTTCAAGATAATGCATAAACTGTGAATTTGTTCATGAATCTTGTTTAGTCATTCAATCTCACAGACGTTTCAAGTTCGACCAATTACCTTTATAAAAGGTCTTCCCCTTCACCCCGACCATTGACCATTGTGAATTAAGATGGAAAAAAACTTTTGTTGTACCACAAATGTTACAAAAAAACATTTATGTTTTTTTTTATGTAAAGGTTTTAAACTACACCAAGTCTGTCGCTATCAAATGGCTCAATTTCTTTAGTCTGTCCAATCATGGTTCATAATCCTGGGACTTGTAACAGACTTCTGGACCGTGCATCGTATTTTCTACACTCTGACATTGTGTATTAGTGTCCATTGTTTCCTATACCTGTACAGCGTTCTCACACCTTTGAATAGATCCCTAAAGTCTGTATTTTCGTTGTATTAGCTTCTTCCTCTTTTCTCCTCTTCAATTTTGATGAACTTGCATCTGTTGAGATTGAAGTCCAGAAGCCATCTGTTCAACCAAGCCTGCAAGTTAAGTCCTGGAGTCATCACTCGCCATGTTATCATTATCATCATCCTTGCTCTGGCAGTCTAGGTCAGCCATGTCATTTTCATAGAAAAAGAATAGCTTGGGGCCCAGAACTGATTCATGCGGGAGCCCATTTGTCTCCGTCCATTGTAACCTCCCCTTCACTGTCGTTGTCTCCTAGTTATGAGGTATTCTCCCGTCTACATAAGTAATCGATCAGTGGTTATTCTAGTTTGTTCTTAATGCTTGAAATGCGCCCTCCTGTGTCAGGGGTATCAAGTACTCTCTGGTTAGCTAATAACATACAATTAGTCCAAGCTTTCATTTCCTGTTTCTGATCTGCCAGTATGCCATTGAATTCTAACAGGTTTTGTGTGTGTGTGTGTGTGTGTGTGTGTGTGTGTGTGTGTGTGTACTCACCTAATTGTGCTTGCGGGGGTTGAGCTCTGGCTCTTTGGCCCCACCTCTCAACCGACAACCAACTGGTGTACAGAGATCCTGGGCCTACTGGGCTCTACATTTGAAACAGTGTATGGAGTCAGCCTCCACCACATCACTGCCTAATGCATTCCATCTGTTAACTACCCTGACACTGAAAAAGTTCTTTCTAACGTCCCTGTTAGAAAACCTAACGTTTCCTGTTTGTCAACCCTGTGTGTGTGTGTTTGTTTTCCAGGTAGGGGAAGGGGTTTGTGATAGGAAGAGAAGACTGGTGTCACGGTGGCTGAACAGGGGTCAGGTAACCCACGTTGTCAACCGCTAGTCTACACAGCCAACCCGTCGGGCAGGTCCCTTCCCCCTCGGGCAGGTCCCTCCCCCTCTTCGGACACGTCCCTCCCCCCCCCCTCCCCCTCGGGCACTGAAAAAGCTGGGCTGGTCAAATATGAAAATGGTGGGTCAACGTTGACAAGTGGTAGGGGCTGTGTTCTCGTAATTAACAGTGGTGTGCATTAGGGCAAACATCAGTGTGTGGAGCTGGGAATCACAGGGCGCGTATCGCTTCACATGCAGAGAATGTTGAAGTGGATTGTTGGATGGTGGGGGCGCTGCGATCGTCCGCCAGTCGTCCTTACCAGCATGCTTTCTCAGCCATGTTGACCAGACCACACACACCAGAAAGTGAAGGGACGACGACGTTTCGGTCCGTCCTGGACCATTTTTCAAGTCGTTGTGTAGCTTCATCAGCCATACTCGTCCAGTACAGTTATTTTGGATGCTGATGAATATTGTAGACTAATGATACATTGTTGTGTTGACTTATTGTGTGATGTCAATAGTTTGTGTAATATTTTGAGTCATGATGATGCCAGGGTTAGAGCTCTGACGTGATAGAAGTCGACGACGCTCTATAAGTCACGTGACACGTATTCGCCTAGTTGTGCTTGCGGGTGTTGAGCTCTGGCTCTTTGGTCCCGCCTCTCAACTGATCTCGTAGTGCCCAATTTAAGGCAACCTATGATATACGCGTGTGAATTTGTCTGCTTTTGGACAAAACCTGTCACGTGTTATTGGACAAAACTTGTCATTTGTTACGGAGATGTGACGGGTGAGGAGACTCTTTCCGTCTTCTGTTTTCGATTGGAGATTCGTTTGGGTATAAAGATAGTGAAGAGTACAGGTGAAGAACATTTTTATTCTTTTTGTAAAGAAATCTGGGATATAATGGAAGTTATGATAGCAGGCGGCTGGCCGCCTTGCTGACACGATGTGTCGGTGTGTGGTAGCTAGGCTGAGCTTGTTGACGTGAGGATAGTAGCCCATAGTTACTACCCCCCCCCCCCCCACTCATCCACAGATACTAACAGATACTTCCCCCCCCCATCCACAGGTACTCCCCCGACAGTTACTCCCCCCACCCAACCATACTCTGCCGGTTCAGTATGTTGTTTTAGATGTGGCTACTCTGAACGAGATGTCCCATGTAGCACGGGCTATAGTGAGCCCGTAAACACCAGCTCGGTACTCAGAGTTTAAAGATATTCATAGTGGCGTGGTTAGTAAGTGACGGGCGTTTGTGTGTGTGTGTGTGTGTGTGTGTGTGTGTGGTGTGTGTGTGTGTGTGTGTGTGTGTGTGTGTGGTGTGTGGGATCAGTTGACGAGATTTAAAGCAGCAGCCAGAGTTGGGGACGTTGTTGCACTTCCAGTGGTGGTACTGCCAGTAGTGGCAGCGCCAGTGGTGGCAGCGCCAGTGGTGGCAGCGCCAGTGGTGGCACCGCCAGTGGTGGCAGCGCCAGTGGTGGCACCGCCAGTGGTGGCACCGCCAGTGGTGGCACCGCCAGTGGTGGCACCGCCAGTGGTGGTACTGCCAGTGGTGGCAGCGCCAGTGGTGGTACTGCCAGTGGTGGCATCGTTAGTGGTGGCACCGCCAGTGGTGGCACCGCCAGTGGTGGCATCGCCAGTGGTGGCACCGCCAGTGGTGGCACCGCCAGTGGTGGCACTGCTAGTTGAGAACCAAATATTAATTATTACTGAAACACGTGGCAGTAATTGCGTTGAAAATTCCGACTTTTAGCGATCACAGTATGAAGCCAGCTGGGCTATGGAGCCAGCTGGTCCATGGAGCCAGCTGGTCCATGGAGCCAGCTGGTCCATGGAGCCAGCTGGGCCATGGAGCCAGCTGGTCCATGAAGCCAGCTGGTCAGAGAGTGGCGAGCCAGACCACAAAGGTGAGCCAGATAGTACTGCAGATAAAACTCTAACCCGATAAAACCTCAGGAAAAAATGAAGGACATTTGACAAGCCGCCGGCTTCTTGTTCCCGTCGAGACCACTAGAGAGAGATGCTAACCATCGAGTAGAATCAGTAAAGAATGGCGACTCAGCTGGCGAAGGTGGAGCTGGCAGCCCAGGACAGCTGGTGCACAGCTGGCGGGGGGCAGTGACCTGCCAGGGGACAGGGGGTGACTTGACAGGGACAGGACTAAGGACAACCCTTAGATAACTCTTAAGAGTGCCACAAGGGTAAAACACACAAACAACGATGTACTAAAACATGCGAATCCAATCGAACCTAATCTATCGACCCGCGCACACAAAAATGTGNCCTCCCCCCAAAATCCCCCCTCTCCCCAAACCCCCCCCCCTTTCCTCTACATCCAACATCCCCCCAATAAGAAATTGAAAATTACGAAAAGGTAACAATCTGTTAAGCAATTCCACGGAAAACAAATCCTTGATTTCAGACTCTTATCTAACAATAGATGGCGATATATCTCGATCGGGGCACACTTGAGCCGACTCTAATTGGCCTATGACACTCCCATACCACCTACGTATCATCTTGAATAGTTGGGTGAGACTATCCCTGAACATCTGGCGTCCAAACTTAGAGAAACAGACACACTTCCATAGATATCAAATATTGTGACCGAAATGGCGAGATCGATGATTTTAGCACGAATATGACCTATTTTATTTTAATATTTTTTTGTATATTGTTCTTCACTTGGGAAGGAAGTTGAAAAAATCCCCATAAAGTTTATGTTGTTTAAATTCATTTAAAGTTCAATCTCTCTTAACATTTACTTTGCTTGTTAGAGAATTCTTTGTTGACAAGGACCTGTCTCACTCGACACAAATTGAAGTACGTTTATTGCGGTATAAATACACACACATAGGGAGGAGGTAGCTCAAGCTATTCTCACCCCGTGCAGCACAACGTGTTCCGTAATACGTAACAACATATTACGGAACACTGAGCTGACAATGTTCTGACAATGTTCTGAGAACACTGACAATGTTCCTGGTCAAGCAACTTTTATCTGGAGCTGTGACGAGAACACTCCGCCTGCACCAATTACTGCTACCATTGTGGCTCCTTCCTATCTGGCCCTTTAGTACAGGAACTCGGTGGGCGAGGACACAGCCAACAATGTGGAAGAACTCATTAAATAAAAGCTGAACTGTCATTCTACTTCTGAGGAAGCAGAGTCGAGACATGACGGGGGCTGTCACGCCTACCAACCCGTTCCCGTTCATGCGGGAATTTCTTTTCAACGGCCCACAAGAGTGCGGAAAGTCGTGAAAGAAATGATCGACAGACGCCTGGCACCAAACGAGAAGATGCAGCTCAACGTGTACTAGAAGTATGACGACGGGCAACTTGCACGTGAAGCACATCTCCTGATGCCAAGTGGAACTTCTTGAGACGAATGTCTTCTGTGCCTCAACCTGTCGACTTGGGGACTGTCGGCCACAAAGAATCTCGATATATTGGTATGATATGTTCTCTTTCAAGGTAGCTACATTCTTGCTAGACTCATTGATCTAACCTTTCAGCTAGGGGAGGAGGGGGGGGTGGGGGGTAATGATGAGGCTTGGGGGAGGTTGAGGGGGGGGTAGGGGTGATGAGGCGGTGGGGGGGGGGGAGAATGGGAGAGAGGTGCAGTCAGATATGAGAAATAAAGTAAAATGGTTCTTGATAGCAGGTACAAGAGCGTGGTGAAGACTTGAGGGCGGAGTAACAGGGTGAGGAGAAACCCGTGAACTAATCTTACATATATTCGCCTACCTGCACTTTCAGGGGTCGAGTATTAGCTCTGTGGCCCCGCTTTCCAACCTACAGTCAGTGTATAACTTAGTGTTATATCTACATTATAAACGGTGTATTGAGTCTGTCTCCACGTTAATTTAAACTTTTACCTAGTGTTATCGTAATACCATTTAAAATGCCCTCTATTCCCCTCCCCTCTCTGAGGATTTTCCATATCGTGATCATATCCCTAATAACTCTCCTCGTCCATTGACGTGTGGAATTATTCCTCGAGTATTTTCTCGTTAATCATCACTTTCAATCATTTAACTCGTCTTGCGGCATACTTGAGGAGTTTCTCTAGCGTCATGGCGTTCTTCACAAGATGACACTCCACGCCGGCGCCTTATATATCAGAACTAGTCCAAGATGTGTGCTATACAAAAACCTGAATTATCCCTTATTCATATTTCTCGAGCCCGTTTTCAGGGTGTTAAGGCTCACGTACGTGGCTCATTATATCCTTCTGATGAAGACATTTAGTAGACAGATTAAGTTGACCAGACCACACACTAGAAAGTGAAGGGACGACGACGGTTTGGTCCGTCCTGGACCATTCTCAAGTCGATTGTGAGATTAAGTTGATGACAGATTAAATATAACTCCGCAGGTCCTTTTCTTTCTCCATTTTCAGGAGAGTAGACCTTGGTCTCCAGACCCCCCCAGGCTTCATTACACAGAGCTTGAGATGAACTCTAGTAGCCATTTATTGGACCAATCTCGCTTCGTCAAGGTCACTGCATTTACCCTTCTCATAACTGCAGCATTGTCAGTAAACATGTATATCAAGGAGTGTGTTCCGTCTGCCAGATTATAGGCAGAGATCAGAATGCTAAGTAAGGCTGTGAGGCGTACTTGGCGTACAGAGGGACGAGGGGGTAAGGCGAGACGAACAGCAAGAATGAATGAATTTTTAGGGGTGAGGGCCAAGGCATTTCGACTATATAGCACTTGGAAGGGGTCAGGATAAGGATTTGGGATGGGACGGGGGGAAGGAATGGCGCCCCAACCACTTGGACGGTCGGGGATTGAACGCCGACCTGCCTGAAGCGAGACCATCGCTCTACCGTCGAGCTCAAGTGGTTGGAGGAACAGCAGGAGAAGAAGCAGATGATAGAGAGAGGAAGGAGAGAGAGACAGTCATGCAGAATTACCACGTAGTCGAGTCGCCTGTGGATCCCAAAGTACCATCATCAGACGAGACCTAATCGAAGCAAGATTTATGAAGTGGCAGCGTTGGATTGGTACGTGGGGGGGGTGGGGGGAGCAGGGAGAGGGTGAAGGAGGAGTAAGATAAGTAGAGGGGAAGAGAGTAGAAGAGCGGAAATAGGAAGAGACAAGACAGGGGAACAATAGTAATGAAACAGGTGGCATTGATGAATACAAGGTGGCGTTGATGAATACAAGGTGGCGTTGATGAATACAAGGTGGCGTTGATGAATACAAGGTGGCGTTGATGAATACAAGGTGGCGTTGATGAATACAAGGTGGCGTTGATGAATACAAGGTGGCGTTGATGAATACACGGTAGCGTTGATGAATACACGGTAGCGTTGATGAATACAAGATGGCGTTGAATACACAGTAGCGTTGATGAATACACGGTGGCGGCGTTGAATACACGGTGGTGGCTTTGATGAATACAAGGTGGCGGTGGCGTTGATGAATACAAGGTGGCGGTGGCGTTGATGAATACAAGGTGGCGGTGGCGTTGATGAATACAGGGTGGCGTTGATGAATACAAGGTGGTGGTGGCGTTGATGAATACACGGTGGCGGCGTTGAATACACGGTGGTGGCGTTGATGAATACAAGGTGGCGGTGGCGTTGATGAATACAAGGTGGCGGTGGCGTTGATGAATACAGGGTGGCGTTGATGAATACAAGGTGGTGGTGGCGTTGATGAGTACAAGGTGACGTTGGTGAATACAAGGTGACGGTGGCGTTGATGAGTACAAGGTGGTGACGTTGATGAGTACAAGGCGGTGGCGTTGATGAATACAAGGTGGCGGTGGCGTTGATGAATACAAGGCGGCGTTGATGATTACAAGGTGGCGGTGGCGTTGATGAGCACAAGGCGGTTGACGACGCTGGCGCCGCAACAAGCGAGCAGAGGCCGGCGGCTGGACGAGAAGTCGGTGGCCTATAGAGGCACTGATTTCAAATGGTGCTAGATCTTCTCCTACTTTCTACCCACCAGTTGAAACCAGGCTCCTGATAGGCCGACGTTAGAAAGACGTCCTGCCATTGGTCGGTCCTACCCCAGCGCCATGATCCGTGGCTCGCGATAGGCCAAGGACGAGAGTCTTGTGCTCGCTGAAGGGGGGAGATCATCGAACCAAGAGTCCTTGAATGTAATACCATTGTTGTAAGATATTGGAATCTTGGGGATGTGGGGGGAGGAGGAGGAGGAGGGGCTGTTAATGATTTTGTGTGAAGCTTATGGCGCTCGTCTACTGGCACGGTGGGTGCCTTGGAGTGCCACCTACTAGCACAGTGCCAGAGGCGACTCTCTACGCTTTTCGCATGCTGGAGGTTGGGCCTTATGGCACCGGGGTGGAAGTGACACTGGTAGCCTTTAGGACAAGTTGTTGACCAACTCGTACAGCTGGGCGGCCAATACACTACGCTCGTTGGTTATTTGCACCAGATTAAGCAAAATGCTGTTCTTAAACTGCTATTTGTAAGCACAGGAGCTAATAGCTGGGTACTGTGCAGGATTGAACGCTACCAGAGTTAGACTGGACGCTACCAGAGCTACCACAGACAGAGCCAGACTGTGGTAGCGACCACACACTGGACACTGTGGTCGCTACCACAGTCACCACAGTGAATACAGTACAAACCTCTGTGAACAACAGGAGTGTAAATTACAAATGAGGAATAATTGACAGTAACTACTTCTGCTGACTTGTGTAGTTTATAGACAGGTGCGAACTAGGGCACACCCCTTCAGTCCCCCTTCCCAGGTCACACACTCCGCTAACTATCCCTCCTCCTTCGCACCTCCCTCACCTCTACCCCTTCGTTGCCCCATCCGTTTACTCCCCCTCTCTGCCTCCTATCAACCGCAATGCTCGGGTGAGCTGCAGGGAAATTCATTTCATTATTTACATTCAGCCAGAGTTATACTGAGTACACCCTAAGCTGCTTGTTTGAAGTGCTTGATTACCGTGAATATTATTGTGATCTTGAGGCTTTACTCGAGAAACGAATACAAGAGAATGATTAAGTAGGCACGAATGATCACAGACATAATCCACTTTCACCTGAACCAAGTATAAGGGCGGATTGAGCCATAGTAACCTAAGATATGTATATCTCGTCAATACAACGCCATCCCGAAGCAATGACTGATCAGCTTACACTAACCACACACACTCCGTACCTTGTAATCAGGTCTCGCCAAAGCGAGTCGCTGCAGGTGACGTCTGTACGTCAAGCTGGCCCTCAAGACGGTCCATATACCCGTGGTGGATACCCAGGGAAGGCAGCTGCTGAGTCCGGGCCCACTATGTGTTTACAGGGCCCTCGTCGGGTTTTGGGGGCCACCACGTGTGTTTCCTGAGCCCTCGTCGGGTTTTGGGGGCCACCACGTGTGTTTCCTGGGCCCTCGTCGGGTTTTGGGGGCCACCACGTGTGTTTCCTGGGCCCTCGTCGGGTTTTGGGGGCCACCACGTGTGTTTCCTGGGCCCTCGTCGGGTTTTGGGGGCCCACCACGTGTGTTTCCTGGGTCCTCGCCGGGTTCCTGTGTCCTCCACCACGTGTGTTTTCCGGCCGGGCAGGACCCCTCACAAGTCTGGAAAAACGGGAAATAAAGTTATTTTGCAACTACCCCAAATGTAAGTAACCATATTTCAGTATAATTTCTAAATATTAAAGCAGGAGAAAAGTAATCTTGTTGCGAACTATCGACCAGTAAACTTTACATCGGCCGTAGGAAAATTCCTAGAAGCAATAAATGCAAATTCTATTAGAATCACCAAGAAAAATATCGGTTTATAAGAATTTTCCAACACGGGTTTACCAGGGTCAATGTCTCAACAGTTTACAATCCTTTTACTCGAGGGTATTTGAAGGAGTTAAGACGAGTAGTAAACATGATGGTGTGTATCTGGACGCGAGGAAAGCCTTCGACACAGTTCCACAGGAGAGGCTGCCAAGTTCAAGTATGTTTATTGAGACAAGAACGAAATATATCTCAAAGGGATAGAGTAGCTTACGCT
>WNGS01167372.1:5141309-5187131 GCA_020271785.1 Procambarus virginalis | reverse complement strand
CTCCCCCCTCTCTCTCCCCTCTCTCTCTCCCCCTCTCCTCTCCCCCTCTCTCTCTCCCCCTCTCTCTCTCCCCTGCTCTATCCCCCCCCTCTCTCTCCTCTCTCTCACCTCCCTCTCTCTCCCCCTCCCTCCCTCCCATCCCTTACCCCTAAAGACTGTCTTACAGCATGAGAAGGGAAGGAAGGGGGATGAGGGCCATGCCCCTCCCCCACGCCCCCTCTCATCTTTTGGTTCCTGTGTCTTCTCACTCCCTCAAAAAATACCTCAGCTGTGGGGGAATGTCTACGAAAGCGTCAAGGAACAATCCTGGCAAAAAATCTTGTGGCAAGGTTGGGAGGTGTGTGCGCAGACTCTGCGTCCGAAACCTGGAGGAGAGACTGGTAGGGAGGACTGATGGGCGGAGGGGCGGAGGGCCTCTCCCGGTGTCAAGTGGCCTTGTGAGAGGGGGCAGAGGGGGGGGGGGATAAAAAAAATATAAAAAAAAAAGAGGAGGGGGGAGGGAGGGGTTGCTGCAGGAGGTGAGGGAGGAGAGAATTGAGGGTGGAATAAAGAAGGAGTGAAAGGGAGACAAGGGAGAGTGAATACTGAAGAGGGGTGAGAGACGGAAGGTAATAAGCAGTAGCGAAATCCTGGAGAGGCAAGTGTTGGTTGGTGGTCTGCGCCACTCCCCCCCCCCCCCTCCCCCACCACCAGCACCACCACAGCAGCAGCAGCAGCCTGTACACTCTGCGTCACCATCGACAACTCCGACACCCCCCGCCAACCCCGTCACCCCGCCAACTCCGACACCCTGGGTCACCCCCACTAACGCCTACACCCTACGTCAGACCCTAGAGACAACATGACGCGGAGAAAACGCTAATACAGACTCACGGGCTCACCATAGCCCGTGCTACTGTGACACTTTCGTTCGCAGGTAGCTGAATCTATAAACAACAACAACAACAGCTAATTCAGAGCTGCACCGTCCAGCAGAGCAGCCATAGTGTAGACGATCCACTGTGGCTAGGTCTTCACGGCCTTGCATAACCTTCAAGATCTAGCGGTTTCTGTTGAGAATTCTTTCCTGAAGGTGGCTCTCAAGTCTTACTGTACAGACTCTCGGAAATAAGAAATCCTTGACGGATATGAGTGACATTATTATTACCTTTAAACATTTTTTTAATACGGCTGAAGGGAGAGGAATTATCAGGGGAAAGCTCAAGCCATTACTACTTTTATAGCATTTGGAAGGGGGTCAGAATAAGGGATGGGACGGGGGGGAAGGAATGGTTGCCTAACACTTGGATGGTCGGGGATTGAACGCTGACCTGCATGAAGCGAGAGTGTCGGTCTACCGTCCAGCCCAAGTGGTTGGGTCGAAACAAATTCGAATTTAAGCATAGAAAGACACGCCAAAACCCTTACAATTTGCCGTTTACAGAATGATTATACATGCATAAAAGTATATGAAAAAATGAAAAGGTTTCCAAGAAAGGTCAAGGGGAAATAATATCGCGTCTTAATCAGGTAACCAGTAAATCGCAGCCTTAAAAGCTGTGTCTATGAAGATAGCTAACCAGATTGTCTCAAGATTGCAGAAAGGATCACAATGTGAGTTAATAAATTACAACTAGAGATTACAAGAAATCGGGTTGCGTGCAGCGGCCGGTTCCACGGAGGTCTGAGAACACCAATTCCCTCGATAACCATAATTAGATATTGTACGATCGCATGGGAGAAGGCTTTCCCGATATTACGTGTTGGCTGACCTCACTATATAAAATATTACAGGAACATGATGCAGAACTGATTTCCTTTGTCTCTCTCTTCTCACCGTCGACGACAAGAAGCCCCAACAAATAAACTAGCAGGATACAAGGTTAGACGAAAGACTGCCAAGTGCACTTCTTTGTAACAAGAAAAATGTAATATATTAAACATTCCTGGAACAGGTGTTGTAGTCTGTAGGATAGATATCTTGAACGGTACAGAGAGCTATCCTTATCTGCCATAATGTTGGGACGACTATCCACCACCGCTCACGGGATGGGTATGAGGCGCAAAAGAAATTTAAATTGAATCGGCTATATATGATATAAGGACGAGGAACGACATTGTGAGCCTTATATAGGCTCAAATTGCAGCCTTCTGACTAGGCAAGAAGTTGCCAGTGAGTGTTTAGGACAAGTGGCGTCAAGTACAGCTCGAATTAATATCACAAAAGCCAATGGCCGCTTCATTTATTAACAACTTGGAGACCTTCTGCTACAGACATCACACACATTATTGTCGATGTTTTAGATTCAACTACTGGGAGTAGCAAGTTCCAAGTAGCACGGGCTATGGTGAGCTCTTAGTGGATTTACCTGGCACAGGAGCGGGGCAAGTAGCACGGGCTATGGTGAGCCCGTAGTGGACTTAACACACAAGACAGGGGTGAGTCTAGGAAGCAGTTTGCAGAGGTTTACAAAGGTCAATGGCCTGTGTGTGTATACTGTGAAGGAGAAGATTGTAAACCTCATAACTGACCTGGGAAAGTGGAGAAAAAAAAGACTGGCATCAACATAAGAAAAGCTTTTTGTTTCTTAAGAAGTATTATGGAGATAGTGGTGAGAAAGAGGGACATGGTGGGGGCATATTGGACAAATACCTGGACTATTACAAGCAAATTGGGTGATTTCAGATCACTGCGCGCACAGACACGACAAATCTGATTGTCATTACAAACGTGGATGATGTAGAAAACATAATTATTAACAGCGAATCAAATTAAGGGATATTTATTTATTTATTTATTTATTTATTTATTTATTTATTTATTTACAAGAAGGGACATTGGGAGTGTGAGGACACACAGCATGGTGATTACATTCTTGTAAAGCCTCTTGTACGCGCAGCGTTTCGGCCAGATATAATTTGTTTGAGACTGATAAACAAATTCAACAAATACGATAATCAGACATATTTGCCAGAAATTGTCAAACAAGAAATCAAAACAAAATATACAAAAATCAGACAATTTGTATTACAGTCAATGAAGATAATGATACCCTAAATAATAGACTATTGAATCTTGAATAATAAACTATTAAATAATAGACTATTAAATCGGGTTTGACAAGTCAAGCCCGAGGCCAGACTTGACTTGAGAGCTTGGTCCAACAGGCTGTTTGTTGCTTGGGGCGGCCCGCAGGCCCGCATATCCACCACAGCCTGGTTGGTCCAGCACTTCTTTAAAAAAAATCTAGATTTCTCTTGAAGACGTCAAGAGTGGTGGCCATGTCCAGGCACAACCTTAACTGTACCTGGTGTGTGTCTCCCGCCTGCGCTCAAGAGAATACAGAATTAGACATAAAAGAAGAAGTGTGGAAACGAAGAAAATGAGTTGTGAAGGACCAGAGGGAGTGCCACAGATGTGGGCGAGTTGGTAGCATAGTTCAGGGACCTGATGGACCCTGTGTGCAGACTCGAACCGCCGACCCCACGAGCGTGAGGCCAAAGCCTTATCCACCATACTACGAGGCAACCGATCCCACACTCGTGGGGCGGCTGTTCGAATCGCCTAGTGCCCGTTTGAATATACAACGGACACATTTACAAATTAAATTTAATTTAAAAGTTTGTGGAAGAGTAACCGGGAAAGGAGGTATAAAGTGCGGAGAGAAATAAGGAAGAGGAGAGGGAGGAAAGGAGAGAACAAGAGACACAAGGGAAGGGTGGAGAATGGGGGGAGCAAGATGAGGCGATAACACACACACACACATAAGAGTACACAACGAAGAAAGATAACCATTCCTTACTCTCCCTCCCCCCCCCCACTTCGCTAACCCCCTCATGCCCCCTATACTGCCCCCCTGACCCCTCATGCCCCCCCGACCCCTCATGCCCCCCCTAACCTGCCCCTACCCCTGAACCTGATTACTCCCCCCTACCTCACCTTAACCCCCTATGGGGGAAGTCTGAGCTACAAAGCAAGTTATTAACAGGGTGAATAGCACGGGTCTAGGAGCACCCGTTCCCACACCTGCACCCACCACAGGTCTGGCAGCACCCCCTACACCCACTACAGGTCTGGCAACACCCCCCTACACCCACTACAGGTCTGGCAACACCCCCTACACCCACTACAGGTCTGGCAGCACCCCCTACACCCACTACAGGTCTGGCAGCCCCCCCCCCTACACCCACTACAGGTCTGGCAGCACCCCCTACACCCACTACAGGTCTGGCAACACCCCCCAACACCCACTACAGGTCTGGCAGCCCCCCCCCTACACCCACTACAGGTCTGGCAGCACCCCCCTACACCCACTACAGGTCTGGCAGCACCCCCCTACACCCACTACAGGTCTGGCAGCACCCCCTACACCCACTACAGGTCTGGCAGCACCCCCTACACCCACTACAGGTCCGGCAACACCCCCTACACCCACTACAGGTCTGGCAGCACCCCCCAACACCCACTACAGGTCTGGCAACACCCCCCACACCCCACTACAGGTCTGGCAACACCCCCCTACACCCACTACAGGTCTGGCAGCACCCCCCTACACCCACTACAGGTCTGGCAGCCCCCCCTACACCCACTACAGGTCTGGCAGCACCCCCCTACACCCACTACAGGTCTGGCAACACCCCCCAACACCCACTACAGGTCTGGCAGCCCCCCCCCCCTACACCCACTACAGGTCTGGCAGCACCCCCCTACACCCACTACAGGTCTGGCAGCACCCCCCTACACCCACTACAGGTCTGGCAGCACCCCCCTACACCCACTACAGGTCTGGCAGCACCCCCTACACCCACTACAGGTCCGGCCGGGGCAAACACCCCCTACACCCACTACAGGGTCTGGCAGCCCCCCCCTACACCCACTACAGGTCTGGCAACACCCCCTACACCCACTACAGGTCTGCAACACCCCTACACCCACTACAGGTCTCGCAACACCCCTACACCCACTACAGGTCTGGCAACACCCCTTACACCCACTACGGTCTGGAACACCCCCTACACCCACTACAGGCCTGGCAACACCCCCCTACACCCACTACAGAAGGAAGAAGAGAAGGGGCAAAGGAGAGGCGACCCACCACACAAAAAATATAGGGGGAGGGGAGGGGACCACCCATAACATAGAAGCAGGCGGACGGACAGACAAACACAGAACTCAAAGGAAATATAGGACTTGAATAGGGGAGCGATGAGGGTGGAGGGTGAGGGGGAACCCCTCACGCTGTGAAGTGTGGGGTTGTGGGGGTGNGCAAATTAATTCTTTGTAAGAGGTTCCAAACACTTGGGGTTAACTTTTGTCATCATAGAGTGAATACTTGAGAGGTCATTTGTTAATCTGATATACGGTGGCCAGAACCAAACATAATCAGAGAGAGTCGTACTAGTGCGAATTATACGATAATGCATTTCTATATGTAACATTTCCACATACTAAACTAAGTACCCTATTCGCCTTATTTCAAGCACTGATACTTGTCTCGGCTTCAGACTTTTTTTTTGCTACTTACCTAATAAGACTTTCTCAGTCTTTTTTTTTTTACAAAGTCGACAACAATTAAAAGGGCGTGTAAGATTAGACTTGGAGCTGAGACGTAAGACTGAACATTAACATAGATAAGATGTAATCCTTGTGTGTAAATAGTATCGTCCAGTAATTACATTTCTTAGCTTTTGAGTCGAGTATCTTGAGTAACTCACCTTTGTCTTGGTGGCCGAGAATCGCCGTCTTCGTTACTATTGGGATGCTGCTGAACTGTTATGTATAACATGAATAACAACAGGAAAGAGAACATGCAATGTATTGTTTTATGTATTATTTAGGTAGTTTATATCTGTACAAGGGAACACTTTAACCCTATACAGCATCATCATCATCACGTTCACATTGTTAAGACATGTTCAACTACTACATATTCATTTTGATCATTATACATCCTTCCTGATCGTACATTATATCAGAGCTCTCTTACACCACCATCAACGCTTTCATTATGGTATGTCATATCATATGTCATTTTAAATAAAAAAAAATATATATATATATTATATATATATATATATATATATATATATATATATATATATATATATATATAATATAATATAGGACAGAAGTCATTGCTTTAACTACCAGCGACTAGAAAGGCGGGAACCAAGAGCCAATGCTTAATCCTGCAGGCACATGCTACTCACATAGGTGAGTACACACACAATTTCTAGGGAGGGTCCCCGGCGTTGTCCAGGTCTGTCTGTCCATTTGTCCATCTATTTCTCCATCCATCTATATATCCATTTATTCATCTATTCATCTGTTAATTTATTTGTTTATCCATCTATCTGCTCATTTATGCCGCCATCCACCTATTCATCTATCCATGTATTCGCCTATTTATCCATTTATACATCCATCTAGTCATCTATTCTGCTATCCATCCATATATCCATATAGACATTCATCTCCATCTTCTCCGGGGAATTGTGTGAAACCCCGCTTAGGCTTAAGTGGAAGCCTCAGGATCCTCGTGGGGTGCAGTAGCACGCCAGGTTGCAATTCTTTTGACCATGTCGTGGTACAGTTGACTAGAGCGCGTCTGGGAACATCCATCGCATAGGTTCGAACCCTCATCGAGGCCCTTGTGAATTGGTTCATTGACATATAACGTTGTGATTTCTATGTGTATTTGTTAATTTTCCCGAGGCTAGTTATTAATGGTGTATATTTCTATAAGAAAAAAATGTGTTTTGAATTTGTTTTCACAAAATATTTTCGTTGGTGTAGCGAGCAGTGGCAAAAATCCTCGTGGGGGTCTAAATGTGATTCTGCCACGCGGTTCTCTATTGAATTTTGGCGACCCCCGTGCAGCCTATGTTCATCCCGTGCCCCAGACCACTCCCTCTGTCAGTTTAGGTTAACTTTCGACAGACAGAACCGCACTAGTTGGCCTAATAAGCAAGGCCCGATTTGCTTATCAGGCAGCGCGATTTTCGTTATTTTCAAATGTTTGTTTCCAAATTGGTTCTTTTCTAACATTATTAATATATTTGGATCATGAATGACTAACATAGGTAAGGTCTGATTACATTTCTATGTTATGAAAACTCCAAAACCTAAATCATATATGTTGTTAAGGAAAGTTTAATCATTCCATAAGAAAAATGAAAACGATTATATTTCGGGAAATATTCGGCTTTTTAGTCAACTTGGCCGATTAGATATAATTAAATTTAGTTAAGTATGACCACATTGCTGACGTTGTTGATCATAGAAAGTGTAAGCTTTCTATGCTTCTATTTTCATAGTACCAGAATTAAAGAGAGCAATCAAGCTGCCTAAATTCATGTTAAAGAAAACGCTTAAAAAATTATTTAAGGATTTATTTTGAACAAGGTTTCGTTCCTCGCTATTAATATCCAGGGGCCAGATTCACGAAGCAGTTACGCAAGTACTCGAACGTGTACATCTTTCCTCAATGTTTGACGGCTTTGGTTATATTTATTAAACCCTTTACAAGCATGAAAACTTCCCATTCAATTGTTATTATAGTTATAAACAGCCTCCTGGTGCTTCGGAGCTCATTAACTGTTTAATAATTGCAAACAAAGCCGCCAAAGATTGAGAAAAGATGCACAGGTTCGTAAGTGCTTGCGTAACTGCTTCGTGAATCTGGCCCTATAATATTAAGCATCACAATATTGATTTTAAGAAATGTGAAATAATCTATAAAAGTAATAATATTAGAACTAAAAGGTTAGTGGAAGGAGTTCTAATATATACATTGAATATTTTCGTTGGCAACAAAACCTTTACTTCGGAGGGGCCTGACAGCTGAGTGGATAGCGCTGGGATGAGTGGATTTGTTGTCTTACGGTTCCGGGTTCGATCCCCGGTGAAGGCGGAAACAAATGGCCAGTTTCTTTTACTCTGATGCCTCTGCTCACCTAGCAGCAAATAGGTACCTGGGAGTTAGACAGCTGCTACGGGCTGCTTCCTGGGGATGTGTAACAAAAAGGAGGCCTGGTCGAGGACCGGGCCGCGGGGACGATAAGCCCTGAAATCATCTCAAGATAACCTCAAGATACTAGGAAAATGATTGAGTGAATTAAAATTAGATCTCAATAATCGACTTGAGAATGGTCCAGGACAGAACGAAGCATCGTCGTCCCTTCACCTTCTAGTGTGTGGTCTGGTCAACATACTTCAGCCACGTTATTGTGACTCATCGCCTGCACTTAGATCTCAATCAATTGATGAATGAAAGCAGTCCCCTTAGCCTCGCTCCTTGGAGTATGGAATGAGTTATTATGGAAAGCGTCCAGATGAACACCTCTAATAAGAATTCCAGTTCCCAGAACAGCAGCATTACAGAAAGGTCACCTGACCATATTTCAGTGGCAGACATTACTGCAGGTCCTTCGCCAGTCGGGAATAGTGGTGACCTGGTCAGGAGATCAAGAAGAATAAGTGGACTGGACCCCAGGATAACAGCCTCGTTAGACGTTGAGAGTCTCGTCCTAATCACACACTCAGACCATGATAAGTCTTCACACTCAGACCTCAAGAGAGTGCGAAAAACTTGGGGGTAAATTCCTGACATGAATTTCACAAATATACAAGTATAGCATATACTACTACATATACTCCCTTGTATATAAATATACAAGGGAGCCGAGCGGACAGCACGCTGGACTTGTGATCCTGTGGTCCTGGGTTCGATCCCAGGCGCCGGCGAGAAACAATGGGCAGAGTTTCTTTCACCCTATACTCCTGTTACCTAGCAGTAAAATAGGTACCTAGGTGTTAGTCAGCTGTCACGGGCTGCTTCCTGGGGGTGGAGGCCTGGTCGAGGACCGGGCCGCGGGGACACTAAATGTCCCGAAATCATCTCAAGATAACCTCAAGATAGTTATTTATCCTGTGCTTGTTTTTGTTGTTTTTAGATTCAGTTACTTGGAACAAAACGTTCCAAGTAGCACGGGGTATGGTGAGCCCATAGTGGACTTACCTGGCACAGGAGCGGGTCTAGTAGCACGGGCTATGATGAGCCCGTAGTGGACTTACCTGGCACAGGAGCGGGGCAAGTAGCACGGGCTATGGTGAGCCCGTAGTGGACTTACCTGGCACAGGAGCGGGGCAAGTAGCACGGACTACTTCAGTAGCTCAGATATCAAAGAAAGACGCAGACTAGAAGAGGGCGTTATAGATTATATTGACACAGAGAACCGCAACAATTCTTTTAGTAAAGTTGATCTGATTAACCACAAAATGATTCTTAATGAAGGCAAATTACCAAGTTTCATTAAGTCGTACAAGCACAGACCTCGTGATGTTTAGATTGGAGGTGTTCCCGCGGTGCGCAGCCCAAAGTTGCCCTGAAACCAGGTCAAATGATCAATCATCAGCGGCCCTCGGGGAGCGGCCCTCGGGGAGCGGCCCTCGGGGAGCGGCCCTCGGGGAGCGGCCCTCGGGAGCGGCCCTCGGGGAGCGGCCCTCGGGGAGCGGCCCTCGGGAGCGGCCCTCGGGGAGCGGCATCAGATTGCCTTAACATATGATGTTTTAACTCAAATAATGTTAACAACACTGAAACAAAACATGCTTAGGTTAATATATATATACAAGTCATTATGTATCATATTGGTAGCACATTAGTAATAACGATATTAACAGTAACGACAACAATGTTTATGATAATTATTAGGCGTAATATATAGTAGTAATATCAGTAAAAATAGAACTAATTCGTATTTATTAACATGCATACAAGAATAGTTCACTCAGTCAGCAAGAATGGTAGTACATGTATTTGGGATTTGAATACTCTTAAAATGGTAACATTAACTCAGGTAATACTGGTGTAAAATAATGAGTATACCAGCATATAATATAGCAGAAATATTACTAATATTGCAAGAATATATATATTCAACTTTCATTACTTTCTAAGTTTCTGTATTATTACTTTGAGAAGACCGTAATGAGCATGTATTCTCTGCAGTTCCCCCATATTGATTACAGGACAAAAAATAAAAACACTGTGGAATTATTGACAAAGTTGTTGAGGGAGAACAAGGAAAGTCATAATGATCCTGGGTGGGAGAGGACTCCTTCGGCTTGGCGGCCCGCCAACCCGCCCGCCCGCCCGCCCCCACCCGTTCCCGCCCACCTTCTGCACCTTACACTGGCGCGCGCTCCATATCTCCATCTTCACAGCGTTCCGCTTGCTCTACGACACCTCCAACATGTAGATATACTCCCAGGATGTACTGAATTCACATGGTGCTAGATGTTATTCAACTCCACGCGCCAAATGAATCCAGTGATCCAGGGTCTCAATAGGCGGAGAGCGGGGCCTTGGCTGACCTATCGCGTGCCAGCCCGCTCCCCAAGGAGGCTGTGATTGGCCGCTTCATGGACCTGCTTCACCACTCGGCGCGCGACACCTACTTCCTGTCTGCCACAGTTTTAGCTTCAAGAGTCACCAGAGGCAAGAGCCCCAAAATGAAGGTATTAGCAGGCACGCTACAAGAACTTATCGGAATATGAATTTTTATATATTATTTATTCGACGGGTACAGCTGATGGACTGTGATCATACCTAATGTACACATGCTTCTCTTAAGATTAAACTGGGGAAATAATTACTATGCCTGAATATATATATATTATATATATATATATATATATATATATATATATATATATATATATATATATATATATATATATATATATATATATATATATAATGTGTGTGTGTTATACACATGCATGTTTTTGGTATACATATTTGGTATACTTATATACCAAAGGAGAGCAGAGCACCAAAACAGTTTACCTTTTGTTTTATTAAATCAAACAAATGGAGAAACATTTTTTTTTTGTAATTGCAACATAGAGAACCTAATTCCTCTAAGCAATCCTAGTAATAAATGTCATCTTAGGCTTAAAATAGTACATATATGTACTATACTAGATCTATGAATGTTAAGTTCGGTTTTTAGTTTTTTTCCGAGCTATTAAATTATAAGTATAAAAAAGTGAACTTTTTGGTGGTCCATCACTACATTTTGGAACTTTCGACTAAATAGTTACGATAAGTACTAACATTTCAGGAGGCGGGGTTGGACAAAATACATAACTCAAAATTTAGACACTGAATTCGTAATTTCAAGTTACATATTGTGTCCGTCTGTCTGGCAGGGAGGCGACGCTGTTTTCTGAAGTGAATGAAGATCGTTAATGGGTAATTAACACAAATTAAAAAATAAGTGGCAAAAAGTCTAATAAATGTGAAACATTTGTCTTTACACCTGTCAGCTCTCATGCTAAGTTAACAGCAGACACAGCAGGCCCAAGCTAGCCCACAGACAGAGATACAGCAGATACAAGCTAGCCCACAGACAGAGATACAGCAGACACAAGCTAGCTCACAGACAGAGATACAGCAGACACAAGCTAGCCCACAGACAGAGATACAGCAGACACAAGCTAGCCCACAGACAGAGATACAGCTGACACAAGCTAGCCCACAGACAGAGATACAGCAGACACAAGCTAGCCCAAAGACAGGGATGCAGCAGACACAAGCTAGCCCACAGACAGAGATGCAGCAGACACAAGTTAGCCCACAGACAGGGATGCAGCAGACACAAGCTAGCCCACAGACAGCGATACAGCAGACAGAAGCTACCCCACAGACAAGTCTCCTCCGATGACAGCACATCTACTAGCATCCCACTTCTAAAATTTGACCCCCATTCTTCTGGTTACAAGAAAGTAAATTCGCACAATGTTTTCCCCATGAGAGAGTGTTGACGCCGGCTGGTCCAGGCGCCCCTCCCCCACGAGCTGCTAACACTCACCAGGAGAGCTATGCGGGGCCTCCAAAGTAGCTTGCATGTGACCATATAATTGTTAAGAGAATGTTTTTGAGGGTGCGGGAACATTGGGATGTAGAAGCACGGCCTGGCCCTCCTGGTCCTCGCTCGATACCGGCTCCTCTTCACCAGGAGTGCCTCAAGGGCTCCACTTCCGCCTCTCTCTTTTCCAAAATAAGCCTACATTCACTCGGCCTCGGAGGTGAAAATTCCTCGCCCGTGGATGCTGTATAAAGACTTGGGCAAAACAGTAGTAGGGAGCAAATGTGGGTCTTGTGCAAGATGCAGGTAGGGTTGAAAATTCTATCCTTGTGTCTTATTGGGAGTGCATCGTGCAGGATTTTCATCATTAACACGTGTGTTCATTAGGACGGTTTTAGTATATCATCAAACAGACCGGCTCGACGTCGCTATGACTCAAAAAAAATCTTGTGTCATGCAGATGTGACCTCTGTGGCGTGGGTACATATGACCTATTTTGGGTTCTGGTGCGGCCGTGTTAATGAGCGTTATCTTTGCCCAACGTAGCTTTCAAAACGACTCATTGAGACAAAAGTTGGCCTTCTTCCCCCTTCTGCCTCCCCCGGTGACGCTCTTAGAGAGGCAGCCTGCCACCGCTCGTCTCCACTTTCTCTCTCCACCACTACATCAAAGATTTATTTTCCTTTTTTGTGTCTCTAAGGCAGCGACTCTGGGAGGCGCCCCTGAGGCAGCGACTCGCCCCACACCCGCTCTACACCCCACACACTCTACACCCACACACTCTACACCCCACACACTCTACACCCCACACACACTACACCCCCCCCCCCCCTCAGCTCAGGGTATTACGGTGGGATTCGTACATTGTTTACAGAACGCCGTAATATCTGGACCTTTTTTCAAGGGCGAAGACTGTGGGTGCCGCGGCGCCCACTCAGGTGTGGTGGGAGAGACCACATTAACACGGGACCTCCTACCAAGCCCTCGCTCCTGCTCTCGCTCGTTTTATCCTCTAAATAAAAATGCAATCTTGGCCCCAACAAAGGCCGTCACATATTGCTGCTCCGGAGAATGCTTCCCAAAGGACGCAGCAAGAAAAGCGTAATCAGCACGCCAGTGGAGAGAGAGAGAACACCGCGACTCGCGACGCAGGAGTGGCGACCCAGAACGACTTCGATAATACCACCGCCAGCTGTGACATCGAACACCCAGGTGGTGGCACCACACGCTCGCTACCCCGGCACCACTGGCACCACAGCCCTACGGCAAGCCCGGCCAAGCTGCAGCTCCCTCCCGCCTAAAATCTCACAAGCTGGTATTGGAAACCTGAGAAGTGTTTCACCGTCCAGAGTGAACTGCCAGAAACCTCCAGAGCGGTTGGTGATGAAGCAGCAGACGGTATGGAAACAGCAGCGGATGGAGGGAGGGAGGGAGGAAGAGGAAGGGGGGGGGGGGGCAGGAGAGGGAGTTGACTAAAATTAAACCAAAAAATATATATCGAGGCATGGAGAGAATGGAACAAAGACACAGACGAGTGCAATAAGCATCCTCGCGGAAGAGACGCTTCTCATCAGGTTTTCCAACGTTGAATTTTAGATTGTCTTAAAGGTGATAGTCTGGCGATGAAAACTGTGGCCCGGTGGCAACACTTCTCGGGGCAGATTATGAATATGTGGTCGCGTCGAGGAGGCCAATGGGAGGGCGGCCTGGTTATGGGGGCCCGGGGAGGCTTCTGGAAGGGCGGCCAGGCTATGGGGCCCGGGGAGGCTTCTGGCAGGGCGGCCAGGCTATGGGGGCCCGGGGAGGCTTCTGGCAGGGCGGCCAGGCTATGGGGCCCGGGGAGGCCTCTGGCAGGGCGGCCAGGCTATGGGGCCCGGGGAGGCTTCTGGCAGGGCGGCCAGGCTATGGGGCCCGGGGAGGCTTCTGGCAGGGCGGCCAGGCTATGGGGCCCGGGGAGGCTTCTGGCAGGGGGCCAGGCTATGGGGCCCGGGGAGGCTTCTGGCAGGGCGGCCAGGCTATGGGGCCCGGGGAGGCTTCTGGCAGGGCGGCCAGGCTATGGGGCCCGGGGAGGCTTCTGGCAGGGCGGCCAGGCTATGGGGCCCGGGGAGGCTTCTGGCAGGGCGGCCAGGCTATGGGGCCCGGGAGGCTTCTGGCAGGGCGGCCAGGCTATGGGGCCCGGGGAGGCTTCTGGCAGGGCGGCCAGGCTATGGGGCCCGGGGAGGCTTCTAGCAGGGCGGCCAGGCTATGGGGCCCGGGAGGCTTCTGGCAGGGCGGCCAGGCTATGGGGCCCGGGGAGGCTTCTGGCAGGGCGGCCAGGCTATGGGGCCGGGAGGCTTCTGGAAGGGCGGCCAGGCTATGGGGCCGGGGAGGCTTCTGGCAGGGCGGCCAGGCTATGGGGCCGGGGAGGCTTCTGGCAGGGCGGCCAGCTATGGGGCCCGGGGAGGCTTCTGGCAGGGCGGCCAGGCTATGGGGCCCGGGGAGGCTTCTGGCAGGGCGGCCTGGTTATGGGGGCCCGGGGAGGCTTCTGGCAGGGCGGCCAGGCTATGGGGCCCGGGGAGGCTTCTGGCAGGGCGGCCAGGCTATGGGGGCCCGGGGAGGCTTCTGGCAGGGCGGCCAGACTATGGGGCCCGACGAGGCTTCACAGTCATAATGCCGTCACTGTAGCCGGAGACCCTGGAGAGGGCAACACACACAAGGCAGCACTCTAGAAACGTGTAAACATGCACTCTTGCTTCACAATGAGTATAGTGCACTGGGGTATGTACATTAATAGTGCTAGAACGCTAGGGTGCACACACGCGCGCGCACGCACACACACAGTCNATTTAATTTACGGGGAACAGCATAATTGGTGGGTTACGTAATAGGCTTAAAATGGTAATCTATGATGTAAACATGTGACGTCACTCTCTTTTTTTTGGTACCCTGAGTAAGGACTTGACCTGTCAGTGTGTGTCGGGTTGTGTGAGTGGCCGGTGTATAGGGGAATATATAGATAAATATATATATGTTTATATATACAGTGAGAAATGTATTCCGCCTCTGGGTATATATAGACCCAGGAGATACTTTCACACTAAGTATACTTGTGGGTTAGACTACTATTATATCCGGAGCCTCGTTGGCTCCGCAATAACGCAGTAGAGGTTGGTTAACGTAACCGCACTCCGAGCGCTTGTCGTTAACGATGTTTAATTGGCTCGACTGCCTGACTCCCTGGTGAGTACTACATTAGCTTCATCTAGCATGTGTGTTTATACACATTAGACATATTGTATGTGAATATTGTGAATGTGAGTATATGTGAATGTGAATAATATAGTTACATATTGTAACTATATAACATATATATAGTTTTAGTATTCCAATACCTTTTTATTTTGTAGAATAAAGGTAATATTTATTAGTTTGCTGAACAAAATTTGGTAATAGTTTTAACAAATGTTTTTTTTTAAATTAGAGCGCGCAAGTGCATATTTAAACGATTCTTAAATTGCTGGTTTTAATATTGTTATTTTGGATGGCGGTTAGACGTTATTTTTTGGCCAAGTATATAGTAATGTGGACGTTGTTATTATAGACAGAACGCTGGACGCATGATCCTGTGGTCCCGGTTCGGTCCGGGCGCCGGCGAGAAACGATGGGCAGAGTTTCTTTCACCCTGATGTCCCGGTTACATAGCAGTAAATAGCTACCTGGGAGTTAGTCAGCTGTCACGGGCTGTTTCCTGGGGGTGGAGGTCTGGTCGAGGACCGGGCCGCGGGGACACTAAGCCCCGAATCATCTCAAGATATGTGCTGCAGTACAGGCTCCTATTTATACCTAATCAAACTCACTCGTATGTCTAGCCTAGGCTTGAAACAATCAAGCAATCTCATGCCTATTATATTCCAGGTAATTTGTTCAATAAATCTAAAACCTTATTCTTTACCAGTATTTACCGGGTGACGTCATCTGGCATAAAGCTGTTACCATTCTGGCAGATGTTCAAACAAACATTAATTATAAAAAAAAAGAGAAATTAAATTAAAATAAAATTTCTGAGTCCTTTTACGGTGTGTCAACTACGGGCAAAAAAACAGAGAATAAAAACTTTAAACATTTAATATAAAAAATGACAAATTTTACACAATAAATAACAATTAATGAAAACAAAACCTCTTATCCACTTAGCCTAAACACAATCAAAAGAGAAATATATATACAAGGGAATTTTACGTTAATAACAAACGTGCGGGCAATATTTTATGCAAAATGCCATGTGCTTCTACCGTCACTTGTGGGCGAGAGTAGATGCTACAGCATTGAGCACTAGAAGAGTAATCCGCCGCTCGTGACGCTGGCAGGGTTTTTTTTTTATGAGGCGTAACGTCACAGTGGCACGAATTCTGGAGCTGGAGACTAGAATCTGGCAAGACATAACAACCGGAGAGGTAGTTGGCTGGTGGCGTCTGGTCAACCGACGAGAGAGTTGGTCGGAGGGTCCTGGGTACTGGAGGGTGGAGGGGGGGGGGAAGGAGTTGTCTAGACACAACCCGTCCTCGCAAATTCGTATAGTCAATATTGATTTATTAGTTACGTGCATAGGTGACATACTAAACATAATAGTTTCCCTTGAAAAGCTTCGTAGAAAACACCGACCTTACCTAACCTACTTAGTATGTTAAAATAAGCATCTTATAGCTTCGTAATTACAATTGTTACTTAACCTATTATAGGTTAGGTAATAACTATTATTTTATGTCACCTATGCACATATTTAATAAGTCAATATTGACTATACGAATTTGCGAGGACGGGTTGCTAGACAATACGTGTGGCGCACATTGTTGATGTTGTAGCATGCTGGTTAGTAGGCGGTAAAGGAACAGACAGGATCGACCACTTAGCAGATTACCGTAACAGTAGTGATAATAATGGTGTATTGAAGTATTTAAGTTTTAATTATTTTTATGTTGCATGTAAATGGATAAGACCTAGCTTTACTATACTTATTTGTTAACGTTTGTTTAGCAATATCCTTAAATAATTACCGAAATTGTTCTCCCTTTTAAATATGTAATTATCGATTTTTTATTCAAGTAGCACCTCGCTCAAAAATGTTATATATTCAAAAATTACTACTGTACCATATACACCTTTGACCCAGTTATAACTGGCTTAATTTAAGCGAGTACAGTGTACGTTCTAGTCTTCCACGAAGCAATATATTTTAAATATGTTTTCAAGTACTGGGGGGGGGGGCAGCTTAATATTAAATGTATACATGGAATTAAATTTTCGGCTCGCGAAATATACTTAATGTTTCATTTTGTGTTAGAGGCTCCGCGAGTAGGTTAGGTTCGGGCAAATTAATCCACGAGTTTAATGTTGGGAACGTGGGGAGGACGGACCGCTCTAGGGACTCCACTATTCCTACATATTTGTCCTGTTCTT
The DNA here is from genome assembly GCA_020271785.1 of Procambarus virginalis. Taxonomy (NCBI): domain Eukaryota; kingdom Metazoa; phylum Arthropoda; class Malacostraca; order Decapoda; family Cambaridae; genus Procambarus; species Procambarus virginalis. The sequence continues at coordinate 5,169,842 of WNGS01167372.1, read as the reverse complement.
TTCAAGGGATGATTGTTAACATTGGACCAGAGTATCCTGCATCCTTTCCTTCAATGTTTTACTTTATATGACTACTGTCCCTGTTTGGATGGGGTCAAGTTAAGATGTTCATTTCACTTTAGCGTTCCAGAGACGCTAATATGCTTCATTCATACTTCGACAGTTAAACGTCATCCAATTTCGGAATTTGCTGAAATCACTGTGTTAACCAATCTGCACTTTCATGACGAATCTGTTGCAGTAGAGGAGCACTGTGAAACACTTGATCAGGGAGTTACCCAGAGGTCATTACACAACTACCACTTCACTCAAGATAATTGCTCTGCTCGGGCGTATTTTGTCTTCTTTGTAAATTACGAGACGCACAAGTATGAAATGAAATTGTATATTTCAGGATACAGCTATATACACGGATAATGTGCACATATTTATGTGTTTTATTTGAGCTTCAGTTTACTGTTTTACCGTTTTCTAGCGGGCAGCGGCTCTGAAGATGCTCCGTCGTCTTTTGTGTTCGTCTCCCTACCCATATCTTAGCTTTTATTTGCTAATAATTGTCAGATCTGGGACATTGGGTCTGTGTACGTGGCTTTTCTCTTGGTTAAAACATTTTGGTTTGAAGGGCAGAGCCTAGCTATAAAATTTGGTTTGAAGGGGATTTCGCCTGGGAATTTTTGCTCTATTGCTCTGAGAAATTGGTTTTGCAACCTATTTGAGCGTACGATTAACGTGCGCCTTGTGTGGTTGTCAGAGCATAATCATCGCCTTTTCTAATTTGGGTTTAAAAATGTAAGAACACGACTGACTTTCTGATCGACATGGAAATCTAATTCGGATGTCCCTAATCTTTTTAATCTGGAGAGAGAATGACACTATCTGGAAGATATAATATATTGCCCTAATTGCATTCATTTGACCTCAGTGGCAACCTGTTCATTTTTCTTCAATGTTGACTCTTGGACCGAATCTTAAGTCTAGCTTGGGATTACTTTCTCAGATTCGTATTGCGAAAATGACGACTAGTCTCTTCTTGGTTGCCTTAATCAGTGTTCTCTCCTCGTCCCACCTGGGGTTTATTTGGCACTTTTGTGTTGGCAACCTCACCATTTGTTGCAGGGTTGATTTTTCTGGTCTTCAGCATAGACTCCAGCTTGCAATCGATAGTGTCATCCTGGGCTACTAGCCACGGCTTTAATTTATCTAAGGCGACAATCTACCTTGTGACTTTCTTGGAAAACATAGTCTACCAACCTCTGTTGAACCTCAGTGGAAATCGACTTTTACTTAAAGATCATGTGAAACTCTTGAAGTTGATCTCAGACACTCGCCTATGTTTTCCATTACCTATGAACTGAATGGTCAAAGACCCTTACCTTAGTGTTGTCGCATACATCTTGTGTTGCTGATGAGATGAGCACCCCCTTGGCTGCCTCGCCCCTTTGTCGTGCTGATGCTTCGCGTCATATGGGCTTCTCTAAAGAAGCCTGTCGTTCCTCACCAACCAAAAGCCTGTATGTTGAAGCTGGTGGTCTAGCATTACATGTCCGCAGCTTTCGTATTGTCTTCACACTGCGCAGACCTTCCCCTTACAGCCCCCATTAACGCTTGTACCGCTCCTTGACCGTAGTCCCCCATTGACAGTTCTACTCACTCTGCTTGCTGTAACTAAACAGATTACCTCTCTTGCTGGCTTTTATGTGAACGCTGTCAATGTGTCCTCTTATATTGGATCTTTATTCCATGCAGGGTCACACTTGTTAAATTTTGTAAAGGCTTAATCTATACTGGGAAGGCTCCTATATTGGGAAGGCTTCTATATTGGGAAGGCTCCTATATTGGGAAGGCTCCTATATTGGGAAGGCTCCTATATTGGGAAGGCTCCTATATTGGGAAGGCTCCTATATTGGGAAGGCTCCTATACTGGGAAGGCTCCTATACTGGGAAGGCTCTTAAACTGGGAAAGCTTCTACTCTTCCTACTGTCCTGAAATGTATTTTTCTTGAACATTTTCATTGCCATTCCAGTGCTACTGCTCTTTTTGTGCACTGACCTTTCTTTTATCATTCCTGATCAAGCCCTTGTCACCTACCCCCAGATACTAATATATTTTTCCGCCGGAGCTTTATGCGATTTGATACTTCACTTAAAATATTAATGTTACTGCGGTTAGCTTTCGCAGTGCTCTTGATTTTGGGGCTTAGCGTCCCAGAGGCCCGGTTCTCCACCAGGCCTCCTTTTTGTTACAGACCCCCCAGGAAGCAGCCCGTAGTAGCTGTCTAACTCTCAGGTACCTATTTACTGCTAGAAGAACAGAAACATCATGGTGAAAGAAACTCTGTTCATTTGTTTCTGCCTCCACCGGGGGATCGAACCCGGAACCTTAGGACTACGAATCCTGAGCGCTGTTCACTCAGCTGTCAGAATCCTAATTCTGTTTTGAGTCTTGTGTCCCCTTGATAAAATACCTGATGAATGTGATAAATATCTTTGATATTTTTGTTCTCGAATTGAGAACAAAAATACCTTAAGGATCCAATTCCTTAAATAATTATAGGAATGTCTCGATATGGTTACAGAGACTGCGTTACATATTCTTCCAGGCTTGATGCCTTCTTTTGATAGTTACTTATTTCAGAGGACACACACGGAGAATTGCTGTAGCAATTGTTGCTACTGCTGATCATTTTAAAGTTGTGGAGGAAACTGGGTGCTCAGGTATCAGTGATAAATGTTGGTCACACACACACATGTTACACCTGGCCAGCTATGCTCACAATTCCATATTTGATGCTGTGATTAATTCTAGTGACGTTGACCTGCTGTACTCTTAAAAGATTTACGATGTAAAATCCTATAATTTAGGAGTCTGTCCTTGAGAGTATGGCTTATCCTGGCCCAGGACATGACCAGGCGTCTGTTGATGGAACTTGGCGAGAAAGAATATGTAGAATACTGTTATGAACATTAACGAGTGAGCAAATGTTTCCCATTTTTGAATATGAACTTTTAGGATAGATACCCGGCTGCACCCGGGTCTCTTCCCCCTCCCCCTATTCCCCACTCGTCCTACGTCTCCCTTTCTCTCAAAGATTATTAAGAAACCCTGAAACAACTGTATCTCTTAGAAAATATTACGATCACTGAAAACTGGTTGGTTGTCGCAGTAGGAGCCAATCCTACTTAGAGAGGGGAAGGAGTCGACTCCTACCACCCTATGACACTCGCCATACAGTCTCAATTCACCATGGAAAGTTGTGTGAGGCTAACCATAACCCTTTGGTCTCCAACCTCGAACAGTCAGTCATTCTCTTATAGGTTTAGATAATGAAAATTACTTGAGAGAATTATATATGTATATATATATATATATATATATATATATATATATATATATATATATATATAATGTTTTTATAGATTTCTTTTATCCGCCATCGTTTTGCATATAGATACCGAGTTTGACTTCTTGTTGATAAGTGGGATCCAGTAAATATTATTTCATATGGTTTTACGTTCTATATGTAACTCGTGTTGTAGATACATGCCTTCACGTTATTCATTTTCATTGCAGATTGACAGAGAGAGAGAGACCGGGCCTGTTGATGCCTCAGCAGCAACGGTGGCAGGTCAGTAGGAGCAACTTTTAGGAATGCGTAACCGATGTTTTGCATCAAGTTTAGCTTTTTTTTTTAGCATAGTTACTGCGTGTGCATGAACTCCTGAATCAAATCAATTAAAATAAACTGATGACCAAACTACACATCAGAAAATGGGGAAACGGCGACATTTTGGTCCATCCTGGACAATGATAATAATTACCACTATTAAGTAATATTATCTAATTGGGGTAATATTACCACTAAAGCATGTAGTGTGGCTTATACAAGCCTCTACACACATCAGCAATGATCCACAGTGTGCAATACTGCAATAGACTTTCTGGCCCGATAACATACGAGTCTTATTTAGATCAAACCCATTTCCACTTTCAGTTCAGCATGAGAGTGCAAATTAATTCTTTGTAAGAGGTTCCAAACACTTGGGGTTAACTTTTGTCATCATAGAGTGAATACTTGAGAGGTCATTTGTTTAATCTGATATACGGTGGCCAGAACCAAACATAATCAGAGAGAGTCCGTACTAGTGCGAATTATACGATAATGCATTTCTATATGTAACATTTCCACATACTAAACTAAGTACCCTATTCGCCTTATTTCAAGCACTGATACGTTGTCTCGGCTTCAGACTTTTTTTTGCTACTTACCTAATAAGACTTTCTCAGTCTTTTTTTTTTTACAAAGTCGACAACAATTAAAAGGGCGTGTAAGATTAGACTTGGAGCTGAGACGTAAGACTGAACATTAACATAGATAAGATGTAATCCTTGTGTGTAAATAGTATCGTCCAGTAATTACATTTCTTAGCTTTTTGAGTCGAGTATCTTGAGTAACTCACCTTTGTCTTGGTGGCCGAGAATCGCCGTCTTCGTTACTATTGGGATGCTGCTGAACTGTTATGTATAACATGAATAACAACAGGAAAGAGAACATGCAATGTATTGTTTTATGTATTTATTTAGGTAGTTTATATCTTTACAAGGGAACACTTTAACCCTATACAGCATCATCATCATCACGTTCACATTGTTAAGACATGTTCAACTACTACATATTCATTTTGATCATTATACATCCTTCCTGATCGTACATTATATCAGAGCTCTCTTACACCACCATCAACGCTTTCATTATGGTATGTCATATCATAATGTCATTTTAAATAAAAAAAATATATATATATATATATATATATATATATATATATATATATATATATATATATATATATATATATATATATAATATAGGACAGAAGTCATTGCTTTAACTACCAGCGACTAGAAAGGCGGGAACCAAGAGCCAATGCTTAATCCTGCAGGCACATGCTACTCACATAGGTGAGTACACACACAATTTCTAGGGAGGGTCCCCGCCGTTGTCCAGGTCTGTCTGTCCATTTGTCCATCTATTTCTCCATCCATCTATATATCCATTTATTCATCTATTCATGTTAATTTATTTGTTTATCCATCTATCTGCTCATTTATGCCGCCATCCACCTATTCATCTATCCATGTATTCGTCTATTTATCCATTTATACATCCATCTAGTCATCTATTCTGCTATCCATCCATATATCCATATAGACATTCATCTCCATCTTCTCCGGGGAATTGTGTGAAACCCCGCTTAGGCTTAAGTGGAAGCCTCAGGATCCTCGTGGGGTGCAGTAGCACGCCAGGTTGCAATTCTTTTGACCATGTCGTGGTACAGTTGACTAGAGCGCGTCTGGGAACATCCATCGCATAGGTTCGAACCCTCATCCAGGCCCTTGTGAATTTGTTCATTGATATATAACGTTGTGATTTCTATGTGTATTTGTTAATTTTCCGGAAGTCAGTTATTAATGGTGTATATTTCTATAAGAAAAAATCTGTTTTGAATTTGTTTTCACAAAATATTTTCGTTGGTGTAGCGAGCAATGGGAAAAATCCTCGTGGGGGTCTAAATGTGATTCTGCCACGCGGTTCTCTATTGAATTTTGGCGACCCCCGTGCAGCCTATGTTCATCCCGTGCCCCAGACCACTCCCTCTGTCAGTTTAGGTTAACTTTCGACAGACAGAACCGCACTAGTTGGCCTAATAAGCAAGGCCCGATTTGCTTATCAGGCAGCGCGATTTTCGTTATTTTCAAATGTTTGTTTCCAAATTGGTTCTTTCCTAACATTATTAATATATTTGGATCATGAATGACTAACATAGGTAAGGTCTGATCACATTTCTATGTTATGATAACTCCAGAAACCTAAATCATATATGTTGTTAAGGAAAGTTTAATCATTCCATAAGAAAAATGAAAACGATTATATTTCGGGAAATATTCGGCTTTTTAGTCAACTTGGCCGATTAGATATAATTAAATTTAGTTAAGTATGACCACATTGCTGACGTTGTTGATCATAGAAAGTGTAAGCTTTCTATGCTTCTATTTTCATAGTACCAGAATTAAAGAGAGCAATCAAGCTGCCTAAATTCATGTTAAAGAAAACGCTTAAAAATTATTTAAGGATTTATTTTGAACAAGGTTTCGTTCCTCGCTATTAATATCCAGGGGCCAGATTCACGAAGCAGTTACGCAAGTACTCGAACGTGTACATCTTTCCTCAATGTTTGACGGCTTTGGTTATATTTATTAAACCCTTTACAAGCATGAAAACTTCCCATTCAATTGTTATTATAGTTATAAACAGCCTCCTGGTGCTTCGGAGCTCATTAACTGTTTAATAATTGCAAACAAAGCCGCCAAAGATTGAGAAAAGATTTACAGGTTCGCAAGTGCTTGCGTAACTGTTTCGTGAATCTGGCCCTATAATATTAAGCATCACAATATTGATTTTAAGAAATGTGAAATAATCTATAAAAGTAATAATATTAGAACTAAAAGGTTAGTGGAAGGAGTTCTAATATATACATTGAATATTTTCGTTGGCAACAAAACCTTTACTTCGGAGGGGCCTGACAGCTGAGTGGATAGCGCTTGGGATTTGTAGTCTTAAGGTTCCGGGTTCGATCCCCGGTGAAGGCGGAAACAAATGGCCAGTTTCTTTTACCCTGATGCCTCTGCTCACCTAGCAGCAAATAGGTACCTGGGAGTTAGACAGCTGCTACGGGCTGCTTCCTGGGGATGTGTAACAAAAAGGAGGCCTGGTCGAGGACCGGGCCGCGGGGACGATAAGCCCTGAAATCATCTCAAGATAACCTCAAGATACTAGGAAAATGATTGAGTGAATTAAAATTAGATCTCAATAATCGACTTGAGAATGGTCCAGGACAGAACGAAACATCGTCGTCCCTTCACCTTCTAGTGTGTGGTCTGGTCAACATACTTCAGCCACGTTATTGTGACTCATCGCCTGCACTTAGATCTCAATCAATTGATGAATGAAAGCAGTCCCCTTAGCCTCGCTCCTTGGAGTATGGAATGAGTTATTATGGAAAGCGTCCAGATGAACACCTCTAATAAGAACTCCAGTTCCCAGAGCAGCAGCATTACAGAAAGGTCACCTGACCATATTTCAGTGGCAGACATTACTGCAGGTCCTTCGCCAGTCGGGATTAGTGGTGACCTGGTCAGGAGATCAAGAACAATAAGAGGACTGGACCCCAGGATAACAGCCTCATTAGACGTTGAGAGTCTCGTCCTAATCACACACTCAGACCATGATAAGTCTTCACACTCAGACCTCAAGAGAGTGCGAAAAACTTGGGGGGGTAAATTACTTACATGAATTTCACAAATATACAAGTATAGTAATTTAACCTGTGTTTGCTTTTGTTGTTTTTAGATTCAGTTACTTGGAACAAAACGTTCCAAGTAGCACGGGGTATGGTGAGCCCGTAGTAGACTTACCTGGCACAGGAGCGGGGCAAGTAGCACGGGCTATGGTGAGCTCAAAGTGAACTTACCTGGCACAGGAGCGGGGCAAGTAGCACGGGCTATGGTGAGCTCATAGTGAACTTACCTGGCACTGGAGCGGGGCAAGTAGCATGGGCTATGGTGAGCCCGTAGTGGACTTACCTGGCACAGGAGCGGGGCAAGTAGCACGGGCTATGGTGAGCTCATAGTGAACTCACCTGGCACAGGAGCGGGGCAAGTAGCACGGGCTATGGTGAGCTCATAGTGAACTTACCTGGCAAAGGAGCGGGGCAAGTAGCACGGGCTATGGTGAGCCCGTAGTGGACTTACCTGGCACAGGAGCGGGGCAAGTATCACGGACTACTTCAGTAGCTCAGATATCAAAGAAAGACGCAGACTAGAAGAGGGAGTTATAGATTATATTGACAGAGAATCGCAACAATTCTTTTAGTAAAATTGATCTGATTAACCACAAAATGATTCTTAATGAAGGCAAATTACCAAGTTTCATTAAGTCATACAAGCACAGACCTCGTGATGTTTAGATTGGAGGTGTTCCCGCGGTGCGCAGCCCAAAGTTGCCCTGAAACCAGGTCAAATGATCAATCATCAGTGGCTCTCGGGGGCGGCCTTGGGAGCGGCCCTCGGGGAGCGGCCCTCGGGGAGCGGCCCTCGGGGAGCGGCCCTCGGGGAGCGGCCCTCGGGGAGCGGCCCTCGGGGAGCGGCCCTCGGGGAGCGGCATCAGATTGCCTTAACATTATGATGTTTTAACTCAAGTAATGTTAACACTGAAACAAAACATGCTTAGGTTAATATATATATACAAGTCATTATGTATCATATTGGTGGTACATTAGTAATAAAGATATTAACAGTAACGACAACAATGTTTATGATAATTATTAGGCGTAATGTATAGTAGTAATATCAGTAAAAATAGAACTAATTCGTATTTATTAACATGCATACAAGAATAGTTCACTCAGTCAGCAAGAATGGTAGTACATGTATTTGAGATTTGAATACTCTTAAAATGGTAACATTAACTCAGGTAATACTGGTGTAAAATAATGAGTATACCAGCATATAATATAGCAGAAATATTACTAATATTGCAAGAATATATATATTCAACTTTCATTACTTTCTAAGTTTCTGTATTATTACTTTGAGAAGACCGTAATGAGCATGTATTCTCTGCAGTTCCCCCCATATTGATTACAGGACAAAAAATAAAAACACTGTGGAATTATTGACAAAGTTGTTGAGGGAGAACAAGGAAAGTCATAATGATCCTGGGTGGGAGAGGACTCCTTCGGCTTGGCGGCCCGCCAACCCGCCCGCCCGCCCGCCCCCACCCGTTCCCGCCCACCTTCTGCACCTTACACTGGCGCGCGCTCTATATCTCCATCTTCACAGCGTTCCGCTTGCTCTACGACACCTCCAACATGTAGATATACTCCCAGGATGTACTGAATTCACATGGTGCTAGATGTTATTCAACTCCACGCGCCAAATGAATCCAGTGATCCAGGGTCTCAATAGGCGGAGAGCGGGGCCTTGGCTGACCTATCGCGTGCCAGCCCGCTCCCCAAGGAGGCTGTGATTGGCCGCTTCATGGACCTGCTTCACCACTCGGCGCGCGACACCTACTTCCTGTCTGCCACAGTTTTAGCTTCAAGAGTCACCAGAGGCAAGAGCCCCAAAATGAAGGTATTAGCAGGCACGCTACAAGAACTTATCGGAATATGAATTTTATATATTATTTATTCGACGGGTACAGCTGATGGACTGTGATCATACCTAATGTACACATGCTTCTCTTAAGATTAAACTGGGGAAATAATTACTATGCCTATATATATATTATATATTATATATATATATATATATATCCTGAATATATATATATATATATATATATATATATATATATATATATATATATATATATATATATATATATATATATATATGTGTGTGTGTTATACACATGCATGTTTTTGGTATACATATTTGGTATACTTATATACCAAAGGAGAGCAGAGCACCAAAACAGTTTACCTTTTGTTTTATTAATCAAACAAATGGAGAAACATTTTTTTTTTTGTAATTGCAACATAGAGAACCTAATTCCTCTAAGCAATCCTAGTAATAAATGTCATCTTAGGCTTAAAATAGTACATATATGTACTATACTAGATCTATGAATGTTAAGTTCGGTTTTTAGTTTTTTTCCGAGCTATTAAATTATAAGTATAAAAAAGTGAACTTTTTGGTGGTCCATCACTACATTTTGGAACTTTCGACTAAATAGTTACGATAAGTACTAACATTTCAGGAGGCGGGGTTGGACAAAATACATAACTCAAAATTTAGACACTGAATTCGTAATTTCAAGTTACATATTGTGTCCGTCTGTCTGGCAGGGAGGCGACGCTGTTTTCTGAAGTGAATGAAGATCGTTAATGGGTAATTAACACAAATTAAAAAATAAGTGGCAAAAAGTCTAATAAATGTGAAACATTTGTCTTTACACCTGTCAGCTCTCATGCTAAGTTAACAGCAGACACAGCAGGCCCAAGCTAGCCCACAGACAGAGATACAGCAGATACAAGCTAGCCACAGACAGAGATACAGCAGACACAAGCTAGCTCACAGACAGAGATACAGCAGACACAAGCTAGCCCACAGACAGAGATACAGCAGACACAAGCTAGCCCACAGACAGAGATACAGCTGACACAAGCTAGCCCACAGACAGAGATACAGCAGACACAAGCTAGCCCAAAGACAGGGATGCAGCAGACACAAGCTAGCCACAGACAGGGATGCAGCAGACACAAGCTAGCCCACAGACAGAGATATAGCAGACACAAGCTAGCCCACAGACAAGATGCAGCAGACACAAGCTAGCCCACAGACAGGGATGCAGCAGACACAAGCTAGCCCACAGACAGCGATACAGCAGACAGAAGCTACCCCACAGACAAGTCTCCTCCGATGACAGCACATCTACTAGCATCCCACTTCTAAAATTTGACCCCCATTCTTCTGGTTACAAGAAAGTAAATTCGCACAATGTTTTCCCCATGAGAGAGTGTTGACGCCGGCTGGTCCAGGCGCCCCTCCCCCACGAGCTGCTAACACTCACCAGGAGAGCTATGCGGGGCCTCCAAAGTAGCTTGCATGTGACCATATAATTGTTAAGAGAATGTTTTTGAGGGTGCGGGAACATTGGGATGTAGAAGCACGGCCTGGCCCTCCTGGTCCTCGCTCGATACCGGCTCCTCTTCACCAGGAGTGCCTCAAGGGGCTCCACTTCCGCCTCTCTCTTTTCCAAAATAAGCCTACATTCACTCGGCCTCAGAGGTGAAAATTCCTCGCCCGTGGATGCTGTATAAAGACTTGGGCAAAACAGTAGTGGGAGCAAATGTGGGTCTTGTGCAAGATGCAGGTAGGGTTGAAAATTCTATCCTTGTGTCTTATTGGGAGTGCATCGTGCAGGATTTTCATCATTAACACGTGTGTTCATTAGGACGGTTTTAGTATATCATCAAACAGACCGGCTCGACGTCGCTATGACTCAAAAAAAATCTTGTGTCATGCAGATGTGACCTCTGTGGCGTGGGTACATATGACCTATTTTGGGTTCTGGTGCGGCCGTGTTAATGAGCGTTATCTTTGCCCAACGTAGCTTTCAAAACGACTCATTGAGACAAAAGTTGGCCTTCTTCCCCTTCTGCCTCCCCCGGTGACGCTCTTAGAGAGGCAGCCTGCCACCGCTCGTCTCCACTTTCTCTCTCCACCACTACATCAAAGATTTATTTTCCTTTTTTGTGTCTCTAAGGCAGCGACTCTGGGAGGCGCCCCTGAGGCAGCGACTCGCCCCACACCCGCTCTACACCCCACACACTCTACACCCACACACTCTACACCCCACAACACACCCTACAACCCCCCCCCCTCAGCTCAGGGTATTACGGTGGGATTCGTACATTGTTTACAGAACGCCGTAATATCTGGACCTTTTTTCAAGGGCGAAGACTGTGGGTGCCGCGGCGCCCACTCAGGTGTGGTGGGAGAGACCACATTAACACGGGACCTCCTACCAAGCCCTCGCTCCTGCTCTCGCTCGTTTATCCTCTAAATAAAAATGCAATCTTGGCCCCAACAAAGGCCGTCACATATTGCTGCTCCGGAGAATGCTTCCCAAAGGACGCAGCAAGAAAAGCGTAATCAGCACGCCAGTGGAGAGAGAGAGAACACCGCGACTCGCGACGCAGGAGTGGCGACCCAGAACGACTTCGATAATACCACCGCCAGCTGTGACACCGAACACCCAGGTGGTGGCACCACACGCTGGCTACCCCGGCACCACTGGCACCACAGCCCTACGGCAAGCCCGGCCAAGCTGCAGCTCCCTCCCGCCTAAAATCTCACAAGCTGGTATTGGAAACCTGAGAAGTGTTTCACCGTCCAGAGTGAACTGCCAGAAACCTCCAGAGCGGTTGGTGATGAAGCAGCAGACGGTATGGAAACAGCAGCGGATGGAGGGAGGAGGGAGGAAGAGGAAGGGGGGGGGGGGGGCAGGAGAGGGAGTTGACTAAAATTAAACCAAAAAATATATATCGAGGCATGGAGAGAATGGAACAAAGACACAGACGAGTGCAATAAGCATCCTCGCGGAAGAGACGCTTCTCATCAGGTTTTCCAACGTTGAATTTTAGATTGTCTTAAAGGTGATAGTCTGGCGATGAAAACTGTGGCCGGTGGCAACACTTCTCGGGGCAGATTATGAATGTGGTCGCGTCGAGGAGGCCAATGGGAGGGCGGCTGGTTATGGGGGCCCGGGGAGGCTTCTGGCAGGGCGGCCAGGCTATGGGGGCCCGGGGAGGCTTCTGGCAGGGCGGCCAGGCTATGGGGCCGGGGAGGCTTCTGGCAGGGCGGCCAGGCTATGGGGCCCGGGGAGGCTTCTGGCAGGGCGGCCAGGCTATGGGGCCCGGGGAGGCTTCTGGCAGGGCGGCCAGGCTATGGGGCCCGGGGAGGCTTCTGGAAGGGCGGCCAGGCTATGGGGCCCGGGGAGGCTTCTGGCAGGGCGGCCAGGCTATGGGGGCCCGGGGAGGCTTCTGGCAGGGCGGCCAGGCTATGGGGGCCCGGGGAGGCTTCTGGCAGGGCGGCCAGGCTATGGGGCCCGGGGAGGCTTCTGGCAGGGCGGCCAGGCTATGGGGGCCCGGGGAGGCTTCTGGCAGGGCGGCCAGGCTATGGGGGCCGGGGAGGCTTCTGGCAGGGCGGCCAGGCTATGGGGCCCGGGGAGGCTTCTGGCAGGGCGGCCAGACTATGGGCCCGACGAGGCTTCACAGTCATAATGCCGTCACTGTAGCCGGAGACCCTGGAGAGGGCAACACACACAAGGCAGCACTCTAGAAACGTGTAAAACATGCACTCTTGCTTCACAATGAGTATAGTGCACTGGGGTATGTACATTAATAGTGCTAGAACGCTAGGGTGCACACACGCGCGCGCACGCACACACACAGTCGTTATCATTGTGTAGTAAATAAAGAAAATGTTTCATAGTAAAAATGCTAACTTTAAATTTAAAATAATTAAAAGTAAATCTCTCTCACAATAAGAGACTGTCCAAATTTGGAGGTCAGAATCTTGGGGTCAGCCTCGCCAAAATTTGCAGGGAAACTGGTCTGGGCTAGGGGATAGACACAGGCTGGTCAGGGTAGGCCTAAGTTAAATGCTTTAAGAAATATTAGCAATTATAAAAACACCATTCCATTCCAGAGTCACATGTGAAATATGGCGTGTCATTCACGTGAATTTGTTGCAGAAAAGAAACTGCTTTGATTCTTGCTAGGTCAGACTAAACATACGAGCTTAGTGCTTTCTTCAGACGTCTCTCATTGCCACACATTCATGTCTCTCGTGAGAGCTGTTTTTATAGTGTGGAAAGTGGCAAATTGAAACACAAATCCTGATTATTACACAAAACCAAACCTTTCCACATTTCTGTTCCGTCTATCATAATAGTTAAAATTACAACATTTGTGTCTTATAACTGTGTCGTAAATATGTTGAATTCTTATTAACCGTGACATTTGTTAAATTGAAAACCATTAATTCAAAACATGAACGTTCTAAATTCGAGCAGTAATATTAATTTATCCAGCACAGGACTAATACGTTCACGGCTCGGGTGATATTTAGCAAGTTGTCTATTGGCAGCTTAATTAAGATAATGAAACTTAAATAACAATGTCCGTAGAGTTTTGTCAGTGGTTAACTGTGTCTAGAATACAATAGCTAAATATTGATGTTGCTCTGACGTTTAAAACTCGGGTATAGAGCTGTGGCAAAGGGTATCTATCCATTTCAAGTGGGTGTCACTCCATCTCAAGCGGGTATCACTCCATCTCAAGCGGGTATGGGAACTGACACTATATAAACCCTCTGGATTATTATTAATATTATGTATATTTTAATTTAGAAGATAAGGTAATTACGAGGAACGAGCGCTCTATCTTATGACGATAGCACTTGGAAGAAAGGCGAGGACAATGAGCTTGAATATGACGAGGAGGAGGAAGGAATGGTGCCCAACCACTTTGACCGTCGCCGGCAGGAGACGAGGTCGTACCTGCACCGACCGCTCTTAAGTCAGGAATCCAGCGACGATCCTTCTTAAATTACGACCAGGAATGTGACAGGATACGCTCCTCAGGTTACGTGCGGCTTTGGCTTAAACAGGACCGCGAAGGGTCCCATAGATCGACCCGAACTGTTCGCCAGGAGAGCCAGTGAAGGAGTCCTTTTTCCCTATGAAAACATGGCTCACCTGTTCACAAGCGGCCATCAGTTTTCCACATAAGGCTCCGCCTGTTCTTCATGCGGAGGTTACCCGTTCTCCATGCGGGGTCCCCGCCTCGTCCGTATAAACCCCGCGTGTATATCAACATTAATACTGTGGTGAGTGCGTGTATACGCCACATGTATGAATATCAGCAGCTTTGCAATCAGTGTATTAAAGCGCACTACTCAGAATATCGGCGTGGAAGACCATGGGTCGCAGTGAGAATGCGTCAGGCTAGCAAATATCTCGAGAGGGAATGTGAGGATGCCGGAGTGGCTGAAGTGGATAGGGGATGGAAGGGAAGAGGATGGGGAAGGGGGAGAAGGAACCACGTGAGTAACACTGACAAAGACTGAACACTATGTTTACCGCACGTCTAGTGTTAATGAGCAAGAGTGCAACACAAGAGCCGCTATACAGTCTACACAAGAGCTCTGTAGTACACAGAGACAATACAATCTACTCTGGCACAATGCAATACCCAAGTGAGCTGTGTAGTATGCAAAACACATTCTACCAGAAATTAAGGTTGTGGACAATAATCAACAAAGCTTTATCTTTCTCTAGAAAGATGAAGTAGTCAGGTAAGGACGACTGGACTGTCTGCAGGCCAGATAAGGACGACTGGACTGTCTGCAGGCCAGATAAGGACGACTGGACTGTCTGCAGGCCAGATAAGGACGACTGGACTGTCTGCAGGCCAGATAAGGACTACTGGACTGTCGACACAACTAAATTCGCATGGGAAACTCGTTCAAATATAATATTTTCAAGTGTATTTATATGCTTTCATAATGGAAAAGCAAAATTTAAGTCTAAATCGCAATAAAGTCTTATTTGCAGCAATCATACCTTTCCTAACCCCCAACAATACAGCCGAATACAACCCAACAATATGAAGTTTTAACAGAGAGAAAACGAGCTTTGTCGAATCGTCGTGTGTGTGTACGATTCGACCATACCCAATGTCGTCGCGTCCTCGGGGAGGGGCGTCGCGTCCTCGGCCAGGGACGTCGCGCCCTTGTGCGAAGCTCGTGCTCTTAAACTCATAAACTACGTACCAAACAAATATTTGTTTAAAAAATATAAACAAATATTTGTGTTTACATAAACACAAATATTAGTCTCGAAATGATGACAGAAGTCTAGAAAATATCATGGACCTGCTGCATGGGTAACAGCTTTTCCTCCATATCAACCTACCCTGGCTTTGCGCCCTGGAGAGGGCACTCCAGACTGACAACCAGAGCGCAGCTCCATAGTCTCCTGAGACTGATGGATGCCATCTATAGTCTGGAAATGGTCTTCATTTGCTAGGGTGGGAGTTTGTTCCTGGGAGAAGCAGAATGTTAGTTAAATGAGCCATGAAAGGAAACCCTCCAGATGGCTCTGCAACGCTCTACAGAAAGTTTCGGTTGGATAGCAGTTATGGGTACTTCTGTGATCTTATTGTGCTGTCGAGTATTTGTTCTCAGCAACAAAGGATAAATGCTCACTTATCCAGCTCCCAAAACCTCTGTTTGAATCGAAAACTTACCTACTCCAGCATCTGCACAGTAGGCTTGTAGCATAATTCTAATTTATATTTGAGAAAAATCTGATTTTTGAGTACACGGTACGTTCATATTGAAGAATGCGTCAGTGGGGGTTGACCGCCGGGTGGACGAGCATTGCTTGAGGACTGGTTGCATTGTGAGCAACCGTGGCCTGGTTGATGGGAAAAAAAAGAGAGACTCGTACTTTTGAAGCCCGAGTTCGAATCTCCCATGACCCAAGTGAATGAAATCCCGCCAAATACACACCGAAACTACGACGTTGGTACAACGTTCGAACAAGTTTTAACACCTCCTAACCAGTTATAACAACCAATATAGCAAGTTGTAACACGTTCAAATATGTCATAAACACGTTAAGCCAAGATGTAACAACTTTATAACAAGTTGTAACAAGCGGAAAATAGACAGTTTCGGCCTCCAGCGCCACTGGAGGCCCGTGTAGCACCACTGGAGGCCCGTGTAGCACCACTGGAGGCCCGTGTAGCACCACTGGTGGCCCGTGTAGCACCACTGGAGGCCCGTGAAGCACCACTGGTGGCCCGTGTAGCACCACTGGTGGCCCGTGTAGCACCACTGGAGGCCCGTGTAGCACCACTGGAGGCCCGTGTAGCACCACTGGTGGCCCGTGTAGCACCACTGGTGGCCCGTGTAGCACCACTGGAGGCCCGTATAGCACCACTGGTGGCCCGTGTAGCACCACTGGTGGCCCGTGTAGCACCACTGGTGGCCCGTGTAGCACCACTGGTGGCCCGTGTAGCACCACTGGTGGCCCGTGTAGCACCACTGGTGGCCCGTGTAGCACCACTGGTGGCCCGTGTAGCACCACTGGTGGCCCGTGTAGCACCACTGGTGGCCCGTGTAGCACCACTGGTGGCCCGTGTAGCACCACTGGTGGCCCGTGTAGCACCACTGGTGGCCCGTGTAGCACCACTGGTGGCCCGTGTAGCACCACTGGTGGCCCGTGTAGCACCACTCGGTTTGTGTTTCCAGGGATGAGCCATGATAGGAAGCTGACAACTGGAACAAACGATGACCATTCACCCAGCTGGCCAGCCAGTCCGTATATTTCACTCAAGATACACAACATTCACAAAGCACTTGACCTTGAGCAATCAAGAGTGATAATCAAATAAAGGAATTATACTCGTCTCGAGAGCCTCTGTAGGTGCTTACCCCAAGAACAATGTTTATCGATTGTCTATGCTGCTATTTGAAAAAGAAGCGTGGGAATTATCCTGTTCTTTACGTGTGGCCTATTTCCAGAGTTCTAACCTCTGAAATTTCTGGTAATAAGTTGACCGGTTAGGCTGTTGCTGGCATTCAATGATCTGTTATTGTCCAACGATAATTGGCCAATATATAATTGTCCATTGGCCATATATAATTGTCCATCGTTCAATATATAATTGTCTATTGAACAAATCCACAAAGGCCGTGACGAGGATTCGAACCTGCGTCCGAGAGCATCCCAGACGGTGCCTGAATATAATTATCTATTGTCCTATATTACTGACCATATTGCCTGGCTACCGCGGGCGTCCTCAGAATGTGTCTCACGATGCTGACTGCTGAGCCGGTTGTAAATGCTGACTGTTGGCGCGTTTGGAGAAGCGATTGTGCTGCTGCTGCCGAGGGGGAAGGTTGTGACTGACGGAGGTGAGACCGGCAGGGTGCGACAGAAAAGGCTTGGGGGGGGGGGAGGCTATCTTGAAACGATTTCGGGGCTTTAGTGTCCCCGCGGCCCGGTCCTCGACCAGGCCTCTACCCCCAGGAAGCAGCCCGTGACAGCTGACTAACTCCCAGATACCTATTTACTGCTAGGTAGCAGGGGCATCAGGGCGAATGAATCTCTGTCCATTATTTGTCGCAGGCGCCCGGGATTGAACCTGGGACTAGAGGATCACGCGTCCAGTGTTCAGCCACCGGTTCCTGGCTAGTTCCAACCCTCCAAAATAATCATCTTGGTGATAGCCAATCGTTTATGGTCATCGTTAATAGCCATTGTGTTACCGGAATGTAAGTTAAGATCAACAATGACATCGGACAACATATTGACCTGGCAGTGCGTGTGTAGCACATAGGAAGAAAGCAAACATTAAATCAACGTTTAACATCCATCTTAAGAACTCCTTAAGAAAATCAAAACCGCTCGAGGGGAAAGATTCACGAAAGCACTTACGCAAGCACTTACGAACTTGTACATCTTTTCTCAATCTTTGGCGGCTTTGTTTCCATTTATTAAACAGTTAATGAGTTCCGAAGCACCAGGAGGCTGTTTATAACAATAACAACAGTTGATTGACAAGTTTTCATGCTTGTAAACTATTTAATAAATGTAACCAAAGCCGTCAAAGATTGAGGAAAGGTGTACAGGTTCGTAAGTGCTTGCGTGACCGCTTCGTGAATCTGGCACGAGGCCAATAATGAGGTACACAGCACTTAGCAAGCACTCCGCGTCACTGTGTAACAGAAAACGTAACTGGAAAATGTGCAAACGTTTGCAACTAGACAAGTGCCAGAATACAGGGAACTACGTGGACAGACTAAGGGAACAGCCTCTCATCTCATTAGCAACATGAAGGGCCAGAGAAGACATTATCACGACATTAAAGATACTGACAAGAAGACACAAAATGGACCAGGACAGCCTCTTGAAATTGAGAGAAAGCAGGACAAGAGGACAATGAAGACCAACTAACACACCAGAAGATGGAGAGAGGACAACGATTCGGTCGTTTTCAGAGAACACACGTAGCACCGCTGGAGGCCCGTGTAGCACCACTGGAGGCCCGTGTAGCACCGCTGGTGGCCCGTGTAGCACCACTGGTGGCCCGTGTAGCACCACTGGAGGCTCGTGTAGCACCACTGGTGGCCCGTGTAGCACCACTGGTGGCCCGTGTAGCACCACTGGTGGCCCGTGTAGCACCACTGGTGGCCCGTGTAGCACCACTGGTGGCCCGTGTAGCACCACTGGTGGCCCGTGTAGCACCACTGGAGGCCCGTGTAGCACCACTGGAGGCCCGTGTAGCACCACTGGAGGCCCGTGTAGCACCGCTGGAGGCCCGTGTAGCACCACTGGTGGCCCGTGTAGCACCACTGGAGGCCCGTGTAGCACCACTGGAGGCCCGTGTAGCACCACTGGAGGCCCGTGTAGCACCACTGGAGGCCCGTGTAGCACCACTGGTGGCCCGTGTAGCACCACTGGAGGCCCGTGTAGCACCACTGGAGGCCCGTGTAGCACCACTGGAGGCCCGTGTAGCACCACTGGTGGCCCGTGTAGCACCACTGGAGGCCCGTGTAGCACCACTGGTGGCCCGTGTAGCACCACTGGTGGCCCGTGTAGCACCACTGGTGGCCCGTGTAGCACCACTGGTGGCCCGTGTAGCACCACTGGTGGCCCGTGTAGCACCACTGGTGGCCCGTGTAGCACCACTGGTGGCCCGTGTAGCACCACTGGTGGCCCGTGTAGCACCACTGGTGGCCCGTGTAGCACCACTGGAGGCCCGTGTAGCACCACTGGAGGCCCGTGTAGCACCACTGGAGGCCCGTGTAGCACCACTGGAGGCCCGTGTAGCACCACTGGAGGCCCGTGTAGCACCACTGGTGGCCCGTGTAGCACCACTGGTGGCCCGTGTAGCACCACTGGTGGCCCGTGTAGCACCACTGGTGGCCCGTGTAGCACCACTGGTGGCCCGTGTAGCACCACTGGTGGCCCGTGTAGCACCACTGGTGGCCCGTGTAGCACCACGGGAAGCCCGTGTAGCACCTCTGGCCTGAACACTGTAACGCAGACACAGGACGCGTGGCCAGCCAGTTGTGTGAGCGGCCAGCCAGGTATATGAGGGGTCTGCCAGGTGTGTGAGCGGCCTGCCAGGTATATGAGGAGTCTGCCAGGTGTGTGAGCGGCCTGCCAGGTATATGACGGGCCTGCCAGTTGTGTGAGCGGCCTGCCAGGTGTGCAAGCAGTGATGGGGGGCTACTGGCAAGCCGCAGGCCACTCTGCCTTCTGCGTGTCCCTGGCTGCTACTGCCCTCAGCCTCCCGGCCCCGCTCGGCCCCGTCCGGCCCGGGTCGAGGCCGCCAGGCCGGCTGGATGGTGCGGGGAAGAGTCTGGCTGTGGGCACCGGGGTGAGAGACACCCCCCACAACCCCCTCTCACCCCCAACCCTCACGTGGTAAGCCCCCTTCCCCCCACTATCTACCCCCCCCCCCCTCCCCTCCCCCAAACCCTACACACCCACTCCACTTTTTTCACCCCTATTGTCTTTCTCCCCCTCTTCCTTTCTTCACTCTTCCTTCCTCTTCTATTCTTGTGTTTTTCCCTAACTTCCCTCTTCATCCCCCCCGCCCTTCCCTCTTGGAACTGCTGGTTCCCCCTGGCCGCTCCCCCTCATCTCGAGACCCTCCCTAGACGTTGTTCCAACTGTTCCAGTGGTCACCGGTGCTGTTCCAGTGGTCACCGGTGCTGTTCCAGTGGTCACCGGTACTGTTCCAGTGGTCACCGGTGCTGTTCCAGTGGTCACCGGTGCTGTTCCAGTGGTCACCGGTGCTGTTCCAGTGGTCACCGGTGCTGTTCCAGTGGTCACCGGTGCTGTTCCAGTGGTCACCGGTGCTGTTCCAGTGGTCACCGGTACTGTTCCAGTGGTCACCGGTGCTGTTCCAGTGGTCACCGGTGCTGTTCCAGTGGTCACCGGTGCTGTTCCAGTGGTCACCGGTACTGTTCCAGTGGTCACCGGTACTGTTCCAGTGGTCACCGGTGCTGTTCTTCCCGTCCTTCAGGTCACTTGATCCAGCAGCGTCCTTAGCAGGAGGCCCTCAAGTCTGTTCAGGAGGCGGGCGGTGCTGGCGCGAACTCAGCGACATCAGGTTGTCTATTGCTAAGGTGGAGGTGTTGTGGGGCTTGCTGGTGTGTGTGTCGCTTGGGGAGCTGACTGGTTTGTGCTGTTGTGGGGAGGTGTGGTGGGCTCTCGGGCTGTTGTGGGGGGCTCACTGCCTGTTGTGCTGTTGTGGGGAGGTGTGGTGGGCTCTCGGGCTGTTGTGGGGGGCTCACTGGCTGTTGTGCTGTTGTGGGGAGGTGTGGGGAGCTCACTGGCTGTTGTGGGGAGGTCACTGGCTGTTGTGTGGAGCTCACTGGCTATTGTGGGGGGCTCACTGGCTGTTGTGGGGAGCTCACTGGCTGTTGTGGGGAGCTCACTGGCTGTTGTGGGGAGCTCACTGGCTGTTGTGGGGAGCTCACTGGCTGTTGTGGGGAGCTCACTGGCTGTTGTGGGGGGCTCACTGGCTGTTGTGGGGGGCTCACTGGCTGTTGTGGGGAGCTCACTGGCTGTTGTGGGGAGCTCACTGGCTGTTGTGGGGGGCTCACTGGCTGTTGTGGGGGGCTCACTGGCTGTTGTGGGGGGCTCACTGGCTGTTGTGGGGGGCTCACTGGCTGTTGTGGGGAGCTCACTGGCTGTTGTGGGGGGCTCACTGGCTGTTGTGGGGGGCTCACTAGCTGTTGTGGGGAGCTCACTGGCTGTTGTGGGGGCTCACAGGTTGTTGTGCTGTTGTGGAGTGGCTCACTGGCTGTTGTGGAGTGGCTCACTGGCTGTTGTGGAGTGGCTCACTGGCTGTTGTGGCGGGGACCTCACTGGCTTGTAACACCTGTAGTGGCTTACTGTAATGTTGTACCGCTGAAGGGAGCTTACTGGCTTGTATTGAAAAACCTTTACGAATGACGATCAAGGGTTTGGACCTTGAGCCTTGCGTCACAATGTGATGGGGCTTGCACACAGGTTTAACAGCGGCGGCGGCGATACACGACTGTGATGTGGTAGAAATGTTGATTCGTAATAGACCGTGTAACGAGTTTTCGAGTGTGGCGGGGCGGTGGTGAGTGCCCCTGCAGCCACACACGGCTCAAGTACTCTACAGTGCCCTAGGGCACCAGTTGCCCTCTCTGCGCTCAGGCACTCTACAGCACTACACCACCTGCGTTCCTCACACTGTTCACGCCTACAGTTCTCGTGGGCTACATACCGGAGAGTCCTGAGCCTCTTGTGTGGCTCTACGGCTCTAAGTTAGTACTCCGAGCGATGCTTTTAATGGGCCTTCCCTGAGGCTCTGACCAGCTGGCGGGAATGCCAATCTCATCATTCTACATGGCACCCATATGACAGGGCCAGCTCCTGTCACTGGCAGACTTATCTTGGTGGCACTCCTAGTTACACAAAGGATGTGAGCTTGTCTCATAACTGCTGTATTGTGGACAAAGGTGGACACATTTCGAGAAACTTTTAAGCGATAACGAGAGTTTGTTGAGTTGAGAGAAAGATCTTTTAATTTATTAGATTAGATTAGATTTAGATTTTTTATTCAGGTAAAGGTGCATACATTGAAGATGAGTTACTAAGATAATGTTGGATTTAGAGATAGAGCTAGTACATACAATACCTAAAGCCTCTAGTACGCATACCGTTTCGGGCAAATGTATGCAAAATATTACACAGAAAGAATGAAAGAAAAAAAGCTACAGATGGTGTGCCTTCAGACAAGTACCGTGAGGAGGTACCATGGACCGACAAAGATGTCGCCTTAGTCGACAACTAAGGGAGTCGACAAGAATATCCTCATGGTCGGGAGCTCCGGATTAGCAATCTGAACAGATGTACTCACCCAGCGCTCCTTGCCGAGGAGAATGAGGATGTGGTTCCTAGCAGGTTCCGAAGGCATATAACCTTGTGTGCCACACTTGCTGGGGATGTTAACACTGCCACAGTTTTGGCAGCACTGGTGACACTGAAAGAGGGAACTGAAGGCGTGACACAACAATGAGACACAATAACGTGGCTGAAGATATAATGACCAAAACCACACACCATAAAGATGGAGAATCGAGGACGTTTCGGTCCGTCCTGGATCATTAATAAGTCGTGTGTGGGTTGTCGTGTCAGGACGGATCGAAACGTGTTCGTTTCTCCATCTTCTGATGCTTGGTTTGGTCACGGAGATATTATCTAAATTTAGATAATATCTAAATGACTAAATTTAGATTAAATCTAAATGACAGTCGCTGCAAGAGTTTACAAGGACCACGGGGGGGGGGGGACCAACACGGGTGTCATTTTGCCTACCAAGAAGAAATGACAATGAATGCCTTTTTGGTCCAGTTAGCCGGTAGGAGAGAAAGTTATCAACTCAATATAATTCCTCGATAATTGGGAAATATTCTAAGGTAACTTTACCAAGTATACTAGGTTGTGGTGTATTTGTCTAGGGGAAGTATATTAGGGGCGGAGTGCATTTATTCAGGTCAGCGGTGGAAGTGTGAACAGATTGAATACAAAAAGATAAGTTTTACAATATTTAAGGGTATAAACCTTAGAGGATAATGGTCTGATTTTTTTAAGGTTTAGATAATAGAGGAAGCATATTAATCCGCAAATGACTAATACTGAGAAAAATCAGCGCGAATACTGAGCAAAATTAGCGCGAATAATACCTCAGTAGAATTAAAAAAACTGCAAACATACCAATTTCATCCTCTGGACAGCAGAAAACGTGGCAATCAACAGTTATAAATTTGAGCGGTGAATTTCATGCAATAGGGTGGTAGGAGACTCGAACACTGCCCTCAATAGTACGAGCCGGTTGCCCTATCAAAGGTCAATCAGGTTGTAAGTCGCAAAATAATACTACTTATAGCAACTATTTAAAAATTCACAAAAATAAAATATTCCACCCATGAATATTCAGGCTGAGGAGACGTGAAAAAAATCTATGATAGCCTAAATTAGGCCTAGGGGTTGGTAGGAGAGGTTACATTCTTTAGCTACTTTTATACATTTTAGTAAACCATTTGGGACAGTTTACAAAATGTAAATTTTTTAGGGGGGGAGGGGAGTCCAACAGTCTATTTTTGATCGTTCGACCAAACAGTTGATATACAAGTCCAGTTGATATACAAGTCCAGTTGATATACAAGTCCAGTTGATATACAAGTCCAGTTGATATACAAGTCCAGTTGATATACAAGATATTGTTATAGGAGGAGGGACTGAAATAATCACATTGACTAATGCTTTACATATCTCTAGTTGCTGCAGTATATGGAAATATAGGATATAATGGTATAAGTAAGGTACGTTCTTCAAGAAGGTGCCTCACTTCTTCAAGACGTCGTCCCTTCACTTTCTAGTGTGTGGTCTGGTCAACATACTTCAGCCACGTTATTGTGACTCCTCGTCTGTATAAGTTCTTCAAATTTATGTTGACTTCAAAAGAAGCTTTTGAAATCAACAAATCGACCTCGATAAAAGGCAAAACGTGTATGAACACACTCTGGCTTCCTGTCCCCGACACACTGAATTATTAAAAAACAGTTTGTGGGTGCAGCCTACATTTGTCACTCCGTAAAGAAATGCAACTGTTTTTGGCAAACCAGGACCCCGATTTATCAAATACACACACGTCCACTGACGAAACCTGTACATCTTATCTCGATCATCACAGCCTGATTTGTATTGATTACAGTTTACGAACTTGGAGACATCGTAACTTAAGGTCATTATTACACACCTCGTAGTGCCTCTGAGCTCGTAAACGCCTTAATAATTGCAAACCAAGTCACCATCATTGATGAAAGATGCACTGGTTTCGAAGGTGAACGCGTAAATACTTGCTCAGTCCTGACCCATACACACCCAAACAATCCAACCTAACTTGTCGAGGCCGACGCATGAAAAAAAACGCCATTATTAATATGCTCTAATTTTTATTTAATTCCTCGCATTTGTAAACTGTTAGTCGATTGCGTTGAAAATGCGACGCATCAGGCGTGATGAACGGTTAACTTGAGATGATTTCGGGGCTTTAGTGTTCCCGCGGCCCGGTCCTCGACCAGGCCTCCACCCCCAAGAAGCAGCCCGTGACAGCTGACTAACTCCCAGTTACCTATTTACTGCTAGGTAACATGGTCTTCAGGGTGAAAGAAACTCTGCCCATTGTTTCTCGCCGGTGCCCGGGATCGAACCCGGGACCACAGGATCACGCGTCCAGTGTTCTGACCGCTCAGCCACCGGCTCCTGGTGAGGTCTGGGTCACCCAGACTGAACAACTAACCGACCATCGTCTGTTTACAATATTATGGAGCTCATTACAAACACAAATCACAATAGCGTGATGCATCAAATGAACAAATCCACAAGGGCCGTGACGAGGTTCGAACCCTAGTCACGGCCCTTGTGGATTTGTTGTAATGGAGCTCATCTTTACATTAAATACTCCAACCCACACACCAGATAAAAGTGAACACATTTCGGTCCAGGTGTTCGACCTGGTCCGAAGCCTCGCTGTTTTTTATTTCATACGTGAGTTGACTTGTGAGTGTTTCAGCTACATTGTGACATTCGTTACACATTCTATATTCCAGTTTAATGGATGTTACTACTGACAAACATACTGAGTGGCCATCAGGAAGTCTCTGGTAGTTCAGGATCCCTTGATTGTTTCAAGCGTAGGTTAAACATATATATGAATGGGATTGGGTGGAAATAAATAGGATGGGTGGAAATTGGGTGGAAATAAATAGGAGGCCTATTGGCCCATCGTATGGGCCAATAGGCCTTCTGCAGTTACCTTCATTCTTATGTTCTTGTGTTGTTATTGTTTATTTATCTCGATAACTTAATGAACGTCATGAAATATTGGCAGATGTTTCTAGTGATGTACTCGCCTAGTTGTGGTTGCGAGGGTTGAGCTTTGGCTCTTTGGTCCCGCTTGGGTATCCATAGTCTCGCTCTCAATGACTCCATGTCTCTTGACTATTAAGGAAAACTGCATCTGTTAAATCATTTAAGAAAATCGTTCAAGTATAGGTATAAAATTTCTGCCTAAGTGTCTTCGGTTTTAACAATCCGTTCTTGTCAATGTTCTTGAAAGCAATTTACAACAATAGCCAAAAATTTACTGGTGAATAAAGCAAGAGTGATGTTTACGTCTGAACGTCAACACCCACAAATATATAAAATCAAAATAAACATCATTCATCCCCTACACAAAGTTCTGCCATTCACTGAATCATTGGCAAATATATATCTCAAAAAGTGAAGACTTTCGAAACATCTTATTCGGAGTTATTCTAATGGGTACAAGAAATTTTATGCACTTTTAAAAAAATTCAATCTTGGATAGACAGCTGAAGATTTGTATTCTTCAATAAAAACTAAGATTGACTTAAGCGTGAAGTTAGAGCCGTATTTGGCCATACTCTACATTATAATACTCCATTTTGTTTAACTAAATTAAAAATAATTGTTATATTTACCAATTTAGCATTATGCAAATAAGTATATTTTGTCCATCATTGATTTGTATGCTATTTTTAGCATTAAATAAATTGAGTATTATCAAATGAAATGGTAAGTTTTGCAAATGGCAACAAAATTGACCACCTGATGCTTGAAATATTTAAATGTCATAATATTCTTAAAATTAAGTTGCTGATAGTATATATCAAGGCAATATATGTTATTAATTATTGACTTCTAACACAGAATTCCCAGATTTATAAATTACATTTTTAGACGAATCACTGATATCTTCCGTATTTTGTCCTTGTATGGGATATATCGTTTATTCATTATAGTAAACACTCTCTTTCAGTACCCTTTCCTCCGTTTTATGAGCTTGTGGAGAAGAAGTTCTTGTAAAATAATCTCATGGTGGGGGGAAGCGTGTTGTGTTAGTTTGTATCTTCAGGTTGCATGGCGTTTCGACTTTCCTTCTTAGGGTGTCTTCATGAAACCATTGGAGAAGCTAGGATCCGGCCTGCCTTACCCTACAGTGTTCTCGTCGACTTGCTTCCATTCGAGCTGTGGCTGAGAGCACACATCTTCCTAGCTTGTAAGCAACACCTCCTCTGTGACCTATCTGTGCAGCACTGTTCATTTAGGCACATCCGATTGTTTGTTTCTAGTGAGACTGTAGGGATGAAACCTTGCGGTCCTTTCATGCTAGTACTTTAGAAAGGCATCTCCCATCTTCTCCATCTCTTAAGGGAAAGCGTCACAGGAATTCTGCTTCAAACGCTTCTTTCAGCTCCTGCGAGGGTCTGACCGCGTTACTCTGTGTAAAAATGTGTCAGCTCCCTGCAGTTATGGCGGTTCAGTTCAAGGCGACTAAGACGTTTTGCTCAATAGTACCCATGTAGAATGTTTGCAAACAGTACGCCTAGGGGAGAACCATACGCCCATCTACTGGCTTACATGTGCCCATCCGGGCTCAGGAGGGGTGCCTCCTTAGTACATGCTTGGTGTAGTTTCCTCAGGCTATTTTCTGGCATGTCAAGGGGAGGACATGCCGGGGCTCGATACACCCGGTCCACTAACATCCCGATCGTTTCATCCCCAGGTACGTTAGTAAACAGTGAGTCTACGTCCCAAATATCTTATACCCTTAAACTTGTTCCCCGCAGAAGTCAACAAAATTCATATCGGGTAATTCAGTCTGCGAAGTTGCACGGGACCATGAATAGTTTCAGTCGTAAGCCAGTTTGAGCTCTCTTCGGCCAGTCTGTACGTGGTTTTGGTATATGGCTGCTAATTGGCCGAGTTGGGTTTTCAGGCTTATGCGCTTTGACGTTTTACATACTATACCGGTTTATATTATCCACAAAAATTTTTGGTCAGGGTGGTGCCGCATTTCTTGTCATTCACAGTTTCAGTCAACATGTTGACCTTTGTTTTAAATTTGGCTGTAGTGTCTTTCGTTATTCTTTGGAATTTAGTTTTGTTAGAGAGTATGTGGTTCATTTCGCCAGATATTCGCTTTTCTGAAAGGATGACGTATATTTGCGCCTTGTCGCCCTCTCCTGACAACTATCTCCTGGTTCTCACGAAGGCTCTTGGCTGCCCGCTTTGAGCTCGGAGGCATCAGTCTGTTACTTCTGTAGTTGCTCGATTTCTTTCCTCCTTCTGCGATAATCTCAGCTTGTACTGATTTCTGTTTGTGGTGACCAAACTTCTTTTGTTCTTTGAGTTCAAATATGTCGTCCAACAGGACTCCAACTCCACATTCCGGCCACTACTCTGTGTCTGGCCATACGTGCAGTTTATACCAGATTTAGAGAGTAATTGAGTCCTCATGAGTCTGACATAGCCTGCAAGTTCGGACAGCTTAAATACCTGCATACCTGCAGGCGATCTTCAAACTCTGTCACGTTCATCCGTTGTTCTTTTTAGTTTTAACTAAAGTGTTTGAAAATGTAATAATTTTACGAACCGCCTCAGTTTTCAGCTGTCAGACTAAGAAATAAAGAGGGTGAATTTTGGAGAATTGATTTTTAATTTACCGTCATCAGTAAAAACCAACCTATGGATAATGGAAAATTCGTGTTAAGATTTTAATCTGTTTTGGTCGGTCATATTTAATAAACAATAATATACCTATATAGATATCTCTATATTACTGTGAGGCCTGTACCACCTATGGTGCCAATGTGGGGACTCATAGCCTCGGAGAAGAAATAAAAAGTATTCAGATGACTAGACCTTGTGGTTTCCATCACTACACTAATATATCTTTTTCCACCACCCCCATTCTTTTATATGTACACAACTATATATATTTGTTTTATTTGAACTTTGTTACAAAAAATGAAGT
>WNGS01167372.1:5111535-5131739 GCA_020271785.1 Procambarus virginalis | reverse complement strand
TGTTTTCATTTTTAACATGATGCCTTGAGGTGCTTCCGGGGCTTAGCGTCCCCCGCGCCCGGTCGTCCATCAGGCTTCCTATAGCCTATATGATAGGCTATAATATAATATATAGGGGTCCCTGAGAGGTGTTCCGCGTCCACATGCTCATACGGTGAATGACTTCACAAGAGTATAAAAAAAAGGTCCGCTACGGGCTCACCATAGCCGGTGCTGCTTGGAACTTTTTATTCCAAGTAGTAATCTTAACCACCAACAACAACAACGTCACAAGAGTAATTAACGCAAACTCTATACACAATCTTAAGTATTACCAATTTAAATGTTACAAAAAAATAATAGTAAGAAAACAGTAATAACATTTGCGGCATCCGCGGACTTCTACATATAGGGTACAAAGATGCTTATCATAAGTTGTCGAGTTCCTCCAGCTCCTCAGATGGCGGGCAGGAACCCTGGATGCAGTGCGCATTTCCCCTCTGTATTGCCACGCTGAGGCGCTGGAAAAGAAAGCTGGCAGCTCTAGGGTCCCTTGTTGTTTCAATGAGCCTAGAACCCAGTTCCTTCAAAAAACTGGTAGCACTTTTACCCCAGGCGCCGAGTGTCTCAGAAGCAATGGGGACAAAATTGCAGTGGTGATCCAGTTCTCTGTACTTACGGGATTTGGCTGCTTCCCTGTGGGTGGCAGCGCCACCTGGTTGTGCAACACTGAGGTCAATGTAGGTGTTAGCCATGGTTGATACGCACGTGTAGTCCCAGTCCCATACCAACTGCTTGCCGTTCTTCCAGGGGTTCACTGTGATACCATCCGGGCGACCAATAAAAACATCAGAGTTACGGGGCGTTAGGTAACGGGGCTCCCTTTCAGCTGGGCATCCAGCTGTGGTGAGGCTCCTCTTGATGATGTCGTTAACTTCACTGTGCCTCGAGTGCCATCCCTCTGTGCTTTGGCAAAGTAGGCCATGGTGGCCGTACCTGTCAGCCACCACCTCGCCGCAAATACACTTATATCTGGTGTGGATTGGGGCAGCAAGGCGGAGGGCCACAGCAATTCGAAGGGCGTGTGGTGTGAGACGCGTGCCAGTTGCTGACATTGGAAACAGGAAATTCCCTGCATGTGGGGCTGCTACTGCTGTGAGGCGAGCAATGTTGTGTTGTTTTGTTGCAGCACCCAGGCACTCTGCAGCAACTTGGTCTACAATGGGGCCATCCCAGCTGGATTGCTTGTGGGCTTTTGGGGATGGTGGTTGAGGTGATGGGCCTGCACGAGAGGCCCACTCTGTGGCACAGCGTGTAAAATTGGGATCGTATGTGTATATAAAAGATATACAGTATATATATATATATATATATATATATATATATATATATATATATATATATATATATATATATATATATATATATATATAATATGCAGATACTTCACAGAGCAGTCTCTCGTCCTCAACCATTGATTACGCTCCACAAAACATACAGCTGGCGGGTACATGCGCTCAGGAAAATATATAAAGAACCGCAGAATATCTCTCCAACACACACAGTCTAGTTACCCCGGCTAATGACGCTACAAAAAAAATTAAAAAGTGTTTTCCTAACGGGTACATTTTAATGAGGGAGTTCCTGAGCATATGTTGTTCTGAGACGCATTTGTCTTAAAGACGACCCTCGGGTAGCGGATAATCCTGCCTCCTGATGGTCCTCCCCACCCTCCCCGAGCTGGCCTATTCCCAAAAGATATACACTGCTCCACATACACACAAACACTCACATATATACACACCAGATATTAGAAAGAATTTTTTTAGTGTCAAAGTGGTTGGCAAATGGAATGCATTTGGAAGCGATGTGGTGGAGGCTGACTCCATACATAGTTTCAAGCGTAGATATGATGGAGCCCAATAGGCTCAGGAATCTGTACACCTGTTGATTGACGGTTGAGAGGCTGAACCAAAGAGCCAGAGCTCAACCTCCGCAAGCACAATTAGGTGAGTACAGCTCGAAACACTAACGCCCATGTATGTATATTCTGTCTGCCCGCTGAAAGATCGAAGAGTTAAGGGGACACATGACCACCACATACAAGATTCTCAGAGGAATTGATGGGGAAGATAAAGACCGTTTATTAAACACAAGGGGCACACGTACTTGGGGACACAGATGGAAATTGAGTACCCAAATGAGCCACAGGGACATTAGAAATAACTTTTTAGTTTCAGAGTAGTTAACAAATGGAATGCTTTAGGCAGTGATGCGGTGGAGGCTGACTCCATATTCCATATACAGTTTTAAGTGTAGATATGATAGAGCCCAATAGGCTCAGGAACCTGTACACCAGTTGATTGACGGTCGAGAAGCGGGACCAAAGAGCCGAAGCTCGACCCCCGCAAGCACAACTAGGTGAGTACACATCTCCCCACACTCCAATGCAGGTGCTTTCGGTGGGGTGGGTATGGAACCAGGCGGCCGGGGTGGGTATGGAACCAGGCGGCCGGGGTGGGTATGGAACCAGGCGGCCGGGGTGGGTATGGAACCAGGCGGCCGGGGTGGGTATGGAACCAGACGGCCGGGGTGGGTTTGAAACCAGACGGCCAGCGTGGGTATGGAACCAGACGGCCAGCGTGGGTATGGAACCAGACGACCGGGGTGGGTATGGAACCAGACGACCGGGGTGGGTATGGAACCAGACGACCGGGGTGGGTATGGAACCAGACGACCGGGGTGGGTATGGAACCAGACGACCGGGGTGGGTATGGAACCAGGCGGCTGGCGAGGGTGTTGGACCCGGCAACAAATTAGTGTGTGTGTGGGCAGGCGCGTGCCGCCTCTGGTGTCACGTCCATCAATACACCACAACACCTCTCACCATTTTTCCTCCCGGAGGGTGTAGGAAACCCATACACCCGAGCCACGTGTGAGCAACGAGGAGCAAGTACACAGACGGGATCTCTGAGCAAGGCCACCGTATTGCGCTGAAGAGAAAACAATAAATATTGTTTTTTTAAAGTGCCATTTTGCACGCTGAGGCGGCCATCTTGTGAGGTGAGTCGGCCTACGCAGTCCGGGCTATCGAACGGGCCGCTGCCCCCAACCCCCCATCCCCACCAAATACCCCCCCTCCTCCCCTCGCACTGACGCACCCAACCCCCCCTATTTTCTGAGCCTCCACTTTCCTATGCAGCACCGAGCTGCTCGTGTCGGCCCAACTGCCCCCAACGTAAGACACGCTAACACGACCCAAAACCCCATCACCGCCACCTCTTGAGTCTCGCCCACGCTTGTTACTCCAGCACTGAGACAGCTTTTTCTGAACCCTCGCGCCTTTACCAACTCACCTACACCCCTTCCTCGTTCCTACTCACCTACACCCACCCCCGCCCACTCGCTCTCACTCACCTGCACGCCCGCACTCACCCACCCACTCCACCCCCAGCTCGCCAAAACCCAACAAAACTCTAATATATTTGACCCGGTTGTCTTCTGGTATCCGCCCTTGGCTAGAATCTTTCTTATTAACACACTTCCTGGAGTGCTCTGAGGCACTCCAGGTGCGTGCTAGTTCACTGTGCACTCCAGACTCCTCCTGTGAGAGGTAGTTTATTGTGCACCCCATACTCATCCTGTGAGCGCTAGTTTATTGTGCACCCCATACTCATCCTGTGAGCGCTAGTTTATTGTGAACCCCATACTCATCCTGTGAGCGGTAGTTTATTATGCACCCCATACTCATCCTGTGAGTGGAAGTTTATTGTGAACCCCATACTCATCCTGTGAGCGGTAGTTTATTGTGCACCCCATACTCATCCTGTGAGGGCTATTGACTTCTGTAGGGTTATTAAGGCCACCATAACAGCATACTGACCAACCAACAAGTATTCTTGACGTCCTGAACATGTTCCATATTCTCCGTGCATAAGCTAATGATCATATAGTAACAATTCTTAATATATTACCATTTATAAATTCAATTATTATTATTTATATTATCATTATTTATTATTATTATTATTATTATTATTATTATTATTATTATTATTATATATTATTATTATTATTATTGTGTTTGATGTTTCAATATTAAACATACTCTGAAAAAAGTATTTAGTAAACTGTGAAGGACTGTATGGGAATTCCTACACACGTTCTTGAGATAATAAAATCTTTTGTCTCCCTTGAGCTGTATGATTTAAGATTTTTATCAGACTATCTATTAATAATAAAAATAATTACATATAATCCCTTTACCGCCTGAGCGACGCTCATATATAAAGGGCCTTTGAATGCAGTTTTATTTTATCAGTTTTTGTG
Organism: Procambarus virginalis; assembly: GCA_020271785.1. Classification (NCBI taxonomy): domain Eukaryota; kingdom Metazoa; phylum Arthropoda; class Malacostraca; order Decapoda; family Cambaridae; genus Procambarus; species Procambarus virginalis. Next base: position 5,127,431 of record WNGS01167372.1, on the reverse strand, counting down.
TTTCGAAATAAATCCTTTACTGAACTTGATTAATCAATAGACTCAAGATTACGGGGTTTTAGCGGCATTAATATTTATATTTTTTTATCTTTTTTTATTTGAGTGTGGAGAGGGTACCCATGACGTCACTGTTTCATCTGGTTGGAAGGACGTTATTCTCTTCGATATAACGAGGGATAACGAATGTCTGAGGCTACAGATGTTTAATGTTGACATTTGAAGTCACAGCTGTTGTTGACATCCAGTGGCACAGCTGTTGTTGACATCCAGTGTCACAGCTGTTGTTGACATCCAGTGTCACAGCTGTTGTTGACATCCAGTGGCACAGCTGTTGTTGACATCCAGTGTCACAGCTGTTGTTGACAACCAGTGTCACAGCTGTTGTTGACATCCAGTGTCACAGCTGTTGTTGACATCCAGTGTCACAGCTGTTGTTGACATCCAGTGTCACAGCTGTTGTTGACATCCAGTGTCACAGCTGTTGTTGACATCCAGTGCACAGCTGTTGTTGACATCCAGTGTCACAGCTGTTGTTGACATCCAGTGGCACAGCTGTTGTTGACATCCAGTGTCACAGCTGTTGTTGACATCCAGTGTCACAGCTGTTGTTGACATCCAGTGTCACAGCTGTTGTTGACATCCAGTGTCACAGCTGTTGTTGACATCTGAGGTCACAGCTGTTAACGTGGACATCACTTACGAACGGACTAATAGCTTCGTTCTCACTAAATTGGAAATGTTTAGTACGAGCCTAAGTGAAACTTAAGACTAGTTGGCTTACCTTTGCAGAGCCTGCAATGATGATTAGTTATGTTGCTCATTCTGTATATATTTTATTAGGATTTTATTGGGTTGACAGGTAATTTTGTTGCATAGGCTTGCACTCACAAATTGGTTTAGATGTTTATTAATATACTTCATAATAACAGCTAGTCAAGGTTGACTTGTGCATTATTTTGCATGCTGTATTGTTGCATTAGGGTAGTTAAATGTAGTATGAATATGTTTCAGTTCCTTGAGAGGTAAAGAATAAATTAAATTTGCATATTGTGATTTTCGCGTGTAGCATTAATTTTTTTTTTTTTTTTTTGCAGATTAACTAGTTTAAAGAACCAGCCGACCTGGGGAGCCGGTCGGCCGAGCGGACAGCACGCTGGACTTGTGATCCTGCGGTCCCGGGTTCGATCCCGGGCGCCGGAGAGAAACAATGGTCAGAGTTTCTTTCACTCGATGCCCCTGTTACCTAGCAGTAAAATAGGTACCTGGGTGTTAGTCAGCTGTCACGGGCTGCTTCCTGGGGGTGGAGGCCTGGTCGAGGACCGGGCCGCGGGGACACTAAAGCCCCGAAATCACCTCAAGATAAGACCTAGTTAATGTTTTCAAATAATTGTTGTTGCAGCCTGTCCTCAGGCAAGGCTCGTCCAACCGGCGATCGACCCCAAAAACGCAATCACCAATTTTAATATTCAATATATTAATAATATTAATAAAATATTTTTAATATTCAATATCTGTAGTTTTTCAAATATAAAATGATATTATTTCATACTAGAATGTGTTGAATAGTCAGGCCTAACTTAGTTTAGGTGGTTAGGTTCGGTTGGCCATAAATTGGTATTTTGCAGTACGTGAATTAAGCATTTAGAGACGCGGGATTCGAACAGAGGACGTGAGCGAAGCACTGCTCGTGAAACTTACATACGACATCAGTTGTGAGTCGTGTTTAAAGGTGTTTTTCATTTATTTATTTATTTTTTATTTATTTATATACAAGAAGGTACATTGGGGGTTAACAAAGAACATAGAAATTAAGTTGATTTTACATTCTTGTAAAGCCACTAGCACGCATAGCTTTTCGGGCTATGAGGCATTCATAAACAGAAGTTTAGGTTAGGTTTGGTGCGTGGACTAACGAGTACTTGGTATTTGCTGATGGGGACGAGCTGTGTTCCAGACACCACAGAGTCGAGACTTTGATGGATGACTTCCAGACAGCCACGCCAGTCATTTGAGACGGTGTTATCTTGAGGATATCTTGAGATGATTTCGGGGCTTTTTAGTGTCCCCGCGGCCCGGTCCTCGACCAGGCCTCCAACCCCAGGAAGCAGCCCGTGACAGCTGACTAACACCCAGATACTTATTTTACTGCTAGGTAACAGGGACATAGGATGAAAGAAACTCTGCCCATTGTTTCTCGCCGGCGCCTGGGATCGAACCCAGGACCACAGGATCACAAGTCCAGCGTGCTGTCCGCTCAGCCGACCGCTCCTGTGGCGTTGCCACATATAAAAACCCCCCAGGCTAGAGCAGCCAGTTTTTGTATTACCTGTACCAGTTTTTAGAGTTTGATAGGAATATCAAAAACTTCGGCACTTTTCACTGATCAGTTTTTGATTGTGTAAATTCTTATGAGGAACGTCGGTACTGTCGATCTGGTAGTGTCTTCTGCAGGCAGAAATTCCCACCACCTCAACCCTGTGAAATTCAGTTGGTGTTGTGAATTCCTGGAGTGAGGAGGCGTCTTTTGCGGCGCCGCTAAATAAGTACCTTTCGTATCTGTTGGAATTAGGATTACCATGTTAGTCATTGTTAATATTTAATGAATGTATATACTGTGCTATTTAGTGAAGCTTTCCCAAGTGATATATATTTATGAGTATTGTACTTATAAATGTGTTAGTTTAATGAAAGAGACGCTGGTTGCAGCTAGCAAGTAACTTTGATGTTGATAATTAAGTCAATGCAGTGTTAATTTTCGTAGTGCCCTTGATATTAATTGTATATGTTGCAATGAATTATTGGCACCCCTGTGAAGTAATTGTCTACTTTTGTACTCAATTTTCTGCACTTGTTATTGCTAGTACACCGATTATCAGTTAACAGGTAGTTGAATTATCTCTACATTTATGACAACAGACTTATTATTATTTATTGTCTTCTAAGTAGACCTGAGGAGGGCGCCCCTGGGGCCACTCATGGGGAGATTGGACCCAACTTCAGTGATGGAGGAGGCCTGGTCGAGGACCGGCCGCGGGGTCGCTAAACCCCGAAAACACCTCAAGGTAACTCAATCAAATATTCTCACACCGTCCATTTTTTTTATTAACACATTTAGGTACATGTGCATTTGTGCAGCTGCCCTAGACTATATGAAGGGGGAGTACAGTGATAAGCAGTCTGCACTGGCAGATTCCGGATGCATTTTGAGGATATCATCTTGTGTTGATGATATCCTCAAAATGCATCCGGAATCTGCCAGTGCAGACTGCTTATCACATGCCTCTGTATGACTAACCATCCTGTGTGATGGGGAATTTCTAGCATCAACTAGTTAGCTTTTTTGACACACTGTACTCCACTTCATATAGTCTAGGGTAGCTGCACTAATGCAGATGTACCCAAGGAATTAATAAAAAAAAAAAGTGTCAAAAATGCTAGCTACGTGATGCTAAAAATCCCCATCACACAAGATGGTTAGTCATACAGAGGCATGTGATAAGCAGTCTGCACTGGCAGACTCTGGGTGCATTATGAGGATATCATGAACACAAGAGTGAATAAGGCAGCAGTGATACTAAAAGTCCTCATCTCGCAGGATGGTTTGTCATACGTGTTTAGTAGCCTGCACTGGCAAATTGTGTGTGCAATATGAGGATATCCTCAAGAACACGAGAGTGAATAAAGTAATTGCAAAGCTCCAGGTACCTCATGCCAACTGGTCTGAAAGGTCTAGTAACTGGGCATTCGGTGATGTAGTGTGGGAAATCATGCCGCAGTTCCTGCTCACAGAGTTTGCACCTGGAGTGCTCAGGATTGGGAGATCCGTCACCTGCCACAGGTAACGGTAGCCACCTGCCACAGGTAACGGTAGCCACCTGCCACAGGTAACGGTAGCCACCTGCCACAGGTAACGGTAGCCACCTGCCACAGGTAACGGTAGCCACCTGCCACAGGTAACGGTAGCCACCTGCCACAGGTAACGGTAGCCACCTGCCACAGGTAACGGTAGCCACCTGCCACAGGTAACGGTAGCCACCTGCCACAGGTAACGGTAGCCACCTGCCACAGGTAACGGTAGCCACCTACCACAGGTAACGGTAGCCACCTGCCACAGGTAACGGTAGCCACCTGCCACAGGTAACGGTAGCCACCTGCCACAGGTAACGGTAGCCACCTGCCACAGGTAACGGTAACCCAACCTGATCCTGGCAACCACCTATGCTAGTTATGGATGAGTATAACTTATAAAAAAGGCTTAGCAATGTCATGGTAGATCTAAGATTATCAGCATCTTAAAGCTGTGTTGATAATCGGTACTTTGTGCTCCCTTCAAGCCTTATCGTAACCCCACACTGTGTAATGTTTTAATTCTGTTGAAACACTAGTCAGTGATAGATCTTTATGATACTACGACGTATCATTCATTGAAAAGCTTCTACAGTTTTGACGTAGCTTATGAATATAATTCCTCAGCTACATTGAAACTGTATTGAGTTTTCCAGGTTGTTTTTTGTTCACAAAATTATTTTTGTTTGGGAGGGAGGTGGGTTCAACAATCTTGTATTGTATTTGTATTCAGTATTCCTATCATTTCTGGGAATCTATTCTCATTTTTGCTAACTGGAGAGATGGGCAGGTTTAATGTCGACGATAGTCTCTAATTTTGGCTTGAGAATCACTGGTACTGTAGGTCATATCACCCCGTCCCACCTGTTCCATCCACTCATATTCATTTGATTTTATTCCATTTTTCGAAAGACTTCTGTTTTTTCTTTATTTTTTTTTAATCTCGCTTGCTCAGCCCATCTCTCTCTCTCTTCATTTGAGGCAATATCTCGTCTTGTGTGTTCTCTCTCTCTCTCTCTCTCTCTCTCTCTCTCTCTCTCTCTCTCTCTCTCTCTCTCTCTCTCTCTCTCTCTCTCTCTCTCTCTCTCTCTCTCTCTCTCTCTCTCTCTCTCTCCCTCTCGACTCAAGGTTCTCTGCTCTTTATCTTCTCCCTTGAGACGCCAGCTCTTGAAATGTGTGTCTTTCCACATATCAGACATCACCTCTTGTAACAGTATTGCTTAATTTGTTTTATTATTCAGACACATATGATCATAATCATAATTTCATTACACATTTAGTATAAGCCGTTGTTAATTCGTTACAATAAGTGCGTTAACTGGAGGTTGTATATTACCTTACCATGAATATATTTATTGCTTGTGTATGGAAGAAACTGTTTAAATGTAAACTGCGCGTACATTTAAACCTGAAGCAGCTCAGACTTTGTATTCAAGATTCAGTGATCACAGACACATTAATTAAGCTCGGTGCTTACTTTTTGACAGCCAGGACCGATTCTGTTGACCAGACCACACACTAGAAGGTGAAGAGACGACGACGTCACAATCGACTGAGAATGGTCCAGGACGGACCGAAACGTCGTCGTCTCTTCACCCTTCTAGTGTGTGGTCTGGTCAACATACTTTAGCCACGTTATTGTGACTCATCGCCTGCACAGGACCGATTCTCTACTCTCCGTGCTAAGCGAGTCCCTCTCTGCTTATTAGCAGCATCTCTCCGCTTTTATGGTGACCAATGTTCCGTAGAGAGTTCGGGCCAGATTCACGAAGCAGTTAAACGTGTACGAACCTGTACATCTTTCCTCAACCTTTGACGGCTTGGTTACATTTATTAAACAGTTTACAGGCATGAAACTTCCNATGGGGGCGTACTCCTAAATCAACATCTATACACAAGCTGACTGAATGATGAAGATTAAGCCACCCAAGAGGTGGCACGGGCATGAATAACCCGAAAACAAAATACGTTTGCGGAAGGGTGATAATATTTCCAATGGTGCCGACGACTAACCTATACAGCCGCGGTGTGAACACCGACCATAGCCAACATCACAACAGTGCTTTTAACGCAAAACCACCGCCTAGTTCATTACCTTACATTTACTCGGGGTTGAACTTTAATGACCATTTACTGGACTATGCATTCAGTTTTAACGCCAAATACTAATTTCGAACCACGTGAACTGCACGAAGATGGAAACAATGTCCCCAAACATTACAAGGCAAGATTAACCCATTATATTTACAATTTGTCTGAAAGTAGTAAAAAATTACTATTTGATCGAAAAGTACCAAAATGTTGTGATGGAACCAGTAAAACCCTTTTTTGTACTTTTATTTACGTAATCCGGAAAAAATAAATCAGAAGAGCAAACTTAAATATTCTCAAGCACATTATATATAGCACATTATATATACTATATCGGGTCCAAGATATAGCTAGGGTAAACAAATCCACAAGGGCCATGACGAGGATTCGAACCTACGTCTGAGAGCATCCCAGACGCTGCCTTAATCGACTGAGCTACGACATGGTAAAACATAGTAGTGTACTGTTAGGATAGGTACTATTAATGCTGCGGTTATAAAAAAAAAATGTTGGCCACATTCAATAACACAAGAGTCAACTTTCTGACGGTCCATCCCTACATGTTGAGACGTTGGCCCGAATTGTTACTGTAAGTTCAATCACTTCAGGAGGCCGGACTGCAAATTTCAGGGCATATCAACATACCAGCTACAGTTACATTAAATACAAAACAATCATTCCAACTATAAACTGGTCATATGCGAGATAATCCACAACTACATGAGAATATAACACTAATTAAGGATACTGGTCGAGGACCGGGCCGCGGGGACGTTGAGCCCCGAACCCATGGCTAGGTGACCATAAGGTGAGGATACAGTAGCAAGCCTACCGGCCTGCACGAAGCTGCTTCTATTGATATTCACCCAAATTCACATATACGTCAAACTTACCTGTTGTGGCTCCTGGGATCAACGTTCCCGCGGCCCGGTCTCCTGTTTGGTGTTGCCGCTCCAAGCAACAGCCTGGTGGACCAAACTCTCACGAGTCAAGCCTGGCCTCAGGCCTGTCTTGGGAAGAACAACAACTCCCAGAAGCAGGCGGTCTTGTCAACCAGGGTACACGGCTACGCTTGAAACAATCTATCAATCCCCCATCTATTACCTTACCTAGTAATTTCTTCCACAAATCGACAATATTTCCAAACCAGTATTTACCCAGGTCTTTCGGAACTATAAACTGGTTCAACATATATTCAATGTTCTGTGTTCTATTGTGTTGATATATATTTAAAACCTCATTTATATACCCTTTGTTATGCCCGTTTATACCACCGTTATATATAGTGAGGCATGCCGCTCCAAGCAACAGCCTGGTGGACCAAGCTCTCACAAGTCATGTTCGGGGAGTAGAACAACTCCCTGAACCCCATCAAGCAGGTGTCAAGCTCTTAATTTATAAATCGGCAAAGCCGTTCAGGCGCTGGAGAGATAACACTCAGTTCCCTCACACAATTTATCAACCACTCTGTTCATATTAATAATACTTCAACTATTTTCATTAAAACTTCCCAAAAAGTTTCTGTCACAAAAGCTTCCATTAACATGTCATTTTCTGCACGCAAGTCGGCTCGATAACAACGCTTCTGGTTCACAGTGTAAAATGTCTGACGTAAAAACAGATGCAATCAAGTGCGCATGCGCAACTGCGGGGAAAAAAATCATTATTCAAGAGCAACACAACCACAGAATGACCAAGGAATTCAACGTGAAAGTTCACTTGCGCTGGCCGGCAGAGCGACGGTCTCGCTTCATGCAAGTCGGCGTTCAATCCCCGACCGTCCACAAGTGGTTAGGCACCATTCCTTTCCCCACCGTCCCATCCCAAATCCTTATCCTGACCCCTTCCCAGAGCTATATAGTCGTAATGGCTTGGTGTTTTCCCCTGATAATTCCGTCCCTCATGCACTTGTTTAGTGGTGCTAACTGTTAAGAGACGCTCACTGAAGAGAGAGTCACTCTAAGAGAGATAATGGTTTAGGTTATACAACCCAAGTTAACACAAATACAATCACTGACTGGCTAACTCTTGATACCTGCTTGATACCTGGTTGATGGGGTTCTGGGAGTTCTTCTACTCCCCAAGCCCGGCCCGAGGCCAGGCTCGATTTGTGAGAGTTTGGTCCACCAGGCTGTTGCTTGGAGCGGCCCGCAGGGCCACATACCCACCACAGCCCGGTTGGTCCGGCACTCCTTGAAGAAAACAGTCTACTTTTCTCTTGAAGATGTCCACGGTTGTTCCGGCAATATTTCTTATAGTCGCTGGGAGGACGTTGAACAACCGCGAACCTCTGATGTTTATACAGTGTTCTCTGATTGTGCCTATGGCACCTCTGCTCTTCACTGGATCACAACTTAACTGGTTAATAAATAATAACACTAACGGATGAAAAGCTGTGAAACTAAGAAGGCAGCCGCACTTACAAGTGCAAGGAACATGACTACACAACAGGGAAATCTAAACACTTGACCACTACGACAAAACCACGTCACAAGTCAACAAAAATGCAAACGTTCGTACAGATATAGAATTAATATTTCCCAACAGCTCAGTCTGAAATAATTCTGAAGATAAATTCTGAAACAAAGGTTTAAGCAATGCATTATTTTAACGGAGGAATGAACGGCCATAAGAAAGGCTATATAAGGATATATAAATGGATTTATAAGGATATATAAATGGATTTATAAGGGTATATAAATGGATTTATAAGATGTAAATGGATTTATAAGGATATATAAATGGATTTATAAGAATATATATAAATGAGGTTTTAAATATATATATCAACACAATAGAACACGAAACATTGAATATATGTTAAACCAGTTTAGATTTCTCAAAGACCTGGGTAAATACTGGTTTGGAAATATTGTTGATTTGTGGAAGAAATTACCTGGTAAGAACTTGACTAGTTTCTTAAAGTGTTTGGGCTATCGGATCTTAGAGGCTGTGATGGCTATTGAGCCTGCGGGTTGCTAACCCAAATAACCTCACTGAACATACAATCATCAAGGAGAAAAACTTTCACGGACAGGTAAATACTGTCTGTCAATAAAAAAAACATTGTTTTCAATTTAACTTTGTAGAAACCACATTAGCTGAGGTAGAGAGAGTTTTAAGAACCTTGGGAACGGCCACTGGTAACTACCTCGGATAGAAAGCCAATGTTTAGCGGAAGTGCCTCGCCTTACAGAATATATTAACAAATATCATATATTAATTAAGTATTAACAAAGGCCAAACACCACACCACCAAGGCAGTAAGATACTTGACCACACAGGCTTCAACTAACCACCCACTGTAATAATGATATTACGAAATACACTTTAAGACAAATATTTTCAAACAAATTGAATCGACTAAACTTTTTTTTTCAGAGGAGGGACGACCGTACACAAACATGGAAGGAGGATTCCTCGCCTACAAAGTTACATCACAGAAACGAATTATCTTCGAAACTTCTTTCAGCTAATACAAATTAAACTTTCTTATATATCTCAGAGAGAGAGAGAGAGAGAGAGAGAGAGAGAGAGAGAGAGAGAGAGAGAGAGAGAGAGAGAGAGGAGAGAGAGAGAGCACAGGACAGGTAGGGGGATAGAACAAGACTCGTATGCTAATTAAGATAACATTGTCGGCACCTGATTACCTCGCCATGCTCACTAGGCCGGGAGAACCTACCAGCGGGATTCCAACGCTTGTCCTGGTGATGGTGGTGACGCTGTGGCATTGTGATGGTGATAATGGTGAGATTACTGGTGGTATCGCTATGTTACTAGTGGTGGTGGTGATGATATTGATGGCTGTGATGCTGATGACTGCCGTGCTCTTTGTGACAGTCACCTGTTGCAGGTGGCGACAGGTGACGAGTCGCCACGTGTGAACTATGTCACATGAACTGTTGCATGATCTTGCACATTACATTATTTAATGTGCAGTCATAAAGCCCTTCAGACCTGCTGGTACGAGGTCCTCGGAGCTTTGCAATTACTTTATTTCCTCTTGTATTCTTGAGGATATCCTCATAATGCACCCTTGGCGAGCCAGTGGAGGCTAGTGATCACGTGATCCTCTACGACTGACCACCCTGTGAGATGGGGACCATAGGGTCACACTGCCCCTATCTTCAGGTTATCTTGAGATGATTTCGGGGCTTTTTTTTTGTGTCCCCGCGGCCCGATCCTCGACCAGGCCTCCACCACCAAAGGAAGCAGCCCGTGACAGCTGACTAACACCCAGGTACCTATTTTACTGCTAGGTAACAGGGGCATAGGGTGAAAGAAACTCTGCCCATTGTTTCTCGCCGGCGCCTGGGATCGAACCCAGGACCACAGGATCACAAGTCCAGCGTGCTGTCCGCTCGGCCGATCGGTTCCTCTATGGATACACTGTGTAGCCTTTTGTATAGTCCGGGGCCCCTGAGCTTGGTTCTCAGGACACACGTCCCCGCCCCGCGGTCTCTGACAAGGCCTCCTGGTTAGTGAACTAGTCAACCAGGCTGTTACACGTAGCTGCTCGCAGCCTGACGTATGAATCACAGCCTGGCTGATTAGGTATCCTTTGGAGAAGTTTATCAAATTCGCTTTTGAACTCCGTGAGAGGTCGGCCAATTATGCCCCTTTAGGGTCAAAGAGAGTTGAAAAATCTTGGGCCCTTGATGTTGATAAGAATTCTCTCTCAGCGCACCTGTTGCACCTCTGCTCTTCAATGTGGCTATTGTGCACTTCCTCCCCATGACTCCTGGTTTCATGCGGAATTATTTCCGTGTACAGACTTGGAAATATTCCCTCTAATACTTTCCAAGTAGAAATTATTATGTATCTCTCCTGTCTACATTTTAGGGCATACGGAGATAACAATTTAAGCGGTACCCAATAATTAAGATGTTTCATCAAGTGGTTTCTAGCAGTAAAAGCCCTTTGCACGCTCTGCAGGTCACCAATTTCTCCAACTTTGAATAGGGTTGTTAGTGTGCAACAATATTCACCCCAAGATGGTATTACCATCTTGAAAAGTACCATTGGCATGGTGTCTGCCGTTTGAAAATTCTTAGTTATCCAACCCGTCATTGTGGCGATAATGGTGCAGCTGGTGATGGTGAAGTTAGAATGATGGTGCAGCTGGTGATGGTGAAGTTACAATGATGGTACAGGTAATGATGGTGAAGAGTTACAATGATGGTGCAGCTGGTGATGGTGAAGGTTACAATGATGGTGCAGCTGGTGATGGTGAAGGTTACAATGATGGTGCAGCTGGTGATGAAGTTACAATGATGGTGCAGCTGGTGATGGTGAAGGCTACAATGACGGTGCATCTGATGATGGTGACAATGATAGTGCTGGTGATGACAATCTTACCTGGAGAACCTCGGGAGTTCTACCCCCCAAAATGGTGCTGGTGGTGACTATGATAATGGTAAATGGGAGAAGCAGTACTCAAGACGGACGGAGAGACCAAGGCCGGGGCACACACTAAAAATAAAAGCAGTTGTAGAAACCACCTCCATCCATAACTTTTGGGTTTGAAACGACAAAGAATTCCGAACGTCAGAAAGGTAAACACTGACCGGCCTAAATATAGAAGACCGAGCTTAAAGACCAAGACCCCCCCCCCCTCTTGTCACAGGTACATGGGCCAACCCGTTCTCGCATTTGCTTATAATCAATACCTTGCTTATGATAAGTGTATATGTGACATACTAATTTATTGCGAATCTTTGAGTTTACCTTGAAATGCTGAATAGAAAACCACGACCTAACCTAACCTTCTAGTATGTAAGATATTACAATTAGTACTGAACCTATACCTATATTGATATTACAGTTTATAAAAATAATAAAACAAAACTAAAATATTTAAATAAATTGTAAAGTAACTCAGGATACTGTCAAATTTTGTATAAAATCTCTATTGTTTAATAAAACAGAGAAAAAGTTAGTGCCTTGAAAATATGGCTTGGAATATGTCACATATTACTTATTTATAAGCAAATATTGACTATAAGCAGTAAGTCATATATATGCTGTCTTGTGCGAGAGCAGGTTGCAACGCACACACCTCTCTCACACTCCTCTCTCACAGAATGTAATTATGTGTTAATTGGTAACAATGTGTTAATTATGTGATTGCTGGTGTTGACTTTTTGATGTGTAGGGCCTCGCTGATGTCGAGCCTCCTGCTATCGCTGTATCTATAATTTCTGTGTTACTTGTCAAGATTTCTTTGGTGGTCTAGTTGTGTGAGGAGATTATATGCTGCTTGATGGAACCATGTTGTTTATACATTGTTAATCGCCTTGAAAGAGATGTTGTTGTCTTGCCTATATACTGATATCTTTGGGGCTGACAGTCCCCAAGCGGGCATGTGAAGGCATAGACGACGTTGGTTTCTTTCAAGACGCTCCGTTTGGTGTCTGGAGAGTTCTTCATGAGTATTTGGTCATTTTCTTGTTTGTAGTAAATTGTATCTTCTGATTTTTGTCTGTGGGGATAACGTTCCTATAATATCTTTATATCTAATGAATAATAGCAACACCCATGGTAGATATACTCCCAAAGTTCTCCCTATGAGAAACATCGCATCAGCAGTATGAGACAAGTAAAAAAAAAAAGTGAACACTGCAGTAGGCCTACTGGCCTATGAGAGACAGGTCCAATTTACACCCTTGTTTACACAGGAGCTTAATCCTATTTTAAAGCTGCTCCAAGTATTTGCGTCCGTGACGGTCCTTGGCTCTGTCTTCCACACCGACACAGCCATGTGACCTAATGTTTTCCTGTACTCTATCTAAATCTAACCTTTTTTTTCAACAGCTTGTTAGTATGCCATTTGTTAATATCTTTCACCTATATGTGTCTTCTTCCCTCCTTCTACTACTTCTTTCAGAATAATGTCGCAAAAATTAAACTATTGAATACCTGCAGACGAGTCACAATAACTTATTATTAACATCTTTATTGACAAAATTAATTACAATTTTGCCTAATCTGAGGATTTTGATAAAGTCTTATTAAAGTGAGATAATGCTGGTATTCACTGTCACGCAGGACAGAGGGTCATACACAAGACAATAGGTCTAAACTGTAGGCTGAAGCGCACAGACATTATATATATATATATATATATATATCCGTGTCAGAGAGTCCGGCCTGCTGACGAAAATGTATTCTACCTCCATTATTTAATGAGATATCAACCAGGCAATTAGCAGCGTTACGAGACCCAATACTACCGCGTAGAGTGTCCTGCTGGGGTTGTAAGGTCATTAGTGCTAGTTTATGGCTCCCAGGAGTGGCGCAGTCGACCTTATGATGGACTCAGTACGACGCCCTTATCCACTATCATCCCCCCAGGCGCCGAGAAGTATGTGTTCCTTGTTGTCAAGTGACATGTATCTATCACTGTCAAGAAAAACATATGTATCTCACCTTCAAGTAGCACGTGTGTATCTCACCGTCAAGTGACACATGTGTATCTCACTGTCAAGTGACACGTGAGCCTGTCACTGTCAAGGGAGATGTCAACCAGTGAACGGTTGTGACAGTGGCCATCATTTTCACGTCACAGATACTGCAATCCATCCTATTAAAGTGATAGTAATTTTGTGTAACTATGTGCTTGAATGTACCAATATGTAGTTAAGAAGCGCCCCAGTAAACCACTTATTTGTACTGTTTTGTAGCCAGGAAAATAAAGTTAAAAGCAAATCTTTAATATTCTTAGGCCTACTATAGTACGTATATATACTATAATAGCCTCATAATAGCGTGTGTTAGGCATTGGATGATTAGGTTAGGATTTATTAGTGACTTAAATATACTTTTCTGTCTTATCCAAATTCAGTACTACAAAAGTCTACTTTCTGGTGGATAATCACGATAGAGAAAGAGACCTGGGCATCGTCGGTTACTAGATGTAGTACTTATTAAAGTACTAGATTCGGTAACCGGCGATACCCGGTCTCTTTCTCTCCCAGGATTTTCTTTCTCTGTCTCTCTCTCTCTCTCTCTCTCTCTCTCTCTCTCTCTCTCTCTCTCTCTCTCTCCCTCTCTCTCTCTCTCTCTCTCCCTCCCTCCCTCCCTCCCTCCCTCCCTGGAAAGAGGGAGAGAATGAGCCTACAGTCTGGAAAGACTGCATCGTCCCAGAATCCATTTCCTATTTTACAAGTTAACGAAAACTCTCTTACTGCAGGCAAAGATTTTCTTCAGTGTTTACGGAACCAGAGCTTCAGAGCTGTATGAATAATGAAGAGGCTTGGGTCGGAATTATTTTGACATGCTAAACTGGCTCCGTCTGGCACACATTACCTGAGGTAAGGAGTTGGGAGCTGTATATAGTGACGCTACATTGTCTCTCTTCTCTTTATATGATGAAATATAATGAATTAGGTCTATGCAAGAATATATGTTTGTAGGGACCCCTCAGCCTCAAAGAAGAGGATATGCAGCATTGCATATCCCGTTTGCAATGCTGCAATCGTACCACTTCATCATTGATCAATGGGGAAGTGGTTACGGTACACTGTATGTCCGGGGGTTCGAATCCTGGTCGGGTCAAAGAGTTCTTATAGTGATTAATTGCGCGCGCGTTCACGCAGCCTTTGTAACATATCAATCTTATCTAACTACAAAAATGCTGGAAGTGATGAGACTTTTAACCCAACACCCGACAGCAGTCGGTGGTCATTTTAGGGTAGAGATATTTCATCGAATCACCTCAATATAAGCCTAACGTGTATGAATACACCCTGGCTTCCTGTCCCCTCGAATATTATATTATTATGGTGTGGATGGGCCTCTCTGTGAGACATTGTGGTTGACAAGTTATGTTTATACTATGGTTCTTGAACACTATTATCCTCAGTGAATAGCTCCCAGCAGTTATTAACTGGTTCTGGATAATACAATTATCCTTTATGAGATAATTATCCCTGGATAATTGATCTTATGAGACTCGGGAGCAGTCTTGAGTCATTTATTTAGTTATTTCCTTTAATGAATGGCATGACCGGTTTGGATGCCATCAGTTCACCAACGTTTGAATTCCTTTAAAATAGTTGGTCTCCTTAGGCTCTCTTGCCTGCCCATAAAGGCTTGCTGGCAATAGGCCAGTAGGCCTTTGTTGCTCCAGTACAGCCTTGTTGCTCCAGTACCGCCTGAACACTTCATATTATAGTCTGCCACTGTGTACTACCACCACCGTCCCATCACCCTGCAAATCCCACACTATTATAGTCATCTGGGCTGTAGGAAACTCGAACCGTGGACCCCAAAGCTTTATCCACAGAGTTATTTTAAAATTCCACACTAAATTAGGAGCGCTTCTTGTACCGCCTATCTTACCTTATTCTTACCTTATTCTTACCTTTCTCTTTCCTGTCCTTTACCTCAATTACTGACCCCGTCCAGGATGCATCCCCCCACAACAAGCTGGCTAACTCCTGGGTAACTTCTTACTGCTGGGTGAAGACGCAGTACCATAAGGTTTAGTAACAATATTAGTTAGTGGTAGAATGTGTCGTTTTCTTTAGCAAACGCGTAAAAGAAAATGATTCTCCTAATATTAAGGTAAACAATTACAAATAAAGTTTTTACGTTTTTCAGAACTGCGTTGATACAAATAAGTTTTGTACCCAATGCTTTTGATCACCTAGCAGTAAATAAGTACCCGGGAGGTAAGCAAGTGTTGTGGGGTTGCATATTGTTGAGAATCAGAAGTTTGAATTAAGGGAGGGTAGTTGGAAACACTGATAATTATTATTAATTAGGAACGAGCAATGTGAGAAACTCTTAATAATTGAATTAATTTTGTCGGGGATAAGCAGCCTGTCATGTATACAACATATCTGGATATCGTTTATGATAGGAACACTAATGTTATCTTGCAACTCCTTATCGCTATATAGACCTTTTAAGGCCTGACTTGGATTTTGCTTGGTAGTGTTAGGCACCACACTACA
>WNGS01167372.1:5074014-5105252 GCA_020271785.1 Procambarus virginalis | reverse complement strand
GAGAGGCGGGACCAAAGAGCCAGAGCTCAACCCCCGCAAGCACAACTAGGTGAGTACAACTAGGTGAGTACACACACACACACACACACACACACGATACAGGACACATCACACTGGAGAAGAAACAGGTTAAAAATCACCGTCAAATTCCGAGGTCCCAATAAATGCATCTTCGCTAAACGTGATTAATCATCCATATACACAGCTGAACCTCTGGAAATTGAGAGCTGGACCAGCGGTGTTACTCGTCTTCATGACGCAAACGGCCCTTAAATACTACAATTGGTTAGGACACTGAAGCAAAGGATTGAATATGAAAGTAATATACAAATATATTTCATTGACGCATAAGTGAGCTGTAGATAAAGGAATAATATTCAGTTACCAGTGTATCTGAGTATATTACACGGAGCCTTAAGATGACGAATAAGATTTTCCAGGATTAACAGACAAACTAAAATTGTATAAGATTTATATACTTTGGTTTGATTTATTCATATTCTGTTGTTACTAATCGACTAGGTTTTTTTCTGGGATATTGAAAATAAATAGTTTTGTGAAAGAAAATTGGAATGTTAATTTTATGGATAAAGCACGACAAACAACAGTAAAGTCTTGATATTCTCCATTTTCTGAATGAATGAATGTCTTCGCTCATCTTAAATAATATCTGCTTTGTTTATATCTTGCAACATTGTCTAACACGTTGCAGAGTTACCAAGTAAGATTTCAAGTGAGATTAAACAGAGCAGAAGAAGTTGTTAAACACACAGGAAATGATCTTAGTGAAGCCATAATACGAGTCATAAATACTCAACCACCATCTTAGACTCAAACGAGAAACGAGTAACACTTAAGAAAGCCAGAGACTTAAGACCCGCGAAGCAGGTCTATGTTGCAGAATATCCCCTGCAACAACAACAAAATCTTGCACAGTCAGTCATAATAACCCACCTTCTTAATAAATACTTTCACGCCCCGCAGTCGTAAATATCAGACAGATATTTTTCTCTTGAGTCCGCACGAGCGCCGTAAATTTAGGTCCGATTAAATAATATCTTTATAAAATCCAATTCATATCCGATCGACTTGGGGATAGTATGAACATGTTTGCCATGAAATTTTTGTTTTCTCTAATAATCACATGGCCTATTTGGGAGAACGGCATTGTGTTGTATCTTCGTGGTACGACTATTGTATTGTTGACGATGAGTGTAATCAACGTAGATTTTTTATTTGGTGCCGGTCTAATGCATCCTTGTGTAAATTTTTATACATATGTTCTTCTAGAATATTCTATTGCGAACACATTGGTACAACAATGAAATACGTACATAGAAAATTAAGGTCAGGACAGTGAAAAGAGTGCACACTTTTCAGTGTTGCCGCTCGATGGCCGAAACGCCGAGAGTATATAGCGCAAGTTTTCTTTTCCAGTTTGCCGAGAGCGCTAAAGTGATTTATTAATTAATTATTATTATTAACATCTTTATTGACACAATTAATTACAATTTTGCCTAATCTGAGGATTACGATTAAGTCTTATTAAAGTAAGGGTAATGCTGGTATTCACTGTCACGCAGGACAGAGGGTCATACATAAGACAAGAGGTCTAAACTGTAGCTGAAGCACATATATATCATGGTTACAATCAATGTTTTAATATGTGGATATGTGAAAACAACTTTCTACTGTGCACTGCCACACAAGGGCAGGGATGGGTTCATAGGTGATGCAGCTTAGAAGTAATATAAATAAAAATTGTTCTTCATTCTTTAAAATGGACAAGCAAATTTTGGATAAATTGTTAGGATGTCTTCCAGAACACCCGAGTCAATAAAATAGTTACACAGTTGGTGGTACAAGAGGCCAGGAGGTCTAAAGTCCTTTACGGTTTCACATTCAACAATATAGTGTTCTAGTGAATACATTAAAGGTTTATCACAGAGTTTACAATCTGAGTATTTTGGTAGTGGCTCAGCCTCACTAACCTGGCAGATGTGTCTATAGCCAAGGCGAATTCGAGCAATGACTACATCACACTGCCTGGTCCGGTTACTGTGCTGACCATACAAAATACCTATCATTACAAAACTTGTTATAACATGTAATACTGCAGCTTTCAGGTCTCTGGGCATTTCGTAGTTCTTCTAAATCTGAATTAATTTCTTTAATTTGTATGTTTCTAATAATTGCATTAGATAGTCCAAAGTCATAATCAATGTTTTCTTTCCTGCAAGCCTCATTGACCAATCGATCTACGAAGTCATGTTTTCCAATTCCAACATGGGATGGGATCCACACAAATTTTATACAAGAGTTATTATCATTGGCAAAAATTACATTCCATTTAATATTACAAGCTACTTCCGACATACATTGTGATGGGTTATTTAAGGACTGCAGAGCATTTTTAGAGTCACAGAAAATAACTCCACCACCATTGAGCTTAAGGTATTCAGTGGCTAGATAAATGCCCAATAGCTCGGTCTGTGTTTGCCCAGTTCTTCAATCTGTGTGTACTAGACATGATCATTTCATCCCCTTCATACACTGCACATGCACAACCTGTTCTACCAGTGCCTAACTGCACAGAGCCATCATTTAAGGCATAGCATTCAGTCGGTTTGAGAATTTGAAGATGACTGTCAATAGCTTCTAATGTTATACATCTCAAAATTTCAGTGTTATACATTTGTTTTACACCGATGGGGGTATAATGCAGAGAGACCTCCACATCTTTCCAATGGGGAATATAGTGAACAGTTTTATCAGGGTTAAGAGACACATTCAGTTTCAGAAGATTATAGGCACAACAACTGAGCCACACACTGTAAGGAGTTTTTTGCGGCGGATTGAGGGACCAGTCAGAATTGTTAAGAATGGATCTCAATTTAATTTGAATAGAGCTGGGGGGACCATTATTTTCAAAGTTTTGGCGCAAAACATTAATTAAGATGTGTTTAAGAGGGCATGAAATTCTTATTGGAAATTCACAGGAAGAAGAAAATTCTTGATAAATGTAGGTGCCAAACTTCCCTATATTTCTGTTAATGACTTTAATATTAATAACATGGCAAAATATATATATATGTATATATATATATATATATATATATATATATATATATATATATATATATATATAATTGTGTGTGTGAGAGAGGTTGTACGTGACGCCCCCAGCTGGGAGAGGTGAGAGAGGCAGCCAGGCTTGACGATCTGAAGGTTGCTGGGTAGTGCTTACTGAAGCGACCAGCCCAACTCTCTCTCTCTCTCTCTCTCTCTCTCTCTCTCTCTCTCTCTCTCTCTCTCTCTCTCTCTCTCTCTCTCTCTCACCAGGCATAGACGACTATTGACACCTGTTAGCAGGCTTAAAGCCTTCTCTTTCCATAGATCATATGGAGAGCCTTGCCTTGTATGTTAAGCCCTCGTTCCCCCTGCAACACGACCCTGGCAATTGGCTTGCTCCCAGGACCCCAACTGCTTATAGGTGAACAACGATCATTGGAGGTAAGGTCCCCACACAGTCCTTCCTGGGTTAGCGTGGAGCTAGTGTGTGTGTGTGTGTGTGTGTCTACTCACCTAATTGTGCTTGCGTGGGTTGAGCTCTGGCTCTTTGGTCCCGCTCAACAGGTGTATAGGTTCCTGAGCCTACTGGGCTCTATCATATCTACACTTGAAACTGTGTATGGAGTCAGCCTCCACTACATTACTTCCTAATGCATTCCATTTGTCAACCACTCTGACACTAAAAAAGTTCTTTCTAATATGTCTGTGGCTCATTTGGGCACTCAGTTTCTACCTGTGTCCCCTAGTGCGTGTGCCCCTTGTGTTAAATAACCTGTCTTTATCTACCCTATCGATTCCCTTCAGAATCTTGAATGTGGTGATCATGTCCCCCCAACTCTTCTGTCTTCCAACGAAGTGAGTTTTAATTCCCGTAGTCTCTCCTCGTAGCTCATACCTCTTAGCTCGGGTACTAGTCTGGTGGCAAACCTTTGAACCTTTTCCAGTTTAGTCTTATGCTTGACTAGATATGGACGCCATGCTGGAGCCGCATACTCCAGGATTGGTCTGACATATGTGGTATATAATGTTCTGAAAGATTCCTTACACAAGTTTCTAAAGGCCGTTCTTATGTTAACCAACCTGGCATATGCCGCTGATGTTATCCTCTTGATATAGCTTCAGGGGACAGGGGACATATAATATATACATAATATGTATAATATATGTGTGTGTGTAACTACTAGGCTAACTACTGACCATCCCCAGAATGCAGCCTCTAACAGCTATCTAACTCCTAAACACCAATATATTGCAAGATAAACAGAGGCACGAGATGAAAGGAAGCGCCGCCAAAATGACCCTGCTCCATCCGGGAATCGAACCCGGTTCTCGCATTGCCGTCACCAACACCGCCAGCACCACCACCAGCTACTATACACCCACCATGATGCAGCCTCCCATGCAACCACCATGATCACATCTCCCACGACTAAACCAATATAGCCAACGCAGGCAATAAGCCTTAGCGAGAGCAGCAAATTGGCTCTCTAATTTTTAATGCCAAGACTGTTTCTCTTGGGTTGAATTTGTGCCAATTTATGCATCTGGTAATCTGTTTTTAGTGCTGTGGAGTCCGATGTTGTGTATCAGTGTTCGTGGTGGTCGTGCCAGTGGCTCTGGCTTCAGCTTGGGAAGATGCTCTTTGAAAGAGATTAAATTTAGTCCAAGGTTATGGTCGATGGTGTGTGTGGGGGGGGGGGGCTCTCAGGGGTCAATGTGTGCATTCTCAAGGGGGAAATATGTACATTCCCAGGGGAGTTAATGTGTGCATTCTAAGGCGGATAATGTGTGTGTATTCTAAGGGGAATAATGTGTGCATTCTCAGAGGGTTAATGTGTTCATTCTCACGGGTCAAGGCGTGCACAATATCAAGGTCACTGTGTCTGCACTCTCAAGGTCAATGCATGTGCACTACTATGGTTAATTCGTTCACACACCTTTACAGTTAATGTGTGTGAACACACTAAGGGTCAAGGCGTGCACACACACACTCAGTGGTCAATATATATGCACGCTCTCAAGGTCAATGTCACTTTAATGTGAAAGGGTTCCAAGTTGAGACGAACACAAAAACAATTTACGCTCTATAAACAGCGTAAACACTTCCTCTCTGGGAGCATAGTTACGCTGTCAACAACCCCAAGGATGAAAATAATTAGCAAAGGTCACAGGTACTTAACATAAACCTCACGATCCACTAAGACGCTTATGTTGTTTGTATTTTGATATGAGCAATGAAAAAACAAAGGAATTTTTTTAGTGAATGTTACTAATATATATATATATATATATATATATATATATATATATATATATATATATATATATATATATATATTGGGGCTTAGTGTGCAACAGCGCTTAGGTTAGGTTAGCTTAGGTTAGGTTACACTAGGTTAGCTTAGGTTTCATTAGGATTGGTTAGGTTAGGTTCTGTTAGATTAGGTTACTCTAGGTTAGATTAGGATAGGTTAGATTTCGTTAGGTTGGGTTAGGTGTTTTTGCTAGTTTGGTAATTATTTTTTATCAGAGAGTGAGGGCGATGCATTTAGAGAAGTGCGCGTTGAACATGTTCAGTAAATGGCACACTTTCTGGAGCCCCGAACATCGACGCGAACAACGGAACAACACCAGCAACAAAAGACTGGCATTACAAAACAATATTAACCAGTAAGACTGTTGAAATATTACATAGAACAGTTAACCATTGCTCTGCCTCCATATGCTCCAATAGAGGCACATCAACTAGACACACCAACCAGACACACAGCTATCATCCAGACTATCAACCTCTGTTGCATTCTTTCACTTTCATCCACAAGTCTTGGAACCTCACAAATACACATCAAACAAACCTCTGTCATTCACTCCCCCTTCACCAAATTCTTCCTCCCCTCCATCACCCCCAATAACCTCTACTTCCCCTTCCCTCTCCCTTTCTCCCTTACGTACTTTAGCTTCCCATATTTCCATACCTTACCATTCCCGGAAACGGTAATTTTCCCAGGCTCCAATTTTAAGATCGTCGACTTGAGAATGGTCCAGGACGGACCGAAATGTCGTCGTCCCTTCACTTTCTAGTGTGTGGTTTGCTCAACATATTTCAGCCACGTTATTGTGAATCCTCGTCTGCCAGATCGTCGACTTCTGCAGTGTTCTAGCTCACCGGAGGATCAAAGCCAAGAGGTCGACCTGGAGGGCCAAAGAAGCTGATAATTGAGGGATACTATGAGCGATATCTGTGTCACCTCCTAACACACAGCATCCCATTATTGACTATATTATTGCCCAAGTAGTACTACCGGTGGACTCGATCCCAAACACCAAGTTGGGATGGATAAAATGGTTCTTGAGCATTCCTTGCCACCCCCCCCCCCCCTTCCTAATCCAACCCACACGATAGGGGATAAGAGAGGATAATACCCCCCAGCTGGTCATTCCATCTTCATGCATGAGATAACTAGAGCGAAGCCTCTTGTAACACCTGCAACACCTGCCTCCAGACCAGCACTGCTGAACATGTGTCAGACACCTGTTAAACGTTCATGGACCAAACGTGACACTAACTTTTGGCACCTCTATGACTCTCTAACATAAGTCCCGAGCGATCATTGTAAACACGGATGAGTTCATTCCTTTCTTTTTGTTATATATATTATTTTTAACATGTCCCCATACCTCCCAGGCGTAAGCTTAGACGCGTTGCCTATCCTTAATGACCTCTTACTAGCCCCACTACTCACTAGCCCGGCTAGACAATCTCGCCTCAGGTTCCTGTATATATATATATTTTGAGGAATAAACAAGTCAGACATAATAGTACCCGTGTCAGAGAGTCCGGCCTGCTGACGAAAATGTATTCTACCTCCATTATTTAATGAGATATCAACCAGGCAATTAGCAGCGTTACGAGACCCAATACTACCGCGTAGAGTGTCCTGCTGGGGTTGTAAGGTCATTAGTGCTAGTTTATGGCTCCCAGGAGTGGCGCAGTCGACCTTATGATGGCTCAGTACGACGCCCTTATCCACTATCATCCCCCCAGGCGCCGAGAAGTATGTGTTCCTTGTTGTCAAGTGACATGTATCTATCACTGTCAAGAAAAACATATGTATCTCACCTTCAAGTAGCACGTGTGTATCTCACCGTCAAGTGACACATGTGTATCTCACTGTCAAGTGACACGTGAGCCTGTCACTGTCAAGGGAGATGTCAACCAGTGAACGGTTGTGACAGTGGCCATCATTTTCACGTCACAGATACTGCAATCCATCCTATTAAAGTGATAGTAATTTTGTGTAACTATGTGCTTGAATGTACCAATATGTAGTTAAGAAGCGCCCCAGTAAACCACTTTTTTGTACTGTTTTGTAGCCAGGAAAAATAAAGTTAAAAGCAAATCTTTAATATTCTTAGGCCTACTATAGTACGTATATATACTATAATAGGCCTCATAATAGCGTGTGTTAGGCATTGGATGATTAGGTTAGGATTTATTAGTGACTTAAATATACTTTTCTGTCTTGTCCAAATTCAGTACTACAAAGTATACTTTCTGGTGGATAATCACGATAGAGAAAGAGACCTGGGCATCGTCGGTTACTAGATCTAGTACTTATTAAAGTACTAGATTCGGTAACCGGCGATACCCGGGTCTCTTTCTCTCCCAGGATTTCTCTCTCTCTCTCTCTCTCTCTCTCTCTCTCTCTCTCTCTCTCTCTCTCTCTCTCTCTCTCTCTCTCTCTCTCTCTCTCTCTCTCTCTCCCTCCCTCCCTCCCTCCCTCCCTGGAAAGAGCCTACAGTCTGGAAAGACTGCATCGTCCCAGAATCCATTTCCTATTTTACAAGTTAACGAAAACTCTCTTACTGCAGGCAAAGATTTTCTTCAGTGTTTACGGAACCAGAGCTTCAGAGCTGTATGAATAATGAAGAGGCTTGGGTCGGGAATTATTTTGACATGCTAAACTGGCTCCGTCTGGCACACATTACCTGAGGTAAGGAGTTGGGAGCTGTATATAGTGACGCTACATTGTTCTCTCTTCTCTTTATATGATGAAATATAATGAATTAGGTCTATGCAAGAATATATGTTTGTAGGGACCCCTAAGCCTCAAAGAAGAGGATATGCAGCATTGCATATCCCGTTTGCAATGCTGCATATCGTACCACTTCATCATTGATCAATGGGGAAGTGGTTACGGTACACTGTATGTCCGGGGGTTCGAATCCTGGTCGGGTCAAAAGAGTTCTTATAGTGATTAATTGCGCGCGCGTTCACGCAGCCTTTGTAACATATATACCAATCTTATCTAACTACAAAAATGCTGGAAGTGATGAGACTTTTAACCCAACACCCGACAGCAGTCGGTGGTCAATTTTAGGGTAGAGATATTTCATCGAATCACCTCAATATAAGCCTAACGTGTATGAATACACCCTGGCTTCCTGTCCCCTCGAAATATTATATTATTATGGTGTGGATGGGCCTCTCTGCCTCTCTGTGAGACATTGATGGTTGACAAGTTCTGTTTATACTAATGGTTCTTGAACACTATTATCCTCAGTGAACAGCTCCCAGCAGTTATTAACTGGTTCTGGATAATACAATTATCCTTTATGAGATAATTATCCCTGGATAATTGATCTTATGAGACTCAGGAGCAGTCTTGAGTCATTTATTTAGTTATTTCCTTTAATGAATGGCATGGTTTGGATGCCATCAGTTCACCAACGTTTGAATTCCTTTAAAATAGTTGGTCTCCTTAGGCTCTCTTGCCTGCCCATAAAGGCTTGCTGGCAATAGGCCAGTAGGCCTTTGTTGCTCCAGTACAGCCTTGTTGTTCCAGTACAGCCTTGTTGTTCCAGTACCGCCTTGTTGTTCCAGTACAGCCTTGTTGTTCCAGTACAGCCTTGTTGTTCCAGTACCGCCTTGTTGTTCCAGTACCGCCTTGTTGTTCCAGTACAGCCTGAACACTTCACATTATAGTCTGCCACTGTGTACTACAACCACCGTCCCATCACCCTGCAAATCTCACACTATTCTTGTCATCTGGGCTGTAGGAAACTCGAACCGTAGACCCCAAAGCTTTATCCACCGAGCTATTTTAAAATTCCACACTAAATTAGGAGTGCTCCTTGTACCGCCTATCTTACCTTATTCTTACCTTGTTCTTACCTTTCTCTTTCCTGTCCCTTATCTCAATTACTGACCTCGTCCAGGATGCATCCCCCCACAACAAGCTGGCTAACTCCTGGGTAACTTCTTACTGCTGGGTGAAGACGCAGTACCATAAGGTTTAGTAACAATATTAGTTAGTGGTAGAATGTGTCGTTTTCTTTAGTAAAAGCATAAAAGAAAATGATTCTCCTAATATTAAGATAAACAATTACAAATAAAGTTTTTACGTTTTTCAGAACTGCGTTGATACAAATAAGTTTTGTACCCAATGCTTTTGATCACCTAGCAGTAAATAAGTACCCGGGAGTTAAGCAAGTGTTGTGGGGTTGCATATTGTGGAGAATCAGAAGTTTGAATTAAGGGAGGGTAGTTGGAAACACTGCTCGTTCCTAATTAATAATAATTATCAGTGTGAGAAACTCTTAATAATTGAATTAATTTTGTCGGGGACAAGCAGCCTGTCTTGTGTGCAACATATCCGGATACCGTTTATGATAGGAACACTAATGTTATCTTGTAACTTCTTATCGCTATATAGACCTTTTAAGGCCTGACTTGGATTTTGCTTGGTAGTGTTAGGCACCACACTACAAGAAGCATACATTGTAGAATTAAACATTAATCCCGAACAATAAAAGAGTATCTTTCGATGAACGAGGGAAGACATTTTTGTTGTATACTTTATCTACGTCTACTACAAAGAGATTACTTTTGTACAATGTTTGTATTTGTTGATGGTTGTTTATATTGAATTTTGTAACTAGCTCATCAAGATTGTAACTTGCTTAGCTAAATGAATTGTGGGGTTCAGTCCCTGAGCCCATTATGTGCCTCTGTAACCCTTTCCACTACCGCCCACTGGATGGGTATGGGGTGCAAAATAAATGAACTAAACTAACTAACTGTTTGTTAAGATCACGTTGAATGTATATTTCATAGTCTCTGCGTCTCGGTAGTACAGTAGCTACGTTCTCCACTCAACTGAGAGTCCCAGGTTCGACTCCCGGGCGGGATAGGAATGTTTGGACCTTGGTTTGACCTTGTTCGGGTCAAATAATAGTGGTTATATATATAAATAATAATGTAAATAGTGGTTTGACCTTGGAGGGACCTCAGTACAAGGCTAAACTATAACTATACTCAGGCTTACTGTCCCCTATAAAACGAATTATGACTGTGCATCTCACACCCATATTGTACCGTTGTGGCTAAACAAGATATAATAGTAATATTAATAATAATATTTATTCATGTAAAAGTACATACATACAAAGTGAGTTACACACAGAATGTTGTATTTCTAGTTAGAGTTAGTATGTACTATTCTAGTTAAAGTTAGTATGTATTATTCTAGTTAGAGTTAGTATGTACTGTTTCTAAACTCACTAATATGCACAGCGTTTCTGGCAAGATTGTTTGCCATCAGGTCGTGATGGGTCAAACTATGATCGTCAAACTATCGTCAGCATCTATGACTGATGAGACGTTGAAATAACTTGCCTAGGTAGTGTCTCGTAAACTAATGTACTTTATGCAATACAATAATTAATNAGAGAGAGGTGTGGGGGGCCCACAACAACAGAGAGAGAGGTGTGGGGGCCCACCAACAGAGAGAGGTGTGGGGGCCCACAACAACAGAGAGAGAGGTGTGGGGGCACACAACAACAGAGAGAGAGGTGTGGGGGGCACACAACAACAGAGAGAGAGGTGTGGGGGGCCCACAACAACAGAGAGAGAGGTGTGGGGGGCCCACAACAACAGAGAGAGAGGTGTGGGGGCCCACAACAATAGAGTGGACAGGACGCTCACAACAGTATTCAGAGAGTTTACCATGTCTGTATACGACGATCAGTGACCTTAACGAACCTGACGGCAATTTAACGAACTGTGAGACACCAAATGTTTTGGCTGGCTTCACTTTAAGCCCGTCCTGGTAGCTTGTCCTTCTGACATGCTCTGGTTGGCATCATCTCGTTGACTTCATGAAACTCGGGTACTAAATTTGAGTTTCCTCGTCTTCATTTTTGAATTCCTCCATCAAATTGGAAGATATGAATCTAGATCATTTCTTTGAAAGGTTCAATGTAAATCATACAAGGGGCTTAACAGTCTACAGTTTAGACAGTTAACAGGAGATGCTATGTCATCGACAGGGTAATTAATCTGTGGTCTTATGGCATCTATCCACCTTAGATGGGAATCTTAAGTCAGTATTTCAGGGCAATATGCAAGTGGAAGGGATTTTGAGGAGCAATGAAGAACATTTGACAGGCCGCCGGCTTTCTGTCTCCATCGAGGCCACTGGAGTTGGTGGACCTCAGGTGAATTAAGGTAAATATTATACTCCAAACGATTCTAATATTAAGGCATATATAAATATCAGTCTTAAATATGTAATGTCACATGGCATTATTATGCATACAATATGTATAAATACATATGACATATCAATGAAAATATATCAGACATACCAAGATCAATATATCTATCATTTCACAAACCCATTTTATCATCACTAACATCATGTCTCACGCTGTCTTGAGAACATATCAGTCACATACCAATCATCCGTCATCTCCAATCCTCAAACCACATCCAATCCAACTTTGTTTCATCCCTAATCATGTCACTCGTCACTTCAACACCAACATAATACTTATCACTTGTCATCTTAATCCCTTTAGTTCCCCCAATCATCCATAGTCGCTCCTCTGTTTATTCACCAAACCTTACGCTTACTGGCGTAAAAAAAAAAAACTTTCCACCGGTGTCTACATTTCAAGGAAGGTTTGGTAAAACTGGCCGCCACCGTTTTCAGAATTCTTAAAAGACTCGGCTTCCATGAATAGTAAGCTCACTCCGGCCAAAAACGCCCCCCGGACACGCAAAATCAATTAGATGGGAGACGTCGCAGATTATGGTAGTTCCCTCTACCACTTCCCTGATGTTCTGCTCCATTGGTAGCGGTGGTGGGGGCTACTGTGGTACACGGTGGTGGGGGCTACTGTGTGTACACGGTGGTGGGAGCTACTGTGTGTACACGGTGGTGGGGGCTACTGTGTGTACACGGTGGTGGGGGCTACTGTGTGTACACGGTGGTGGGGGCTACTGTGTGTACACGGTGGTGGGGGCTACTGTGGTACACGGTGGTGGGGGCTACTGTGTGTACACGGTGGTGGGGGCTACTGTGTGTACACGGTGGTGGGGTCTACTGTGTGTACACGGTGGTGGGGTCTACTGTGTGTACACGGTGGTGGGGGCTACTGTGTGTACACGGTGGTGGGGGCTACTGTGTGTACACGGTGGTGGGGGCTACTGTTGCACACGGTGGTGGGGGCTACTGTGTGTACACGGTGGTGGGGGCTACTGTGTGTACACGGTGGTGGGGGCTACTGTGTGTACACGGTGGTGGGGGCTACTGTGTGTACACGGTGGTGGGGGCTACTGTGGTACACGGTGGTGGGGGCTACTGTGTGTATACGGTGGTGGGGGCTACTGTGGTACACGGTGGTGGGGGCTACTGTTGCACACGGTGGTGGGGACTACTGTGGTACACGGTGGTGGGGGCTATTGTGGTACACGGTAGTGAGTATGACTCAACAACAGAGCGAATATAGTTGCAATGAACTGTGGTAACTTAAATGAATAAAAAATAAATAAAAACTGGGAACGATTGTAAATAATGTTTCAACAATCAGAACATTATATTTAAAAATAAATCGAGAACTTGCAAACGATTGTGGGTTGGGTATTTTCCACTATCAATTCTATTTCAATTCCTCCTCTCTCTCTCTCTCTCTCTCTCTCTCTCTCTCTCTCTCTCTCTCTCTCTCTCTCTCTCTCTCTCTCTCTCTCTCTCTCTCTCTCTTCCTGTTTCATTACAACTATCCTATTTTTGACGTAAATGTATCCCATTTATTTATAAAATTTGAGGGGCCTCTGCAATATGTTTGGTAGAATTTTGCATACAGTTAATTTCCATCTTCTCCGAACAGCAAATTACTCCAAGTGAAGCCACTAAAGAACTCGTTCAGGTCTCTGCAACGTCCTCATTTTTAAAGTCAAATTTCTCAATTACCTGACTGGCTACAGGCTCTAATATATGATACTGGAGCGCGCATGCTCGTGCGTGTGCTCGCGCTAATATGATTAGTCTGTCAGTCTCTGAGACGACAAGGTATACATACACGAGAGGTAAACCTGCTCATCTCTATGTATAAAGACAAAGTTTACTTTAATCGTGATCAGCGTTTACGGTTATAGTGTCCCTGCTGATTTATTTTCTACCACAGACGTGGCCAGACATTTACGATGCTAACCAACATATGTACATTTTCTTCTATTCCTTTCATGGACAGAGTTAGAGATCTGTTAAACATATTGTTCAGACTTGACATACAGTTGTCAAGGATGACTGTCACTAGGTTCGAGAATAACATCCATAACGATTCATATCTGTAGACATTGACATCTATTTAGTAGCAACACAACAGATTTGATTGGCAGGGCTATTCAGATTAGATTATTTGTTGTTGATTAAAGGAAAGGAGATTGAAAGAGGAGAAATATAAAAGAATTAGACAAGAAGTTATAGTGAAATGTAGAGAAAAGAAGGGAGAGTGATAAACGTGTAGGGAGGATAGGGGGTTGGATAGAGACTGAGATTAGAGAGGAAACACTGGAATCGGTTCCTATGTGGTTCGCGTTATGGTTCTCATAGGTTCTCATAGTCATGGGTGTGGTAGACTTATTGAGGCTTCCCTAGATCAACTATCGACTTTTCCCGGAATGAGACCCACAACAGATGCCTAATCCCAAGTACCTATTTACCGCTATGTGAAAAGAGGAATCAAGTGAATGAAACTTTTGCCCAACTGCTTCTGTCTTACCGCCGGTATCGAACCGGGGGACCTTCTATTTGTGGCGCGACTGCCCTGGACCACTCTGCCACAGGACCCATGTTGACAAGCTTATCTAAGTCCTTCAGGAGTGAGGAAATAACTGTCAAACACAACAGCAGATCTTGACAGCGGAGGGCGGAACCTTCGCATGTAAATTCCACTTCTGAAGAATAGCCTAAGGAACCCGAGGCCGCAGCTGGCTGTTCCCACATAGAAATGCCAAGACACGCTCTCAGCGACGCATCGGACTCAAACCGATCATTTCCAAGTCAAGAGCAAGAGGAAGCATTCACCCGAGAAGGCGCACGGATAAAGATAGTCTCTTATTTCCATTTATTTCCAGGCCTCGACAGCCTGGAACCTGAAACGCTCTCTTGAACGGGTGTTCATCCGTTTTCTTGCCTGACAGTCCGGATCTGAAACTTTATTCGAACTACCTTATACAAATCGTTATAATTATGGCCAGGCTGAACAGCTATACAGCTGAGTAAATCAAACATATATTTTCCCATTCTATACTTCCATACATGGCGCAGGGGTATGTAAATTATACATATTAATATGCGTTTACAATATTTGTTCAGCCGTTTTCTGTCCGTTAATGTGTAGGTTTTTAAGTCTTAGGGTATTTTAGCCATGGAAATAGCAACAAAGATCCCCCCCCCCTCCTCATCTCACATGTTAGCTGCTAATATGTTATGAAGAAAATAGTGTGTTAGACTGTCCCCAGTTCTCAACGCGGTGGGAAGCGTTTTCATACAGAGCTGACTATGACTACCTCCCATGACTCTGCTTCCCTTGACTCTGCCTCCCATGACTCTGCCTCCCTTTACTCTGCCTCCCATGACTCTGCCTCCCATGACTCTGCCACCCATGACTTTTTTTATTTATTATTAACACTTTTAGGTACATGTGCATTTGAGCAGCTACCCTAGACTATATGAAGAGGAGTACAGAGTGCGTCAAAAAGCTAACTACGTGATGCTAAAATCCCCATCGCACAGACAGACATACAGGCACTCTGGCAGCGAGAGGAAGGAACAATGATATGTTTCGTCAAGATATCATGATATCTGAGAGCTCTACGGATGCCATCAGAGCGCAGTCGGAGCAATCATGTCTGCGGACACGACTATAAACACCGTCTTCCCGCTAGTCTGAACCCAGAAAGTTTGCTCACAGCTTTAGACAAATACGGAGACATTTACCTCGACTCCAGAACAAATCCTTTCACCAGGTTGCAGGTTGCAAGATCTCTCATATTTGGCCAAAGCTCGTGGCGTATTTCTCAAATTTGGCCCCCTCGGGCGTGGTCATAAAGTCTTGATATGTTGACATATACGCGATATCAATTTCAATCGGCGTAACTTCAATACTTGAGGCAGTAACTAATGATCTAACTGGAAACTTCACAGAAGATGGAATCATCCTTAGCAAACAACCAACGACGTTGTTTAAGATACAGTGAATGGCCACGACTGTTTGAGTTTCATTCGTTAGCTGGGCTAATGCAACTGTCTCGCGCTTGGACGTTGTCAAGAATGTTGTTCATGGTACTGTAGGTTAGAGTCAGCTTCACGTGACGTACAGTGACGTGTTCAGATGGTGGTGATGTGCAGTGACGTGTTCAAAAAAAACTCTATTAAGACAAACAAGTATACAGTGACCACCGTCTTAATCACATAACACCTCGGTGATTAGTTAATTAATCATATGATTAATCACTCATATGCAGAAGCCAAAACAAATCTGTAACAAGACAACCAAAATTGGTCCCGTTTAAAATCTGATTCGAGATAAATTACCCCATTTGCAAGAACACGTTATCGCCCCGTTAAAAGAATTAAAAAAATTGTTGGATTTTTGTTGAAATGTTTTCTGACTTTCCCAACTTTGGCGCACAAGTTCGTTATCGACGTAAAATGATGGGGCATTATAGTTCGCGTTTAATGGACGCTGTAATGATCCTGTCTGGTCCGAGGAAAGCTTACTACTGAATTTTCTGACCATTTACAAATTGACAACAAATATTTTGGGAAAGTCAACACGCACTTGAGAGGATTTAGGACGGTTGTGATTCTGTTGATGTCAAGGGAAACCGGCTCTGATATCGCCTGATAAGCGATAAGTCTGACAGGACTTCAGCCAGATTTGTCGACGTGTCTCAAAATCAGCAACTGAATGCCACAAGCAACAGTCATCTAATTAGTCAGATCGAGGCATCAGGCGTAAAGAGACATAGCCAAACGTCGGGTACTGCACCAGAATTGGTTGCATCCACCTACACTAACTGGTGCACTACACGGCCTTGTTAAACCCCACTGTACCTGTGTGTATATCTCGAAGTATTAACCCTACGAAGCACTGTTCCTGCGCCTCTCTAGATGACTCAAGCAAGACGTTACGGGAGAGGAGAGCAAGAGAGACACTCCAGCATCCGATGAGGATGCTATCGTATATGTCACAGCCGCTCCCGTGTAGCCCCCTAATGAATTCTTTGGGTCATGTTGGGATGGAAATTATGCAAATTTGATGATGGCTCATCTTCTGGAGTGGGAAGCAAGGAATAGGTGGTTGTCGACGGGGCCGATAAGCCCTGCGACAGGAGGTGAGATGCTGGGGGTAATCTTTAAGATTCTCGACCACAATGCATCATGAACCTTTTCGTTATTAGAAGGGGAAAGTGTATTTTATCTACCTGTATCGTAGTGTATTATGCATGTACACATGCTCGTAAGTTTATACACACCTATACACACACTAATGTTCACATACAGACACATGTGGTTTTTTTCAGAGAAAAGGCTGTACAAGATATGATGGATTACGTCACCCAGAAGTACCAGGAAGCTGCATACAGGTTTATCCCAGCCTAAAAAGATAAAAATGAGAAGCAACATAATCTATATTTCATTTAGGCACGTAAGGAAGCAAAGCAATTACAATAACATGGATAAACTATAGCAATAACAACACCAAAGAGCAGAGGGAGATACCAGAGGGCCAGGAATGAGTACCTCAGAGTGAGGAGAGAAGCAGAGAGAGACAGTATGAGAATGACAACTAGAATTTAATAGAATTCTATGACCAGACGACAAAAGTTAGGCAAGAAAGATAAGGGTGGGCAGACTGCATTTTCTTAGACTATCAGAAAGCCTTAGACAAAGTAGCCAGAAGAGGCTGTTACAAAATTTGGAGAAACAGGCAGGATAAAAGGTAAGATGCTCAGTGGATAAGGGAGAATCTAAGCAACAGGAAACAGCGAGTAACTTTTAGAAGGGAGACATCAGAGTGGCGGTAAAAATGGAGTCCCACAGGGTTCTGTACTCTATTCACAAGGAGCACACGCAGTAGGGGACACAGGTGGAAACTGAGTGTCCAAATGAGCCATGGAGACAAATTTGTGTTAGAGTAGTTAACAAATGGAATGCATTAGGACGTGATGTGGTGGAGGATGACTCCATACACAATTTGAAGTGTAGATATGATAGAGCCCAATAGGCTCAGAAACGTGTACATCAGTTGACTGACAGCTGAGAGGCGGAACCAAAGAGCAAGAGCTCAACCCCCGCAAGCACAACTAGCTGAGTACAACTAGGTGAGAATAACTCACATTCACAAATCAACATTCAAATTTTTTCTTTATTCAAATTCCTAGTGAAAGTGTTCAGTTATCTTGGGGCGACAGACCAAAGTGAAGTGCTTCACACGTCCAAAGATTACTGGACACACACACGCCACCCAGCCTCCGACACACACACACACACACACACACACACACACACACACACACACACACACACACACACACACACACACACGATCTGGGTGGCGTGTGTGGGAGCATCAAGCCCTGTGTGAGGTGAGAGCCGTAACTCCAACCTGGACATGTGGGTCCCAGAGGACGCCGCCTCCAGCCTCCATGTTATGACTCCGTCCAAGAGAATCAGGACTGCCTGCCTGGGCCCTGCCACAGGTCAACAGTGGCAGGGTAATACTACGGCCCGCTGCTCAGATACACACGTGTGTCCCTTCACAAAAGACAACAAACTCCAGTTCTGTTTTGTCTTCATATCACACTCTGGAAATCTCTTCACAGTGCCAAGATTCAATCACTTCGACAATTTAAACTTCTCGTAATGGATTAGTATAATGCAAATGGCATTTAATACATTTCAAAGTCTATTGGTTTACCTTATTTAAATAAATAATATAGAGGTGGAGGCAATATCTGAATCGCTACATGCTGTACAGCAATCGATAAAGAATGATTCTTGATTAAAACAACCAAAAAATGAAAGCAAATTGTTTAATCTAAAAAAAAATAAACTTTTCTATCTATTTGCGTTTAGGACACTGCCGAAAGTGATCTCCAAAAGTTGGAGATTTAAATGTAAAAAAAAAGGACCAAGCTGAGTTCTTAAGAACAACAAGGAAGGGGACTTGAAACAAGAGCTGGCAGATTGAACTATTTTCCCTTCGATGCTTCACGAACCGGCAATTCGAGACTTGCTCAGAGGGTTTCGGAGCCCCCGAAGAGGGGGGGGGGTGATGGGCGGGNGCCCTGTTGGTAACGGTGTCCTGGGGGTGTGGCCCTGTTGGTAACGGTGTCCTGGGGGTGTGGCCCTGTTGGTAACGGTGTCCTGGGGGTGTGGCCCTGTTGGTAACGGTGTCCTGGGGTGGTTCACAATCAGTAGTCCTCATCGTCGTTATCTCTCGGCCTCAACACCTGCTCTTGACCACCACTGGCTTCACGCTGGTTTAGAGACCAGACAGCTGGTTCAGACAGGTGGTTCGACGGGGATAGGGTTGTCTTAGCCAAGGCACCACTGCGAGGTGGTCGCCTTTAAGCGTATATGAGCCCGCGGTCCTCTGCATGCTGATGCTTTCCATTCAAACGTCCTCCACTCTGGATAAAAACCAATCGTTATCTCTCCATTGAAACAGTCCTTAAATATCTAATGTAACTGGTATATTCTGATATATATACATTAACACCTGATAACATTATACCTCAACTCTTGTCTGGGGAGGATAACAGTATACCACTACACTTGTCTGGGGAGGATAACATATACCACTACACTTGTCTGGGAGGATAACAGTATATCACTACACTTGTCTGGGGAGGATAACAGTATATCACTACACTTGTCTGGGTAGGATACAATGGTGACATCCTTCAAGTCCTTCAAGTGACACCAAAGTCCAGAATACTTTTATTTTCTTTGGGTTTCTTTCTTTTCTTTCTATTATTGCATATTTCTTAGATGAAATATTCAATAATAAATCCTTACAACAGATGAAACTCGTGGTAAATGTACTTGAAGCTGCTCAGAATATACCAGTTACATTTAGCTATTTACGGACTCTTAAATGCCCCAGATAACGAACCGCATTGTACCAGGTGGGAAAATATGTGTACCCATCCTGACCCTATTCCTACCTGCAGTCATCCCTCCTCACTCCCTCCTTCCCCATCTTCCTCCCTTGCTTCCCTCTCCTCCTTCCTGTGCATGCCATGCTACGAGAGGAGGTTGGGGGGGAGGGACCAGGGGGCTCACCAGGCATGTGAGTGCTCACTCTTCATAGTGTGAAGAGTGTGGGGAAGGGTTTGGGCTGGGGAGTGTGTCGTGGCGGGCTGGTGTGGAGCGCCTGAGCAAACACACTGTCAGATAACAGACGCCTTCCTCGTGCCTCCCAAATTACCAGCACTCTGGGCCGGTGTGAACCCGTTTATGGTCTCCTGTCTCGACTGAGAGGGTTCATTCAGAGCCCCGGGGCGAGGCAGGCACTCTCATACCTGGACCCTAACCTGGGTGATGCAATATCTATAATACGTTCACACACGCGCGCTTACATACACACGTAAGCAAGGGGAGACATGATCACTTACCTACAAATTCTCAGAGGAATTGACTGGGTAGATAAGGATACACTGTTTAACACGGTGGAACGCGAACAAGGGGACACATGTGGAAACTGAGTACCCAAATGAGCCGAAACGACCTTATAAAGAACTTTTACAGTGTCAGAGTAGTTAACAAGTGGAATGCATTAGGCAGTGATGTGATGGAGGCTAACTCCATACACAGTTTTAAATGTAGATGTGATAGAGCCCAGTAGGCTCAGGAATCTGTACATCAGTTGATTGATGGTTGAAAGGCGGGACCAAAGAGCCAGACCTCAACCCCCACAAGCACAACTCGGTGAGTACACACACATATACACACATACATATACATAGGAATATGTAGCAGAGAGGATAGAGGGAAAAATGGTCTTGAGTCATTGCATTAGACAACTGACGGCTAGAAAGGCGGGGTCCAAGAGCTAACAGCTTGATTCTACAAGTTCAAATAGTAAACAAAGATGTATTTGCGGCTATGCAGATACAGACGAATATAGATTACATGGCGTGCACTGTGGAAATTAGGCAGTTAGCACTCACGACATGACTAAGTCAATGACGTCATTGAGAGTAACCGTGCCTCTGCCCAGTGTCCAGCAGAGAGAGAGCCTTGCAATCTTTTGAACCGTAACTCTGTTAGCTTTGCTGGCCGACTTGATGGAATCACACTGCACCCATGGAAAACAGGGAAACAATTAGCGTGGGGCTATACTTGCGTATCCAATTTGGCAGCCACATACATCAACCTCTCTCTCTTGGCCAAGCAGGAGCCGCAGCCACACACAGAGAAAGAAAGCAAGCAAACAAGTACTGGCACAGATCACCCGTACAGTTTCGTTCCAATAGGATCCGAGACCCTTGGTTCGTGGAGAGAGAGTGCAAGGAGGTTTCTTAAGGATCTTGTCTGGCTCGACGAAGCAACAAGAGACCCTATAGCGGCGCGCTCTCTATTCCAGCGATCATCCTTTCTCAGTGAGGCGATCCAGAGGGGGAATGCCGGCTGCATCCTCGATTCCTGCCCGACGTCGGAGGAGTTCGAAGAAATCTACAGCTTCTAGGAAACAAACTTCCCTTTAATTCCTCTTAATGTCCACATTTTGTAACCAATCAGATATGCAACTGTAACCTTGTATACTAAAGTGTACAACATATATAGAAAATAAAGTGGTGGTAGGAGAAGTGAACACTCATCCGAACTTGGAATGAATCGGCATGTTTTTTTTCTGGATGCTCTTTATTCTCTTTTCCGAGGCTATGGGTCCCAAGAATTGCATAAGAGGTGTATTGCACCATCGGCGAGAACCGCTGGGATCTTGTCTGTTCTTCAATAACATTATCCCTTTTCCCGTGTTCATGTGAGGCTCACATTGACAGGTTGAACGCATGAAAAGTTATTTTGTCGGCTGGATTTCGTGCTTCTTAAAACATTAAAAACATTTTTGCGGGGATTCTAACATTTGATGGCATATTAACTAATTTATATGGAAATTTTTTCATCATGGTTAATTAAAATTTTTGTCCTAATTAGTGCATTGCGTTCATCATGATAAAGTTAATCTTTGCAGCTGCTTGCAATGCGACAGTTTTCCTTTTTGGCTCTATTATATATAAATATAATATTTCTGGTATAGAGAAAAAACATTAAACAGTTTCAGTAGCGTTTTTATCGCATTTTTAAAATCAAGGTTTTTGTGTTCTTTATTGTGACGCCACTGCCACAGCCCAAGGTGTGTTCCTGGCCGCTGATGTGGCACTGGTTCTGGCCACACCCCTTATGTGGTTCTGGCCACACCCCTTATGTGGTTCTGGCCACACCCCTTATGTGGTTCTGGCCACACCCCTTATGTGGTTCTGGCCACACCCCTTATGTGGTTCTGGCCACACCCCTTATGTGGTTCTAGCCACACCCTTTATGTGGTTCTGGCCACACCCCTTATGTGGTTCTGGCCACACCCCTTATGTGGTTCTAGCCACACCCTTTATGTGGTTCTGGCCACACCCTTTATGTGACACCAGTCCAGACCTGTGATAATGCAGGTAAAAGCGAAGCAGGGAAAAAATAATATGTTTACACATTCAACTTGTGTGGTATATGTTAGAGGCGTGTCGTGAGCTGAGTGTGAAGATAAGGTGAGTGAGAGATGAGTTAGGATGAGGCGAGTAAGGGTAGTGAGTTAAGATGAAGGTAGTTAGGATGAGGGGAGAGTAAGAACAGTCTCCGCCGTTCACAGGTCTGCCTAGCGCAATACAGAATAATTTCGTTATTACTGTTAACTGATAATGTTCCAGTTCCCCCCCCCCCCCGCCTGGCTGTTAAACAACGTCTTCCAGATTATAGAACAGTACAATATCCTGGTAGAAGCAGCAACACACCCAGGTACCATACTTAGACCAAATCACCGAGCTGACCCCTTTCCTCTCCGTCGTGTTAATGTGACAGCTGGAGCAGCCGTGGGCGTGGGCGTGGGCGTGGGAGATGTTCAGCACCAGAGAGGCAAGAGTCCTGGTCTTTGTGATGGGCGCCTCGCCCCAATGAAGGTAACGAGCGAGAGAGTGTGGCCATGCAGCTGCCGGCATAGTCTTTGTCAGCGCTGGGAGGCGTGAAACTGCCAATTGACCCGCGAGGAGCGAGGAGGCTGATGACCGAGGAGAGAGACACAGGGATGTAAGGACACAGACGGCGAGATATAGACATAGTGATGCACAAGATCAGACACGGAGGGACATGAACACAGACACGGAGGGACATGAACACAGACACGGAGGGACATGAACACAGACACGAAGGGACATGAACACAGACACGAAGGGACATGAACACAGACACGGAGGGGACATGAACACAGACACGAAGGGACATGAACACAGACACGAAGGGACATGAACACAGACACGAAGGGACATGAACACAGACACGAAGGGACATGAACACAGACACGGAGGGACATGAACACAGACAAGGAGGGGACATGTTCACGTCTGTGAACATGTCCCCTCCGTGTCTGTGTAGGTTAGGTAATAATGTATAGGTTAAGTAATAATTGTAATTAAGAAGCAATAAGATGCTTATCTTAACATACTAAGAAGGTTAGGTAAGGTCGGTGTTTTCTATGAAGCTTTTCAATTTAAACTAAAATATTCACAATCAATTAGTATGTCACATATGCACTTATGAAATAAGCCAATATTGACTATAAGCAAGTGCGAAAACGGGTTGCACAGACACGCACAGGCTTAATTATTTCCTGTCTTGCACTTTAAGCTTATAACCTGACCTTAATGAGAAAACATATAACATAGTATATCTATATAAATAAACTTTAACATTCCTCAGTTTGCCTGGCTAAAGTAAGGGGTGCCAGACACCTAGAAATAACCTAGCCAACTTTGCAAGATAACACCTGGGGAGCATGGGAGTGTCAAAGCCAGTCGTGGTCGGCCTCAGTGCCAATCTTTAAGAAATATCGGCATCTGCAGCGACCCCCTGCGTGAACTCTGATGATAGGGATGTGTTTTTCCATATAGATTTAACCAGGTTTTTCAGTGGTTTCTAATTTTTAAATTTACTGAGATGGTGAGGACAGGAGTGGGGAGAAAGTGAGACACAAAGGGGAGAATGTTAGGGGGGGAAAGGAGAGAAGGGAGAAAGGTGGAGAATGCAAGAGAGGATAAAGACGGAGGAGACTGGGAGAATGAGAAATAAAAGATTGTGGATATTGAGAAGGATGAGTTGAGAGACCCAGGCACAGCTAGGTATGACATCTAGTTCCATTCACCTGGGCTGTATGGGCCTCGAACCGGGGACTCCACGCGTGGGAGGCCGACGATCTATCGACTGGCCTATGAGCAGTCTGGCACATGAGCAGTTATTTCTACAGAACTGTGGAGGACACACACACATCTATTGTGTGTGTGTGTGTGTGTGTGTGTGTGGGTGTGGGTGTGTGTGTGTGTGTGTGGTGTGTGTGTGTGTGTGTGTGTGTGTGTGTGTGTGTGTGTGTGTGTGTGTGTGTGTGTAATCACTAACTCTATAACACGTCAGAGGTTGGAACTTGCACTAGCAGGGGCTCACCTCACTGACATACACAGTACCGGTACCACTTTATCACGATACAACGATTGCCTGTAAGGGTTGATCGAACCTGGAGCTCACTGCACGAGCTCCATGACTAACACATCCCCGGCAACACTCGTGGTGTGATTTGGACACAGTTTTTCATCCAATCGTGGTGTCCTGATGGACTTACAAATGTGAAAGCTTAAATGATCCCTATAAGCCATTACTGTTGCCAGGGATTAGTTGGTCATGAAGCTCATGTAGTGAGCTCAAGGACCAATCAATATTTACAAGCAATTGCTAATGAAGTGCTCCTTGGAACTGTTTGTTCTGAGTAGCTAAATCCAAAACAACAACAACAACAACTACTACAACAACCTGGGACTGGTAACTCTACTATTCTCTGGCCTGAACTTTGATTGCTTGCATTTATTGTCAACACTTTCAGTATATACAACCCTCAAGCACTGGTTATCAAACACACAACACTGGTGTGTATATATTTCTTTTTTAATATCAACTTGATTTACTTTTTTTGAGTAGAGTTATATTTAATAAAGTGGTCGTAACTAGACATTCTAAATATCTATTTTGCGTTCTGTCTCGCTGTCTACTTCCCCCCGTTTCCTACTCCTTTCTTCCACTCTCTGTCTCCCCTCCCCGTCTCTCTTCCACGTCTCTCGCCGTCTCTTCGCAACCACAGTACACACCACCGTCTCACCATGACCAAACCCGTCAAAGGCTCATTAACTTCCCCCCGGCCAACTTTGCATACTTCCACAATGCAAATGGAAATTGGCTGGGCGGGACTGTTGACGCATCCAGGAAGCAATTTAGAAAGGCATTCACTGACAGAGCTCGACGCTGGGGGGATCTAATCACCACTTTTGCCGCTCCGAACCTTTTCCACTGTATCTCTGAGTAGGTGCGAGTCGTAGGTTGATGGTGGTTGAGATTTTTGGCTAATAGTGAATATTGTTGTGAACGTCACAGGAGTCAGAATAAATATTTAATGGCGTCTCTGGTGATAAATGATCGGTGGGATTTAATGCTTGATCAGAAAATGGTTTTGGGAAAAGTCGTTTGTACACGCAAACGTATATTAAATTTGATAAATGCTGTATGATTTATCAGAGTGCATTACCTGAAATAAATATAATAAATATATATATATATATATATATATATTAGTATATTTTGGTAGCAGTCTTTCCTGTAGACATATGTTATTAAATATGACCGAAAAAGTAAGATTAATAATTCTAACACGAATTTTCTCAATTTTCCTTATGTTTGTTTTTACTGATGACGGTAAATGAAAAATCAATTCTCCAAAATTCATTCTTTATTTCTTAGTCTGACGCGACACTTGAACGCGTTTCGTAATAACTAATTACATTTTCAAAGACTTTTAGTTTTCTCACACAACTATAACCTTAAAGCACTAAACAGTTCTTTACTATGCTATGATTTAAACAGCTTTCATCTTTCATTTTATACCCGCGTTTTGGGTGAGGTGATATGTTACAACAGTTTTTAATGAGGTGAACAAAACTTTCAACAAAGGACAGAACACGAAAACAATGGATATTAACTGGATATTAACTGGGTAAATTGAAGGTATGAATGGAAGTAACTGCGGAAGGGCCTATTGGCCCATATTTCTTGATGCTTCTATATTGGAGCGGGGTCTTGAAGTGGGTAGAATATATTTGTGCATTAGAAGTCAACACCAGCAATCAACAGTCAATTAATGCACAAATATATTCTACCCACTTCAAGACCCCGCTCCAATATAGAAGCATCAAGAAATATGGGCCAATAGGCCCTTCCGCAGTTACTTCCATTCATACCTTCAATTTACCCAGTTAATATCCAGTTAATATCCATTGTTTTCGTGTTCTGTCCTTTGTTGAAAGTTTTGTTCACCTCATTAAAAACTGTTGTAACATATCACCTCACCCAAAACGCGGGTATAAAATGAAAGATGAAAGCTGTTTAAATCATAGCATAGTAAAGAACTGTTTAGTGCTTTAAGGTTATAGTTGTGTGAGAAAACTAAAAGTCTTTGAAAATGTAATTAGTTATTACGAAACGCGTTCAAGTGTCGCGTCAGACTAAGAAATAAAGAATGAATTTTGGAGAATTGATTTTTCATTTACCGTCATCAGTAAAAACAAACATAAGGAAAATTGAGAAAATTCGTGTTAGAATTATTAATCTTACTTTTTCGGTCATATTTAATAACATATATATATATATATATATATATATAATATATATATATATATATATATATATAGCCCATCCTCCTAAAATGAAAGTACTTATATGTAGTAAGTATTTAGTGGAAAGTACCATTATGTAGGACCACCAGAAAGCTGTCTTTTGTATTACTGAATTTGGACAAACCGGAAACTTTTTTTTAGCTGCAACATAAAGATAAGACGTGACCTTACCTAACCCTTCTAGGCCTAATACACTCTAAGGCCTGATAAAGTACGTACATGTGCTATATTAGGCCTAGGAATATTTAACATAGGTTTTTAGTTTATTTTTTTCCGGACTCTTTGAAATTAACAGTACAAAAAGGGGTTTACTGCTGGTCCATCACATTTTGGTACTATATATATATATATATATATATATATATATATATATATATATATATATATATATATATATATATATATATATATATATAATTTGTTTTTATCTTACACACACACACATGATAGCCAAATACATGATTCTCAAAGGAATTGATAGGGTAGACAAAGACAGTTTATTTAACACAAGGAGCACACGCATTAGGAGTCACAGTTGGAAACTGAGTGCCCAAATGAGCCAGAAAGACATTAGAAAGAATTTTTTTAGTGTCAGAGTAGTTTAACATATAGAATGCATTAGGAAATGATGTGGTGGAGGCTGACTCCAAACACATTGTTAAGTGTAGATATGATAGAGCCCAATAGGCTCAGGAACCTGTACACCTATTGATTGACGGTTGACAGGCGGGACCAAAGAGCCAGAGCTCAACCCCCACAAGCAAAACTAGGTGAGTACACTCCCTGCCTCTGTGCACGTACATTCTCCCAATCTGCTCCAACACTCTCCTGTAAAACCCCACAGTACAGCTTCCACCTCTCGCCATATCCCAGAATCCATTTTCACTACAAAATTATACACATCCTCTCTGTTTCTACCCAACCCCCTATCTCCCCC
Source organism: Procambarus virginalis (assembly GCA_020271785.1). Classification (NCBI taxonomy): domain Eukaryota; kingdom Metazoa; phylum Arthropoda; class Malacostraca; order Decapoda; family Cambaridae; genus Procambarus; species Procambarus virginalis. The sequence continues at coordinate 5,077,908 of WNGS01167372.1, read as the reverse complement.
ATACTCACTCACCCTCCCTCTCTCACCCCACATATGCTCTCACTATGTTCCTACCCATCTATCCCATCTCCCCAACACACCCCTACCCCATCACCTCCTTTACACACCTTCCATATCTCATCATGCTATTGTACACGTATCTACACCACACCCATCTCCAGATACAGACACCCTTCCCATCACCACCCAGACCCATATCTCCCTATCACTGTAACCATTATCACTACACATTATGTTCCTGTAATCAACAGGATGCGTCAACATCTGTCACCAGAACCTTAGTTCTGCACGTCAGTATCTAAATGCAATAATGTTTCAACGAATGCTACACACTATTGACTTTTGGTTGCACCTTGCATGCTCGCCGTGTTCGTGTGTAGTCGGGGAATGACATACTTAGTGTGAAGTGTGTCATTCCTCCCTCAAGGGTGACATAATGGTCGAGTCTTACGACCCAGGAAGGACTCTCCGTGGCCTCAACCTTCACATGTGAGGCTCACCCACTGCGGTCGGGCTTAAAGTCTTGGACATAAATATTCTCCTTTATAGATAGATGTGGTATCCAGCGTTGCCCGGGTCTCCCTCTTTCTCCCTCCCTCTCATTCTTCCTCCCTCTCTCCAAGTGGGCAAAACAGGCCCGGGTAACCTATAATCAACTTCATCGATGTTGTCTGAAAGTCGATAAGAACTGGAATATCAGTGGTAACAGTCTACGGATAAGTAAACCCATATTTCAGTTACTTTTAGCCATAGAAAAAAATCATAATTAAACAGTGGCTTGGGGTCTACCCCTTCCACTTTATAAACTTCGCTATACAATCACAATTCACCATGGACTGTTATGTGAGGCTAACCGAAACGATTTGGCTTCCAACCTCACACAGACATTCTCTCTTATTGTCCCAACCACTTGGGCTGGACAGTAGAGCGACGGTCTCGCTTCCTACAGATCGGCGTTCAATCCCCAACCGTCCAAGTGGTAATGGTACCATTCCTTCTCCTCCCCATCCCCCCGTCCCATCATAAATCCTTATCCTGACCCCTTCCAAGTGCTATATAATTGTAATGGCTTTTCGCTCTCCCATGAAAATTCCCTTACTCTCCTATAGTATATATATACACTTGGAAGGATACCGAGCTGTGCCCGGGAAAGTCATTCTCTCCCACAACCCCCTATCCCACCTACCTCCCCCCCCCCCTGCCAGTATCTCACCTCCTCCTATCCCTCCCTCAGCAATTACCCCATTTTCTTCTTATCTCCTCATTTTTCCCCTTCTCTCCAGCTTCCCCTTTTACCCCACCTCCCTACCCTCACCTCTCTGACCTTAAACAAACAAACATTTTCATTTACTAATATAAAAGGGGTACCCAGCTGCTCGTGGGTTTCTTCACTCTTTTTATCCATTCGTTCTCTTCTCCACACTATCCCCCTGATGACTCCGTCGTCCCCATCCCCGTCCCCACGGAGAGAGGTGGAAGCCCACAGCAAGAGAGAGAGGTGTGGGGGGCCCACAACAACAGAGAGAGAGGTGTGGGGGGCCACAACAACAGAGAGAGAGGTGTGGGGGGCCACAACAACAGAGAGAGAGGTGTGGGGGGCCACAACAACAGAGAGAGAGGTGTGGGGGGCCCACAACAACAGAGAGAGAGGTGTGGGGGGCCCACAACAACAGAGAGAGAGGTGTGGGGGCCCACACAACAGAGAGAGAGGTGTGGGGGGCCCACAACAACAGAGAGAGAGGTGTGGGGGGCCACAACAACAGAGAGAGAGGTGTGGGGGGCCCACAACAACAGAGAGAGAGGTGTGGGGGGCCACAACAACAGAGAGAGAGGTGTGGGGGGCCACAACAACAGAGAGAGGTGTGGGGGCCCACAACAACAGAGAGAGAGGTGTGGGGGCCCACAACAACAGAGAGAGAGGTGTGGGGCCCACAACAACAGAGAGAGAGGTGTGGGGGCCCACAACAACAGAGAGAGAGGTGTGGGGGGCCACAACAACAGAGAGAGAGGTGTGGGGGGCCACAACAACAGAGAGAGAGGTGTGGAGGGCCACAACAACAGAGAGAGAGGTGGGGGGCCCACAATAACAGAGAGAGAGGTGTGGGGGCCCACAACAACAGAGAGAGAGGTGTGGGGGCCCACAACAACAGAGAGAGAGGTGTGGGGGCCAACAACAACAGAGAGAGAGGTGTGGGGGGGCCCACAATAACAGAGAGAGAGGTGGGGGGGCCCACAACAACAGAGAGAGAGGTGTGGGGGCCCACACAACAGAGAGAGAGGTGTGGGGGGCCCACAACAACAGAGAGAAAGGTGTGGGGCCCACAACAACAGAGAGAGAGGTGTTGGGGCCCACCACAACAGAGAGAGAGGTGTGGGGGGCCCACAACAACGGAGAGAGAGGTGTGGGGGCCCACAACAACAGAGAGAGAGGTGTGGGGGCCCACAACAACAGAGAGAGAGGTGTTGGGGCCCACACCAAACAGAGAGAGAGGTGTGGGGGGCCCACAACACACAGAGAGAGGTGTGGGGGGCCCACAACAACAGAGAGAGAGGTGTGGGGGCCCACAACAACAGAGAGAGAGGTGTGGGGGGCCCACAACAACAGAGAGAGAGGTGTGGGGGGGCCCACAACACAGAGAGAGAGGTGTGGGGGGCCCACAACAACAGAGAAGAGAGGTGTGGGGGCCCACAACAACAGAGAGAGAGGTGTGGGGGCCCACAACAACAGAGAGAGAGGTGTGGGGGGCCCACAGCAACAGAGAGAGGTGTGGGGGCCCACAACAACAGAGAGAGAGGTGTGGGGGGCCCACAACAACAGAGAGAGAGGGTGTGGGGGGCCCACAACAACAGAGAGAGAGGTGTGGGGGGCCCACAACAACAGAGAAAGAGGTGTGGGGGGCCCACAACAACAGAGAGAGAGGTGTGGGGGGGCCCACAGCAACAGAGAGAGAGGTGTGGGGGCCCACAACAACAGAGAAAGAGGTGTGGGGGGCCCACAACAACAGAGAGAGAGGTGTGGGGGGGGGGCCCACAACAACAGAGAGAGGTGTGGGGGCCCACAACAACAGAGAAGAGGTGTGGGGGGCCCACAACAACAGAGAGAGAGGTGTGGGGGGCCCACAACAATAGAGTGGACAGGACGCTCACAACAGTATTTCAGAGAGTTACCATGTCTGTATACGACGATCAGTGACCTTAACGAACCTGACGGCAATTTAACGAACTGTGAGACACCAAATGTTTTGGCTGGCTTCACTTTGAGGCCCATCCTGGTAGGCTTGTCCTTCTGACATGCTCTGGTTGGCATCATCTCGTTGACTTCATGAAACTCGGGTACTAAATTTGAGTTTCCTCGTCTTCATTTTGAATTACTCCATCAAATTGGAAGATATGAATCTAGATCATTTCTTTGAAAGGTTCAATGTAAATCATACAAGGGGCTTAACAGTCTACAGTTTAGTTGTATAAAGTCGTACAAAAAAGAGGCGTATTATGCCAGGTAAGTCTACAGTTGTACTTACCTGACAGATACGCTGCCACTGACCTGAGAGGGTTTCTCTCGGAAAGTGGAGATTCTGATTCTCTCGCAGAGATTGATTCTCTCTCGACGAATCAATATTAGTAATGTTTGATTCTTTAGAGTGATTCGTCAGTATCAATTCGCCGCTTGGGAAGAGAATATCAATTTGATGTTGCATGTGTGTTTATATCTTGGTACTTGTGAAGGCGCAAGAATAACAATGGAGGAGCTGTGCCTGCAGGAGCAGTCAGCGGAGGACAGCGCCAGCGGAGATAAGCGGATTACATCCAAACTAAGCGGGCGAGGGTGTGTGGGTTTTTCTGGGTGGTGGTGGTAGTGGTTGGGGAGATGGTACAAGTGGTGGTTGATGGTAC
>WNGS01167372.1:5042645-5053278 GCA_020271785.1 Procambarus virginalis | reverse complement strand
GGGTTGTGGGAGAGAATGACTTTCCCGGGCACAGCTCGGTATCCTTCCAAGTGGGATATAGTAGGTATCTCCTATATACTATAGGAGAGTAAGGGAATTTTCAAGGGAGAGCGCCAAGCCATTACAATTACTATAGCACTGGAAGGGGCCAGGATTGAGGATTTATGATGGGACGGGGGATGGGGGGGGAGAAGGAATGGTGCACATTACCCCTTGGACGGTTGGGGATTGAACGCCGATCTGTAGGAAGCGAGCCCGTCGCTCTACGGTCCAGCCAAGGTGGTTGGGGACTATAAGAGAGGAATGTCTGTGTGAGGTTGGAAGCCAAATCGTTTCGGTTAGCCTCACATAACAGTCCATGGTGAATTGTGATTGTATAGCGAAGGTTATATAAAGTGGAAGGGGGTAGACCCCAAGCCGCTGTTTAATTATGATTTTTTTTCATGGCTAAAAGTAACTGAAATATGGGTTTAATTATCCGTAGACTGTTACCACTGATATTCCAGTTCTTATCGACTTTCAGACAACATCGAACTGCAAGTTGATATATAGGTTACCCGGGCCTGTTTTGCCCACTTGGAGAGAGGGAGGAAGAATGAGAGGGAGGGAGAAAGAGGGGAGACCCGGGCAACGTGGATACCACATCTATCTATAAAGGAGAATATCTATGTCCAAGACTTTAAGCCCGACCCGCAGTGGGTGAGCCTCACATGTGAAGGTTGAGGCCACGGAGAGTCCCTCCCTGGGTGGTAAGGCTCAACCATTATGTCACCCTTGAGGGAGGAATGACACACTTCACACTAAGTATGTCATTCCCCAACTACACACGAACACGGCGAGCATGCAAGGTGCAACCAAAAGTCAATAGTGCGTAGCATTCGTTGAAACATTATTGCATTTAGATACTGACGTGCAGAACTAAGGTTCTGGTGACAGATGTTGACGCATCCTGTTGATTACAGGAACATAATGTGTAGTGATAATGGGTTACAGTGATAGGGAGATATGGGGTCTGGGTGGTGATGGGAAGGGTGTCTGTATCTGGAGATGGGTTGTGGTGTAGATACGTGTACAATAGCATGATGAGATATGGAAGGTGTGTAAAGGAGGTTGATGGGGTAGGTGGTGTGTGTTGAGGAGGATGGGATGGATGGGTAGGAACATAGTGAGAGCATATGTGGGGTGAGAGAGGGAGGGTGAGTGAGTATGGGGGAGATAGGGGGTTGGGTAGAAACAGAGAGGAATGTAGTATGTAATTTGTCAGTGAAATGGATTCTGGTGGATTATGGCGACGACGGTTGGAAGCTCTTTACTGTGGGTTTACAGGGAGTGTTGGAGCAGATTGGGAGAATGTACGTGCACAGAGGCAGGGAAGGTTACTCATCTAGTTTTGCTTGTGGGGGGTGAGCTCTGGCTTTTGGTCCCGCCTCTCAACCGTCAATCAACAGGTGTACAGGTTCCTGAGCCTATTGGGCTCCTATCATATCTACCCTTGAAAAAATGGGTATGGAGTTCAGCCTCCACCACATCATTTCCTAATGCATTCTATATGTTAAACTACTCTGACACTAAAACAAATTCTTTCTAATGTCTTTCTGGCTCATTTTGGGCACTCAGTTTCCAACTGTGACTCCTAATGCGTGTGCTCCTTGTGTAAATAAACTGTCTTTGTAACTACCCCTATCAATTCCCTCTTGCGAATCATGTATCTTGGCTACATATCATGTGTGGTTGTGTGTGTAAGCCTGCTTACACACCAAATACTAATATATATATCTATATCTATATAGTATATATATATATATCTAGCTATCTATATATATATATCTGCTTATATAGGGACAACTAGAGACCCACGAGCAGCCAGATTCCTGTTCCAGCGCCTCAGTGTCGCGGGGCAGAGGGAAATACGTGCTGTATCCTAGGTACGCACCCAAACTCCGAGGAGCTGGACGAGGTCTTCGAGCGCTGATTGTTACATTGTTATATATTTGTGTGTGTGTGTGTGTGTTATCTGTAAACCTGTAGCATTGCAATAAAATAAGATAAAACAAAACATACAAAAATAATGAGAGTGGTAGGAGAAGAAAAGAATTAGGTATTTGGTGAGAATCCACAAGATCTTCTCTTGATGCTCTTTGTTTTCTTCCTTCGAGGATGTGGGTCCCTGCAATTGCACCAGAGGGTGGTTAAACCCCCCTAATATATATATATATATATATATATAGATATATATAGATATTCGATAGATATAGAGTAGAGAGCTATAGAAGAGATATAATATAGATATATATGATATAGATATTTAATAGCTATGCATATTAGATATAGATATATATATATTATGATATTAATATATCGATCTTATATATATATTCTCCTATAGATATATATATATATACTATCTTAATCTATATTTCAGGTAATGCACTCTGATAAATCATACCGCATTTATCAAATTACTATACGTTTGCGTGTACCAACGACCTTTTCCCAAAACCATTTTCTGATCAAGCTTTAAGACCCACCGATCATTTATCACCAGAGACGCCATTAAATATTTATTCTGACTCCTGTTGACGTTCACAACAATATTCACTATTAGCCCAAAAATCTCAACCACCATCAACCTACGACTCGCACCTACTCAGAGATACAGTGGAAAAGGTTCGGAGCGGCAAAAGTGGTGATTAGATCCCCCCAGCGTCGAGCTCTGTCAGTGAATGCCTTTCTAAATTGCTTCCTGGATGCGTCAACAGTCCCGCCCAGCCAATTTCCATTTGCATTGTGGAAGTATGCAAAGTTGGCCGGGGGGAAGTTAATGAGCCTTTGACGGGTTTGGGTCATGGTGAGACGGTGGTGTGTACTGTGGTTGCGAAGAGACGGCGAGAGACGTGGAAGAGAGGACGGGGAGGGGAGACAGAGAGTGGAAAGAAAGGAGGTAGGAAACGGGGGGAAGTTAGACAGCGAGACAGAACGCAAAATAGATATTTAGAATGTCTAGTTACGACCACTTTATAAAATATAACCTCTACTCAAAAAAAGTAAATCAAGTTGATATAAAAAAGAATATATACACACCAGTGTTGTGTGTTTGATAACCAGTGCTTGAGGGTTGTATATACTGAAAGTGTGTTGACAATAAATGCAAGCAATCAAAGTTCAGGCCAGAGAATAGTAGAGTTACCAGTCCCAGGTTGTTGTAGTAGTTGTTGTTGTTGTTGTTTTGGATTTAGCTACTCAGAACAACAGTTCCAAGGAGCACTTCATTAGCAATTGCTTGTAAATATTGATTGGTCCTTGAGCTCACTACATGAGCTTCATGACCAACTAATCCCTGGCAACAGTAATGGCTATAGGGGATCATTTAAGCTTTCACATTTGTAAGTCCATCAGGACACCACGATTGGATGAAAAATGAAAACTGTGTCCAAATCACACCACGAGTGTTGCCGGGGATGTTGGTTAGTCATGGAGCTCGTGCAGTTGAGCTCCCAGGTTCGATCAACCCTTACAGGCAATCGTTGTATAGTGATAAAGTGGTACCGGTACTGTGTATGTCAGTGAGGTGAGCCCCTGCTAGTGAAAGTTCCAACCTCTGACGTGTTATAGAGTAGTGATTACACACACACCACCACAAAAAAACAACACACACAACACACACACAACAAACACACACAAAAACCATCAAAAGCACACAACCTCACACACGCACAAACCACAACACACGCACACACACACACCACACACACACACACACACACACACACACACCCACCACAACACCAACCCACACACACACCACAACACCACACACACACAAGCACACGCACACACACAAACACACACCACCACACACACACCACACACACGCACACACACACACACACACACACACAATAGATGTGTGTGTGTCCTCCACAGTTCTGTAGAAATAACTGCTCATGTGCCAGACTGCTCATAGGCCAGCCGATAGATCGTCGGCCTCCCACGCGTGGAGTCCCCGGTTCGAGGCCCATACAGCCCAGGTGAATGGAACTAGATGTCATACCCAGCTGTGCCGGGGTCTCTCAACTCATCCTTCTCAATATCCACAATCTTTATTTCTCATTCTCCCAATCACCTCCGTCTTTATCCTCTCTTGCATTCTCCACCTTTCTCCCTTCTCTCCTTTCCCCCTAACATTCTCCCTTTGTGTCTCACTCTCTCCCCACTCCTGTCCTCACCATCTCAGTAAATTTAAAAAATTAGAAACCACTGAAAAAAACCTGGTTAAATCTATATGGAAAAACACATCCCTATCATCAGAGTTCACGAAAACCGCAGGGGGTCGCTGCAGATGCCGATATTTCTTAAAGATTGGCTCCGAGGACGACCACGACTGGCTTTGACACTCTATGCTCCCCAGATGTTATCTTGCAAAGTTGGCTAGGTTATTCTAGGTGTCCTGGCACCCCCCTACTTTAGCCAGGCAAACTGATGGAGGAATGTTAAAGTTTATTTATATAGATATACTATGTTATTTGTTTCTCATTAAGTCAGGTTATAAGCTTAAAGTGCAAGACAGGAAATAATTAAGCCTGTGCAACCCGTTCTCGCACTTGCTAATAGTCAATATTGGCTTATTTAATAAGTGCATATGTGACATACTAATTGATTGTGAATATTTCAGTTTACCTTGAAAAGCTTCATAGAAAACACCCGACCTCACCTAACCTTCTTAGTATGTTAAGATAAGCATCTTATTGCTTCTTAATTACAATTATACTTAAACTATACATTATTACTTAACCTACACAGACACGGAGGGGACATGTTCACAGACGTGAACATGTCCCTTTCGTGTCTGTGTTCATGTCCCTTCGTGTCTGATCTTGTGCATCACTATGTCTATATCTCGCCGTACGTGTCCTTACACCTCTGTGTCTCTCTCCTCGGTCATCAGCCTCCTCGCTCCTCGCGGGTCAATTGGCAGTTTCACGCCTCCGTGCGCTGACAAAGACGATACCGGCACCTGCATGACCACACTCTCTCGCTCGTTACCTTCATTAGGGCGAGGCGCCCATCACAAAGACCAGGACTCTTGCCTCTCTGGTGCTGAACATCTCCCACGCCCACGCCCACGCCCACGCCCACGACTGCTCCAGCTGTCACTTTTAACACGACGGAGAGGCCGGGGTCAGCTCGGTGATTTGGTCTGAGTATGGTACCTGGGTGTGTTGCTGCTTCTACCAGGGTATGGTACCTGGGTGTGTTGCTGCTTCTACCAGGGTATGGTACCTGGGTGTGTTGCTGCGTCTACCAGGGTATGGTACTGTTTTATAATCTGGAAGACGTTGTTTAACAGCCAGGGGGGGGGAGGAACTGGAACATTATCAGTTAACAGTAGTTACGAAATTATTCTGTATTGCGCTAGGCAGACCTGTGAACGGCGAAGTCTGTTCTTACTCTCCCCTCAACCTAACTACCTTCATCTTAACTCACTACCCTTACTCGCCTCATCCTAACTCATCTCTCACTCACCATATCTTCACACTCAGCTCACGACACGCCTCTAACATATACCACACAAGTTGAATGTGTAAACATATTATTTTTTCACTGCTTCGCTTTTACCTGCATTATCACAGGTCTGGACTGGTGTCCCATAAGGGGTGTGGCCAGAACCACATAAGGGGTGTGGCTAGAACCACATAAGGGGTGTGGCTAGAACCACATAAGGGGTGTGGCTAGAACCACATAAGGGGTGTGGCCAGAACCACATAAGGGATGTGACCAGAACCACATAAGTGGTGTGGCCAGAACCACATAAGGGTGTGTGGCCAGAACTACATAAGGGGTGTGGTCAGAACCACATAAGGGATGTGGCCAGAACCACATAAGGGGTGTGGCCAGAACCACATAAGGGGTGTGGCTAGAACCACATAAGGGGTGTGGCTAGAACCACATAAGGGGTGTGGCCAGAACCACATAAGGGATGTGGCCAGAACCACATAAGGGGTGTGGCCAGAACCACATAAGTGGTGTGGCCAGAACCACATAAGGGTGTGTGGCCAGAACTACATAAGGGGTGTGGTCAGAACCACATAAGGGATGTGGCCAGAACCACATAAGGGGTGTGGCCAGAACTACATAAGGGGTGTGGCCAGAACTACATAAGGGGTGTGGCCAGAACCACATAAGGGATGTGGCCAGAACCACATAAGGGGTGTGGCCAGAACCACATAAGGGGTGTGGCCAGAACCACATAAGGGGTGTGGCTTGAACCACATAAGGGGTGTGGCCAGAACCACATAAGGGATGTGACCAGAACCACATAAGGGATGTGACCAGAACCACATAAGGGGTGTGGCCAGAACCACATAAGGGGTGTGGCCAGAACGACATAAGGGGTGTGGCCAGAACCACATAAGGGGTGTGGCCAGAACCACATAAGGGGTGTGGCCCGAACCCACATAAAGGGTGTGGCCAGAACCACATAAGATGTGTAGCTAGAACCACATAAGGGGTGTGGCCAGAACTACATAAGGGGTGTGGCCAGAACCACATAAGGGGTGTGGCCAGAACCACATAAGGGGTGTGGCCAGAACCACATAAGGGGCGTGGCCAGAACCACATAAAGGGTGTGGCCAGTACCACATAAAGGGTGTGGTCAGAACCACATAAGGGGTGTGGCCAGAACCACATAAGGGGTGTGGCCAGAACCACATAAGGGGTGTGGCCAGAACCACATAAGGGGTGTGGCCAGAACCACATAAGGGGTGTGGCCAGAACCACATAAGGGGCGTGGCCAGAACCACATAAAGGGTGTGGCCAGTACCACATAAAGGGTGTGGTCAGAACCACATAAGGGGTGTGGCCAGAACCACATAAGGGGTGTGGCCAGAACCACATAAGGGGTGTGGCCAGAACCACATAAGGGGTGTGGCCAGAACCACATAAGGGTGTGGCCAGAACCACATAAGGGGTGTGGCCAGAACCACATAAGGGGTGTGGCCAGAACCACATAAGGGGTGTGGCCAGAACCACACAATGGGTGTGGCCAGAACCACATAAGGGGTGTGGCCAGAACCACATAAGGGGTGTGGCCAGAACCACACAATGGGTGTGGCCAGAACCACATAAGGGGTGTGGCCAGAACCACACAATGGGTGTGGCCAGAACCACATAAGGGGTGTGGCCAGAACCAGTGCCACATCAGCGGCCAGGAACACACCTTGGGCTGTGGCAGTGACGTCACAATAAAGAACACAAAAAACTTGAATTTAAAAATGCGATAAAAACGCTACTGAAACTGTTTAATGTTTTTCTCTATACCAGAAATATTATATTTATATATAATAGAGCCAAAAGGAAAACTGTCGCATTGCAAGCAGCTGCAGAGATTAACTTTATCATGATGAACGCAATGCACTAATTAGGACAAAAATTTTAATTAACCATGATGAAAAAATTTCCATATAAATTAGTTAATATGCCATCAAATGTTAGATTCCCCCCAAAAATGTTTTTAATGTTTTAAGAAGCACGAAATCCAGCCGACAAAATAACTTTTCATGCGTTCAACCTGTCAATGTGAGCCTCACATGAACACGGGAAAAGGGATAATGTTATTGAAGAACAGACAGAATCCCAGCGGTTCTCGCCGATGGTGCAATACACCTCTTATGCAATTCTTGGGACCCATAGCCTTGGAAAAGAGAATAAAGAGCATCCTGAAAAAAAACATGCCGATTCATTCCAAGTTCGGATGAGTGTTCACTTCTCCTACCACCACTTTATTTTCTATATATGTTGTACACTTTAGTATACAAGGTTACAGTTGCATATCTGATTGGTTACAAAATGTGGACATTAAGAGGAATTAAAGGGAAGTTTGTTTCCTAGAAGCTGTAGATTTCTTCGAACTCCTCCGACGCCGGGCAGAAACCGAGGATGCAGCCGGCATTCCCCCTCTGGATCGCCTCACTGAGAAATGATGATCGCTGGAATAGACAGCGAGCCGCTATAGGGTCTCTTGTTGCTTCGTCGAGCCAGACAAGATCCTTAAGAAACCTCCTTGCACTCTCTCCCCACGAACCAAGGGTCTCGGATCCTATTGGAACGAAACTGTACGGGTGATCTGTCCCAGTACTTGTTTGCTTGCTTTCTTTCTCTGTGTGTGGCTGCGGCTCCTGCTTGGCCAAGAGAGAGAGGTTGATGTATGTGGCTGCCAAATTGGATACGCAAGTATAGCCCCACGCTAATTGTTTCCCTGTTTTCCATGGGTGCAGTGTGATTCCATCAAGTCGGCCAGCAAAGATAACAGAGTTACGGTTCAAAAGATTGCAAGGCTCTCTCTCTGCTGGACACTGGGCAGAGGCACGGTTACTCTTAATGACGTCATTGACTTAGTCATGTCGTGAGTGCTAACTGCCTAATTTCCACAGTGCGGGCCATGTAATCTATATTCGTCTGTATCTGCATAGCTGCAAATACATCTTTGTTTACTATTTGAGCTTGTAGAATCAAGCTGTTAGCTCTTGGACCCCGCCTTTCTAGCAGTCAGTTGTCTAATGCAATGACTCGAGACCATTTTTTCCCTCTGTCCTCTCTACTACATATTCCTATGTATATGTATGTGTGTATGTGTGTGTGTACTCACCGAGTTGTGCTTGTGGGGGTTGAGCTCTGGGTCTTTGGTCCCGCCTCTCAACCATCAATAAACTGATGTACAGATTCCTGAGCCTACTGGGCTCTATCATATCTACATTTAAAACTGTGTATGGAGTCAGCCTCCATCACATCACTGCCTAATGCATTCCACTTGTTAACTACTCTGACACTGTAAAAGTTCTTTATAAGGTCGTTTCGGCTCATTTGGGTACTCAGTTTCCACATGTGTCCCCTTGTTCGCGTACCACCCGTGTTAAACAGTGTATCCTTATCTACCCAGTCAATTCCTCTGAGAATTTTGTAGGTAGTGATCATGTCTCCCCTTGCTTACGTGTGTATGTAAGCGCGCGTGTGTGAACGTATTATAGATATTGCATCACCCAGGTTAGGGTCCAGGTATGAGAGTGCCTGCCTCGCCCCGGGGCTCTGAATGAACCCTCTCAGTCGAGACAGGAGACCATAAACGGGTTCACACCGGCCCAGAGTGCTGGTAATTTGGGAGGCACGAGGAAGGCGTCTGTTATCTGACAGTGTGTTTGCTCAGGCGCTCCACACCAGCCCGCCACGACACACTCCCCAGCCCAAACCCTTCCCCACACTCTTCACACTATGAAGAGTGAGCACTCACATGCCTCGTGAGCCCCCTGGCCCCCCTTCCCAACCTCCTCTCGTAGCATGGCATGCACGGAAGGAGGAGAGGGAAGCTAGAGAGGAAGATGGGGAAGGAGGGAGTGAGGAGGGATGACTGCAGGTAGGAATAGGGTCAGGAAGGGTACACATATTTTCCCACCTGGTACAATGCGGTTCGTTATCTGGGGCACTGAAAGAGTCCGTAAATAGCTAAATGTAACTGGTATATTCTGAGCAGCTTCAAGTACATTTACCACGAAGTTTCATCTGTTGTAAGGATTATTATTGAATATTTCATCTAAGAAATATTCAATAATAGAAAGAAAAGAAAGAAACCCAAAGAAAATAAAAGTATTCTGGACTTTTGTGTCACTTGAAGGACTTGAAGGATGTCACCATTGTTATCCTACCCAGACAAGTGTAGTGGTATACTGTTATCCTCCCCAGACAAGTGTAGTGGTATACTGTTATCCTCCCCAGACAAGTGTAGTGGTATACTGTTATCCTCCCCAGACAAGTGTAGTGGTATACTGTTATCCTCCCCAGACAAGTGTTGAGGTATAATGTTATCAGGTGTTAATGTATATATATCAGAATATACCAGTTACATTTAGATATTAAGGACTGTTTCAATGGAGAGATAACGATTGGTTTTTATCCAGAGTGGAGACGTTTGAATGGAAAGCATCAGCATGCAGAGGACCGCCGTCTCCATATACGCTTAAAGGCGACCACCTCGCAGTGGTGCCTTGGCTAAGACAACCCTATCCACCGTCTGAACCACCTGTCTGAACCAGCTGTCTGAACCAGCTGTGAAGCCAGGTGGTGGTCAAGAGCAGGTTGTTGAGGCCGAGAGATAACGACGATGAGGACTACTGATTGTGAACCACCCCAGGACACCGTTACCAACAGGGCCACACCCCCAGGACACCGTTACCAACAGGGCCACACCCCCAGGACACCGTTACCAACAGGGCCACACCCCCAGGACACCGTTACCAACAGGGCCACACCCCCAGGACAACTTTATCATCAGGGCCACACCCCCCAGGACACCGTTACCAACAGGGCCACACCCCCAGGACACCGTTACCAACAGGGCCACACCCCCAGGACACCGTTACCAACAGGGCCACCGCCCAGATAACCGTTAGCTGCACATCAACAATAAAGAAAAAAATATATAAAACGTATATTACTAGAGTATCATTATAGTTCACTAATTACAAGAGCATTTTTGTTAGGTTGAAAAACAATGGGTTTTTCTGACTTTTTAAATTGAAATACAACTCATAACAAAGAGAATATTTTTATGGCATTCTTGCTTTGTCAGTCTTGATGGTAAATA
>WNGS01167372.1:5009729-5027387 GCA_020271785.1 Procambarus virginalis | reverse complement strand
GAAGGGGGTAGAGGTAAGTGTTCTCATTCATGGTTTAAAGCTGCTACTTGCTGCGGCACCCACAGTCTGATCGACCAGATCGTCTACTAGGAAGGCCACGGGATAGTTCCAGTGTCCTAGGTGAAATGGAAACCTAAACCGGGTATTCAACCGACCTAAACCTATCCTAACCTAACCTAGAGAACTAGTGTGCGTTGAGCGTTATGGAAGACCTACATTCAATAACATGCTGGGAACTACTTGAAGGTAGTTTCATCCTAGGGAACAACCGTTAAGTCATTATGGAATTGCTCGAGTTTATCTTACATTGTTTTGGTTTTGTCTTAGATGATGATAAAGATTAAGCCACTCAAGAGGTGGCACGGGCATGAATAGCCCGTAAGTGGTGGCCCTTTTGAGCCATTACCAGTATCATTAGCTGATACTGGAGATCTGTGGAGGTGCGACTGCACCCTGCATGACGGAAGATGTCTCCCGTCTGTCTTAGATGACGTTGTTGTTGTTATAGATTCAGCTACTCGGAGCAAGTTCCAAGTAGCACGGGCTATGGTGAGCCCGTAACTTACCTGGCACAGGAGCTGGGCAAGAAGCACGGGCTATGGTTAGCCTCGTGGACAGGAGATGTCTCCCGTGCTTCTTAGATGATGATTGATTGATAAAGATTAAGCCACCCAAGAGGTGGCACGGGCATGAATAGCCCGTAAGTGGTGGCCCTTATGAGCCATTACCAGTATCGAGAGATGATACTGGAGATCTGTTGAGGTGCGACTGCACCCTGCGTGACGGGAGATGTCTCCCGGACCAAATGGTCTTCTTAGATGACACAAATGCGTATATATATGAGAAAATGTGTAGGACAGGTGAACGCACCCATGGGGCCTGACAGCTGAGTGGACAGCGCTCGGGATTCGCAGTCCTGAGGTTCTGGGTTCGATCCCCGGTGGAGGCGGAAACAAATGGGCAGAGTTTCTTTCACCCTGATGCACCTGTTCACTTAGCAGTAAATAGGTACCTGGGAGTTAGACAGTTGCTACGGGCTGCTTTCCTGTTGTGTGTGTAGCAAAAAGGAGGCCTGGTCGAGGACCGGGCCGCGGGGACGCTACGCCCCGAAATCATCTCAAGATAACCTCAAGATAACCCTGGCGCATTTGGCTGTATGGCCGAATGAGCCACAGAGGTATTATAAGGAACTTTTTTAGTGTCAGAGTGGTTGACAAATGGAATGCATTAGGCAGTGATGTGGTGGAGGCTGACTCCATACACAGTTTTAAGTGTAGATATGATAGAGCCCAGTAGACTGAGGAACCTGTACACCTGTTGATTGACAGTTGAGAGGCGGGACCAAAGAGACAGAGCTCAACCCCCGCAAGCACAAATAGCCGAGTACATGCGGCAAGGACTTTTGTTTCAACATGCACAGTTAACATCAACACTGGTAAAACGGTCTCAGATGCAGAGTGTAAACTCATTGTTGGCTCATCTTTCCCGTCGCAGCTGATCCATGCACACCGCTGCTCACCCAGCTGCTCACTAACACTCAACCGGTCTTCAACCTTTCCACGGTGACGGTAATTGGTAATTGCCTAGTCCACTACGGGCTCACCATAGCCCGTGCTACCTAGAACGTTTTGTTCCAGGTAGCGAATCTTAAACAAGAAGAAGTAATTGCCCGCCGCTGACGACTGTAGAGAGCAGTTACATTGTGATTGTAACTACTCGTCCGGCTAAATGATTTTAAAATTCTGTTTGCCTTGGATAAATAGGCAAAATTTATCTGCCTATTTATTTCAGTGTCCTAGATGAATATATCTTTTAAATTAAAAAATTTAATTCATTTAAAATTAATTTTAAAGCGAACAATTTACCGAGTCTGCTTAATGTGGCTTCCCGGCAGACACGATCGGTCGGTCGGCCGAGCGGACAGCACGCTGGACTTCTGGGACCAGATTCACGAAAGCACTTACGTAAGCACTTACGAACGTGTACATCTTTCCTCAAACTTTGACGGCTTTGGTTACATTTATTAAACAGTTTACAAACATGAAAACTTGCCAATCAACTGTTGTTATTGTTATAAACAGCCTCCTGGTGCTTCGGAGCTCTTTAACTGTTTAATAATTGTAAACAAAGCGCCAAAGATTGAGAAAAGATGCACAGGTTCGTAAGTGCTTGCGTAACTGCTTCGTGAATCTGGGCCCTGATCCTGTGGTCCTGGGTTCGATCCCAGGCGCCGGCGAGAAACAATGGGCAGAGTTTTTCACCCTATGCCCCTGTTACCTAGCAGTAAAATAGGTACCTGGGTATTAGTCAGCTGTCATGGGCTGCTTCCTGGGGGTGGAGGCCTGGTCGAGGACCGGGCCGCGGGGATACTAAAAAGCCCCGAAATCATCTTAAGATAACCTCAAGATAACACTGGAATGAGGCTACTAAATTAAAAAAAAACCTAACTACATATATGGTGTTTTAGCATGTAGAGAACGCTCAGGGGAAAGCGCCAAGCCATTACGCCTATACGGCACATGGAAGGGATCAGGATAAGGATTTGGAATGGGTCGGGGGAGGGGGGGGGGGAGGAATGGTGCCCAACCTGCTTGATACCTGCTTGATGGGGTTCTGGGAGTTCTTCTACTCCCCAAGCCCGGCCCGAGACCAGGCTCGACTTGTGAGAGCTTGGTCCACCAGGCTGTTGCTTGGAGCGACTTGATTTAGCAATTTTTTTTCTCTATCTGGCGTTATTTAAGGTCAGTGTATGGGTGTGACCTTCATGTAGGGGAGTGAAGAGATTCATCGAAGGGTATATTGTTCAAAATAATTCTTTAAACCAGACTTGAATGCATGATTGGGGGGAACTTCTTCGGGTGAGTGGACGGACACAACATTTCAGTCTAATGTTTATTAAAGAGACACGCACGAGATGTGGCGTTTTCTGGGAGTTGTTCACAGTCTCAAGTGTTTCCACGCGTATTTGGTTGCCTCGGAGGCTTCTTATTTATTTTTATTATTTTCTACCACAGACGTGGCCACTCATTTACAGTGCTAACCAGCATATATACATTTTCTTCTGTCCTCCATGGACAGGGTTAGAGATCTGTTAATTATATAGTCTTGTGATTTATTGAACAATCACAGGTGATTGTAGTGCTTTTAAAATGCTAATCTAGACTACATACATCAACACATAATTTACAGACTTACGCCTGCCCTGCCTACACAGTGTTCGAGGTGTGTTTTACATAGTGTCATTGATGTATATTTACAAAGGTGAAATGTAATTCTGACCAGGTTACACATATCCTGTATGCACATATACATTCATATTGAGTGAGAAATGAGGTTGTTGACCAGACCACACACTAGAAGGTGAAGGGACGGCGACGTTTCGGTCCGTCCTGGACCATTCTCAAGTCGATTGTCACACACACTTCAGCCACGTTATTGTGACTCATCGCCTGCACGAGAAGTGAGGCTGTTGCTATGGATCTTCCTGAAGAGGTAGGGTGAGGGGTTGGGGGGGGGGGCATGCTGTAGAATTGTGCATTTGGCGCTGTTGGGAATGATTATCTCGGCTGTTGGGAATGAGAAGTGCCCCTGCTCGAAACAGTTTCCTTATCATCATCGCTAACCACCACCACCACCTCCCACAACCACCACCACCACCTCCCACAACCACCACCACCACCACCACCTCCCACAACCACCACCACCACCTCCCACAACCACCACCACCACCTCCATCATTACCGTTAGTGGCATCACACCAGCGCACACTAGCGCCTCGGAGGGCTCCGCACCACCCGTCTACGTGAACACGTGCACATCCTCCGTCTATGAGAACACGTGCACATCCCCCGTCTACGAGAACACGTGGCCAGGATAATGGGAGACGGGAGGAGTTCGTCTGGTGGCCGGGGCCGCGACTTCGACAAGGCTGGCGGTGTTCGCTGGCCTTTGTGCCGCGTGTGTGTGTGTGTACTCGGGTGATTGGTCCCATCCCTCGCCTTTCACTGAGGAGGAGAGAGAGAGAATTCCGCCCTCCCGGGGAAGTTGATGGTAAATATGTCTTTCTTCGGTTTTCCGTCTTGGGTTCTGGGGGATAGTTGTCGCCGGGAGGCTGTTAGCCGGAGGGGATGTCTCGAGGTCTTTAGAAAGTGTTAACGAGGGCTCTGAAGGTTAGGTTATTGTCTTCAATGTCAAGATTTATGCTTTTCATTTGCATGATTCAGTAAAATTACAGATCACTGGATCCTTTCAGTATCGTTCGCCTTCCCATCACCTCTTCCCTCCCACTGGTGGCTAATGAGATCTCTCCATCCCTTGGTTCCTCCATCCCGCCCCCCCTCTCTCATCATCATCAGTCGTCATCTCCACCACTACACTGATGCTTGATGATGATGCAGAAGATGGGGTGCTGAGTGGGTTAGCGCGATAGTTATGGTAGAGGGGCGGCGCCCCCCACCATGCTCCCGGTGTTGAGGTTGGGGGGGGGGGTGTTTACGTACTGCCCACTGTACTCACCTAATTGTGCTTGGGGGGTTGAGCTCTGGCTCTTTGGTCCCGCCTCTCAACTGTCAATCAACTGGTGTACAGGTTCCTGAGCCTACTGGGCTCTATCATATATACACTTGAAACTGTGTATGGAGTCAGCCTCCTCCACATCACTGCCTAATGCATATCCACCTGTTAACTACTGACACTGAAAAAGTTCTTTGAAACGTCCCTGTGGCTCATGTGGGTACTCAGTCTCCACCTGTGTCCCCTTGTTCGCGTACCACACGTGTTAAACAATTTATCTGCCCTGTCAAATCCTCTGTGAATTTTGTAGGTAGTGATCATGTCTCCCCTAACTCTTCTGTCTTCCAATGTTGTGAGGTTCAGTTCCAGTAATCATTCATCATAGCTCATTCCTCTCAGCTCGGGGACTAGTCTGGTGGCATACCTCTGAACATTTTCTAACTTCGTTTTGTGTTTGACTAGGTATGGACTCCACGCTGGAGCTGCATATTCCAGTATTGGTCTGACATATGAGGTATACTAGATTCTGAATTACACAAGTTCCTGAAGGTAGTTCTTGTGTTTGTTAGCCTTGCATACGCTGCTGATGTTATCCTTTTGATGTGAGCTTCAGGGGACAGGTTTGGTGTGATATCAAGCTCTTTCTCTCGTCCTGACTCTTGAAGGATTTTCTCTTCCAGCTGGTATCTTGTGTTAGGCCTCCTGTTCCCTTCGCCTATATTCATCACCTTGCACTTGCTAGTTAAACTCGAGTAGCCATTTGTTGAACCATTCCTTCAGTCTGCCCTGGTCATCCTGTAGCCTCTTGCTGTCCTGTTCTGTCTTAATCCTTCTCATAATTTAGCATTATCAGCAAAAATTGAGAGGAATGAATTTATACCTTCTGGAAGATCATTCACGTATATCAGAAACAAGATGCTATTTGAACGAGAGTACAGAACGCTGTGGGACACCCCTGGTGACATCACACCAGTTTGAGGTCTCACCCCTCACAGTAAAACTCTGCTTCATGTTGTTTAGGTACTCCCTTATCCACTGGAGCACCCTGCCCCTTACCCCAGCTTGTTTCTCCAACGTATGCTACAGTCTCTTATGGGATACTGTGGCAAAAGCTTTCTGGCATTCCAAGAAAATGCTGTCTGCCCATCCTCTTTCTTGCTTAATGCTTGTTGCTTGGTCATAGAATTCTATTAAGCCTGTGAGACACGACTTGCCATCCCTGAACCCATGCTGGTGACGTGTTACAAAGTCCCTTCTCTCCAGATGTGCTACCAGGCTTTTTCTCAATCTTCTCCATCACCTTGCATGGTATACAAGTTAAAAACACCGGCCAGTAGTTTAGGGCCTCCTGCCTATTCCCCTTTTTTGTATATTGGGACTACATTAACTGTCTTCTAACTCTCTGGCAGAGCTCCCGTTTCCAATGATTTGTTAT
The DNA here is from genome assembly GCA_020271785.1 of Procambarus virginalis. Lineage (NCBI taxonomy): Eukaryota > Metazoa > Arthropoda > Malacostraca > Decapoda > Cambaridae > Procambarus > Procambarus virginalis. Next base: position 5,021,440 of record WNGS01167372.1, on the reverse strand, counting down.
AGACCTTAGATAATGGCATGCAAAGTGCTTCTGTTCCCTCTTTTAGCATCCATGGTGAGATTTCATTAGGTCCAACAGCCTTAGTCACATCTAGATCGAGCAGATACCTCCTAACCTCATCTCTGGTAATTTCAGTCTAATCTCAGGTAATATAAGTCTGCTTGGTTCATCGCCACCCCTTTTAGATCAAGGACTTCCCCCTTGCTCTATTGTAAAGACCTCCTGGAATCTCTCGTAGAGTTCTTCACACACCTCTTTGTCATTCTGTGTGTACCCATCCTCTCCCTTTTTCAGTTTCATCGCCTGTTCTCTGTTGTTTTTCTCCGGATGTGGCTGTATAGCAGTTTTGGTTGGATCTTGGCTTTATTTGCTATGTCATTTTCAAACTGCCTCTCTGCTTCTCTCCTCACACTGAGGTTCTCATTTCTGGCCCTCTGGTGCCAGCAGTGAGAACACCACCACCAGCAGGAAGGGGGAAGGAGAGGGAGGAATAAATGGGAGTTAGGAAATAAAGGCCATAAGATAGCCATTAAAGGATTAATGTGAGTGTGTGGGGGGGGGGGTAAATAAAGCTAGGATAGAAAAGCATAAAGTGGCCAACATTACCATAATACTGATTTATTGCATGGTAAAGATTCCCCTCTCCTGTCACCCTGTTCCTGTCTCCTTATCCTCTTCCTACCCTTTGCCCTCCCCCTCGTTCCCCTTCCATCACCCCTCCCTTCCCCCCCCTCCTCCTCCATCCCGGGGTCCAGTACGTGACGTGATCCATACATCACAGTCTTTCCCAGCTTTCCCTCTCCAATGGGTGAGCGTCGCGGATCACAAAGGCGATCTGGTCCTCTTTAATAGCAGTGCTACCGGGATTTGATTCCCCCCCCCCCCCTCTGCCGACAAGAGAAGCGTTGCCATGAGAAAGAAAATGGGTAAGGGTGGGAGGGGAGGAGATGGATCCCTTTGAAGGAATCAGCCGTGGAGCCAAGGGAAGAAATAGGGAACAAATCCACAGCCGTGGTGAGGGTTCGAACCTACGCACGGGATGTTTCCAACTGCGCTTGAGTCAACCTTGTCGTGGCACAGTTGACTGAACAGCAGCTGGGAACATCCCGTGCGTAGATTCGAATCCTCATCACGGCTCTTGTGGATTTGTTCATTTAATATATCAATCTATTGTGATTTTTATGTGTAAAGAAATCGAGATTTATCAACTCTTGAATAGTTGTAGTAACTTGGAACGATAGTTTCTTGACATCACTGTATTGTATTGTATTTTTAAAGTTTTGTTCTAAACCGTTATTGAACCGTATAGGGGACACAAATTTATATGGTATGGTAATTTTGCAATTTGTGTGGTTAAGGAAGAACTTGGTGTGGCTGGACTTGAAATAAATTAATTCTGGACGTCCTCTTTTTCAGGGGCGTAGAAAGATTAGTTTGTGATCCTCTTAAATGGATGAGGGGAGGGGGGGGAGGACGATGAGGTGGACGTGATTAGCATAAGCTTTTGGTATTGGCCAGCGTTTCCTCGGCTGAGCCCCACCACTCCACTACTACCCCACAACCACCACCACACACCATCTTCGTTAGGCTAAATAGCTTGTTCTTGCTTGTCCATGTTTGGAGAAGAGTGTATCTTGGGCCATGGACGTGCACTCACGCAATCACTTGTACTCGTCTCTAGTTGTGCTTGTGGGAGTTGAGTTTCTGCTCTTTGGTCCCGTCTCTCAACTGTCAATCAACTGGTGTATAGATTTAAGCCCCATTGGACTATTAATCATATCTACATTTGAAACTGTGTGATGTGAGGTCTCGTGGACAACCCGAGAAAATTATCTGAAACGCAAGTGCACAGGCAGAGGGGGAGCCGGTCGGCCGAGCGGACAGCACCTGGACTTGTGATCCTGTGGTCCTGGGTTCGATCCCAGGCGCCGGCGAGAAACAATGGGCAAAGTTTCTTTCACCCTATGTCCCTGTTGCCTAGCAGTATAATAGGTATCTGGGTGTTAGTCAGGTGTCACGGGCTGCTTCCTGGGGGTGAGGCCTGGTCGAGGACCGGCCGCGGGGACACTAAAGCCCCGAAATCATCTCAAGATAACCTCAAGTTCTCAAGATAGGCACGGGAGCGCACGCGCGCACGCACGCACGCACGCACGCGCACGCACGCACGCACGCACGCACGCACGCACGCACGCACGCTGCTCGCTCGCTCACTCACTCACTCTCACTCACTCACTCCTCACTCACTCACTCACTCACTCCACTCACTCACTCACTCACTCACTCACTCACTCACTCACTCACTCAACTCACCAATTCGACACACCGTTTCCCTTTCCAACATGTTTTTTCCGGCTTTAGTTATAATATTAATTAAACCAGTTACGTGTGTGTGTCCTCACGGGAGGCCATCAATCACGCCGTTATCTCCGCCTAACAACGGTACTCCTGGTGTTGTGATTATATTTGTCTACCGCCTTGAGGGTGAGATTGAGTGGTAGATGTCATAACAACCCCCCCCCCCCCGCCCTCCCCCCCTTTTTTAATCTATCTTTATCTATCGTGTAGGGTCTAAGACCTGTGAAAATGTTCCCCTCTCTGGGTCATCGCTACTCTGAGTGAACCCAACCGAAATAGCAGATGAATTTTGTTTTATATATTGTAGGCACGAGATGTGACGTCATCCATACCATCCCCTCCTCTCCCATTCTTCCCTCCCCCTTCACCCCTCCCGCCTCTCCCTACCAATCAATGTCGTGTGGAGAACAAAGAGTGGCTTAAACCAACACAGTCTTGGTGATGGGTCACGCGGTGGAAGAGGGAGGGGAGATGGGGTGGTAATGACTGGAACCACAACTATGAGAGAGAGAGGGGGAGGGGATGTTGGGGATGGGGGGCGCGCTGGGGGGCACGCTGGGGGGCACGCTGGGGACATGTTGAGGCAGGAAACCTGGTTCATGTAGATGTTGGTGATGTGGGTTCAGGCTGTGGGCAGAAGTAGTCGGGAATTTAAAAAAATATATATATACCCTGGCATGCAGACCTGAGCTTGTCTCGGCTCAGTGCCCAGCAGAGAGAGACCCTCGCATCCTAGCAGGCCAAAAACCTGATGACCCCGCACTTTGCCCTGATGGCATCACAATATACCCCTGGAATAGGGGCAGACAGCTGGTGTGGGACTACACATGTGTATCCACCCTGGCTGACACCTACATACACTTTGGTGCTGATCAAACAGGTGGGGCGGCCAACCACAGGGAAACAGCAAAAGCAATCGAGTACAGGCGACTGGAAGGTCAATACACCTTTGTTCCCATAGCGTCTGAGACGCATGGCCCCTGGGGCAAGAGTGCCTTGGGATTCCTCAAAGAATTTGGGTTCCAGGCTCCATGACATTACCAGAGACCCAAGGGCTGTCGGTTTCCTGTTTCAGCGCCTCTGTGGCGATCCAGAGGGGAAACGCCTGCTGCGTCCTCGGTTCCTGTCCGGAAGCGGAGGAGCTCCAACAGATCCGTAACCTCTAAATCCATTGTTATAACTAATGTCAGTCCTGTAACCTTTAAATATCTAATAAAGCACAACAAAACACAAAAGGAAGAGGGTAGTAGGAGAAAAACACACAAACTGTATTGGCGGGGACCTAAACGTTCCCTCTAATGCGTTGTGTGTGGTTATGTGGGGACCCTTAACCTCCTGAGGTTAAGGGTCCCCTTATTCCAGCCAGAGGTGGTACTCCGTTCTATATTTAAAATGTATATTATATTATATTAGTATATTTTGGTAGCAGTCTTTCTTGTAAGCATATGTTGTTGAACATGGCCGAAAGGGTTAGATTGATAATTCTAACACGAATCTTCTCAATATTTCTTACGTTTTTCTTCACTGTTGAGGGTAATTGATAAAGTAACTATCCAAAATTCATTCTTTTTATTCCTAGTCTAAATGCGTTTCGAAATTACTTATTACATTTTCAAAGACTTAATTTACACGCAAAATACATTCATACTTATACTCGTTTTTGGGTGAGGTGATATGGCACAAAAGTTTTGGGTGAGGTGAAACATAAGACAGAACACGAAACAATGGGTATGAGAACATAAGATTGGAAGTAACTGCAGAAGGCCTATTGGCCCATACTTCCTCTTGCTGCTTCCATATTGGTTCGGGGTCTTGAACTGGGTAGACTATAATTGTGCATTAGTTGGCTGTTGATTGCTGGTGTGGACTTTTTGATGTGTAGTGCCCCGCTGATGTCGAGTCTCCTGCTATCGCAGTATTTATGGATGATTTCTGTGTTGCTTGTTAAGATTTCTCTGGTGATGGTCTGGTTGTGAGAAGAGATTATATGTTCCTAGATGGAGCCCTGTTGTTTGTGCATAGTTAATCGCCTAGAAAAAGACATTGTTGTCTTGCCTATATACTGAGTTCTTTGGGACTTACAGTCCCCAAGCGGGCATGTGAAGGCATAGCCGACGTTGGTTTCCTTCAAGGAATTCTGTTTATTGTCTGTTGAGTTTTTCATGAGCAGATTGGCCGTTTTTTTGTTTTTGTAGTAGATTGTCAATTGTATCTTCTGATTTTTGTCTGTAGGGATAACGTTTCTATCAGTAATGTCTTTCAGGACCCTTTCCTCTGTTTTATGAGCCGTTGAAAAGAAGTTCCTGTAAACCAGTCTAATAGGGGGTATAAGTGTTGTGTTAGTTGACTCTTCGGAGGTTGCATGGCGTTTCACCTTTCTTTTTATGACGTCTTCAACAAAACCGTTAGAGAAGCCCATTGTTGACTAGGACCTGCCTTACCCTACAGAGTTCTTCATCGACTTGCTTCCATCCTGAGCTGTGGCTGAGAGCCCAGTTGACGTAAGCGTTGACAACACTCCTCTTGTACCTGTCTGGGCAGTCACTATTGGCATTGAGGCACATTCCTATGTTTTTGTCCAGAGTGTAGGCTGTAGTGTGGAAGCCTCCGTTCCTTTCCGTGACTGTTACATCTAGAAAAGGCAGCTTCCCATCATTCTCCATCTCGTACGTGAAACTCAACACAGAATTCTGCTCGAATGCCTCCTTCAGCTGCTGCAGACGTCTGACATCGGGTACCTGCATAAAAATGTCGTCAACATGCCTGCAGTATATGACGGGTTTCAAGTTCATGTCAACTAAGACCTTCTGTTCGATGGTACCCATGTAGAAGTTTGCAAACAGGACACCTAGGGGAGAACCCATGGCGACCCCATCTACTTGCTTATACATGTGCCCATCTGGACTCAAGAAGGGTGCCTCTTTAGTGCAGGCTTGGAGCAGCTTCCTCAGTACGTTTTCTGGTCAACTGTCAACTGAAAGACACTTTCAGTCTTTGATCTTAATACTTGTTAAATGAGAACAATTGAACACAACAATGACTCGGAAATATGTTTTTGCATATGATTGGAATTTAGCAATTTATGAGTAGGTCTGTTAGAACCCGTAGTTACCTTGGCGTTCCCCAGCACAGTGGTTGAAAAACGCTGCAATAAGGGATGAAGAAACTCCAGTGGGAACTGTATCCAAGATTAAGTTTATTGTGCAACCAGACTCATCCTGTGAGCGATAGCGCAAAAAGGATAACAGAGCGCATAAAAAAGAAGGGATGGTTCCTGGATTGTACCTGGAGTGGGTTCTGGAGTTCTTCTGCTCCCAAAGTCAAGCCTGAAGGCAGGCTTAACTTGTGAGAACTTGGTCAAATAAAATGTTGCTTGGAGCAGCCCGCAGGCCCATATACCCACTAGAATTCACTTTGGTCTGGTACCTTTTGCAAGAAACTGTCTATTGTTTTCTTGAAGTCCATGTTTGTTCTGGGCAATATTTCTTACACTCGCTGGGAGGATGTTGAACAACCTCGGACCTCTGATGTTTGTGTAGTGTTCTTTGATTGTGCCTATGGCACCCCTGCTCTTCACTGGTTCTATTCTGCATTTCCTGTCATATCGTTCACTTCAGCATGTTATTTTCTGTGCAAATTTCAGAGCAGGCGAGGAGGGGGGGAGGGCAGCAGTTTGTGTTGATACCTGAGTGGGTCACTGTGGGCTAGGAGTGGGTCACTGTGGGCTAGGAGTGGGTCACTGTGGGCTAGGAGTGGGTCACTGTGGGCTAGGAGTGGGTCACGGTGGGCAGCATATTACCCGTAAAATAGTGGGTCACACACGGCTTTACTGCTTAGTACTGCACCCACCACCTGGCTCTACCCACAATTCCACCTTTAACACCCTACCAGATCCATGCCATGACCCACCACCACCTGACTCACCGCCACCTGACCCACCACCACCTGTCCCCCCACCACCTGTCCCCCCACCACTACCACCAGCTGTGACTCATCTGTTTCCCTACGTGCCGCATGGGTCAGCGAGGCTCTCTTGCTCTCGATAAATACCTTGTTATTCACCACACATGAACCTATTTGAACATGGAAGGGAAACTTTAAAATGCATTGAGATTATTTCCTCCTGAGTCGATACTACATCATGTTTCTAAAATGGTTGTCGCAGTTGTGGAACAGGAGGCTTAGAGAGAGTTGTGTGGGAGGGGTTCCTCTCCCGCTTTCTTTTTCCCCTCCCTCTCCTCTTCCTCCTTTCCTCTTCCCTTCTCCTTCCTCCTCCTCCCCCCCCCCCTGCAGCTTTTGTGTAACTTTCCGCCGCAAAACTTGTGTGGGGGTTTTTCTCAACTACTTTTTTTATGGCTGTTGCCTTGTATTGAGTGTTTTGATCGCGCCCGTGTTTTTGTGAGCGTTTTTGTTTGTTTTTTTTGACATAGATTTGTTAGATTTTGCTTAGAATTTTTCGTCTTTGCCATTTTCACGTGGCGAGTTATTGCAATATATATATATATATAATATATATATATATATATATATATATATATATATATATATATATATTCATAAAAAACATCTGATTTGAGTTAACTTAATTATCAGTATCAAAATAGAGTAAATGTGATGTTCATTTCCTTTTAAAATTCCTTGATCTGACATTTCAGTAATTTCTTGAATTTAATTTGTATCCAAGAAGCCGGGAGCCGGTTGGCCGAGCGGACAGCACACTGGACTTGTGATCCTGTGGTCCCGGGTTCGATCCCGGGCGCCGGCGAGAAACAATGGGCAGAGTTTCTTTCACCCTATGCCCCTGTTACCTAGCATTTTTTTTTTTTTACCACAACCGTGGCCACACATTTACAATGCTAACCAGCATATATACATTTTCTTCTGTCCTCCATGGACAGGTTAGAGATGTGTTAAACTATAGTTCAGGATTTATTGAATAATCAACCACAGAAGGTGATTCGGTACTTTTAAAATGCTAAGCTAACCTACACTCCTCCAAGGAGTGCCGGACCAACCGGCTGTGGTGGGTATGTGGCCTGCGGGCCGCTCCAAGCAACGCCTAGTGGACCAAACTCACAAGTCAAGCCTGGCTCGGGCGGGCTTGGGGAGTAGAAGAACTCCAGAACCCCATCAACCAGGTATCAACCAGGTACATACGTAAATACATGATACACAGATTTACGTATGCCCCACATAAAGTGTTCGAAGTGTCATTAATGTGCATTTACAAAGGTGAAATGCAATTCTGATCAGCTTCCATATGTACTTTATACACATACATATACATACACACACACATACACCTAGCAGTAGAAATGGGTACCTGGGTGTTAGTCAGCTGTCACGGGCTGCTTCCTGGGGTGGAGGCCTGGTCGAGGACCGGGCCGCGGGGATACTAAAGCCCCGAATCATCTCAAGATAACCTCAAGAAGAATGTTACAAGTTGTACTTTAAGTAATAATATTGATTTTTATATCATTTTCATAGTTTTGTGCAAAGTGAGACGTTGTCTCCTAATTCAAAATCATATACAGTATTTTTGATTATGAATCTAAGCTTGCTATATTTTATAATAAATGTATAAAATCTGTATTACATATAGGGCGCCTGACAGCTGAGTATGGAGGCGGAGACAAATGGGCAACACGTTTCTTTCACCCTGATGCACCTGTTCACCTCACAGTAAATAGGTACCTGGAGTTAGACAGCTGCTATGGGCTGCTTCCTGGGGGGGGGGTGTAACGAAAAGGAGGTCTGGTCGAGGACCGGGCCGCGGGGCCGCTAAGCCCCGAAATTATCTCAAGATAACCTCAAGATAGCCTATTGCAGGAAAGCTTAACTCTAACACTACTATAGTTCCAGCCTAGATTCATTAAACACTTAAATGTCCAATTACGAAACCTGTTTATCTTTAGTCGTTCATAGTGGTCTGTTTTTATTAATAGTTTACAATCCTTGTAACGTTCTGGAGCCAAGGGTTATTTATTGCTGTGGCCAACATTGTGGCGTTGCGGCCCGCGTAAAGTGTTGAGATGTAAACTAAGCCGCCATCATTGAGGAAAGATGCAGAGGCTTCGTAAGTAGATACTTAAGTGTCTGGTGAAACCTGGCTCTTGTAGCTTGGCGTGTTGTATTACCTCGCTGGAAGCGTGCGAACAAGTTAGATGTGTGATTTACACTTCTAGAGGTCGGTAGAGCAACGGGCTCGCTTCATGCTGGTCTGCGTTCAATCCCCGACCGTCCACAAGTGGTAAGGGCACCATTCCTTCCCTCCTTTGTCCCATCCCAAACCTTTATCCTGACCCCTTCCCAGGGCTATATAGTCGTAATGGCTTGGTGCTTTTACCTGATAATTGCCTCTTCTAGAGGTGGATAAAACTTGTTTGTTCTAATATTCACTTGCGTAATTGTCCTTTGTTTTGGTTTTAGATTCAGCTGCTAGGGACAAAAGTTCCATGTAGCACGGTCTATGGTGAGCCCCGTAGTGGACGTAACGCGTAATTGTCGCTCCACTATTTCTAGGAGTGTGTGTTGAAGTTTAACGTGAAGCATGAAGGTGCCAAGCTGGCAGACAACGTGGCCCGCGAAGACGCGTATAAAACGCGTTTCTCAACTGGTCTTCCTTCTTGGAGCATATTTTGTTTTCCCACAGGTGTTAGGACGACCCATGGGTAGGTGTGTGTGTGTGTGGCCATGGGTAGGTGTGTGTGTGTGTGTGGTGGGGGGGGGTAGCTTCTGCAGCTCCGTTCTTACCAAAGGATAGAAGACAGACTAAGTCTCCCCATTCTCTGGGGATTAGTTTTACGACTTCAGTTTACAATAATCTTGGGTTGACGCGATGCCAGAAACAAATTATGTAAAACAAACCTTCTTTCTCTCATCCTTGTTGCCTTATTGGTCTATTGACCCGAGGGCCACAAGGCCGCTCAATGGGGACGGAAGGCGGCGGCTTGTCAAAGGTTCCACCCCCTCCCTCCCCTTCCCCATTATGATTTTTGATGATTTTTTTTAAGTTGAATTTTGAACTGGAGTACTGGTTTGAAATTTACGACAAAGGTGGGTATAGGCTTTTTCCTTAGGTTCATTTCCCTGGAGCTGAAGAGATTGTGTTTTCTGTCCTATATGTGCCTACTCATGTTTATATTGTCAACACTGACTGTTGGGAGATGTGTGGAGGATGGTAGTGGGAGGCGTCGGTGATGTTGGTCACCCTGGAGCGTCTCTCCGCTGCTGTTGCCATGGTGACGGACGCTCTCCACATGCCAAGGATAAACCGGAAGGATGAGAGAGAGAGAGGAGAGGAAGAGAGAGAGAGAGAGAGAGAGAGAGAGAGGAGAGAGAGAGAGAGAGAGAGAGAGAGAAGTGTTGTGTATGTGTACTCACCTAGTTGTACTCACCTAGTTGTGCTTGCGGGGTTGAGCCCTGGCTCTTTGGTCCCGCCTCTCAACTGTCAATCAACAGGTGTACAGGTTCCTGAGCCTATTGGGCTCTATCATATCTACATTGAAACTGTGTATGGAGTCAGCCTCCACCACATCACTTCCTATGCATTCCATTTATTAACTACTCTGACACTTAACAAATTATTTATGTCTTTATGGCTCAGTGTGTGTGTGTGTGTGTGTGTGTGTGTGTGTGTGTGTGTGTGTGTGTGTGTGTGTGTGTGTGTTGGGGGGAGGGGGGGGTGAAAGACTCGGGGAGGACTATACTCAACCACAACCCTCATCTTGGAGAAGATTGTGGTTAATGCCACCACCTTTTGGTATAGACGACCGCCTTATGCTGCTCCTCAGCAAACCTGTTTTGGTGTTGATTTATCTTTTCATCATATTTCTATACCTGATTTAAGATGGTAAGAATAGAGTGACCCCCAGGTGTATTTACCCAGGTGAGGCGCCCCCTATTCGAAGGTAACCAGGGATATATATTGTTTAACATGTTCTTGAAATTATTCAGGTCATAAAAGTAGATAATTATTGACTCCAGCGAGGTGCTTGCGTTCCTTGGGGGGGGGGGTAGAAGTAGCCTAAGCTACTCTACCCTTTGAGATGTATTTAATTGTCTCATTAAATGTACTTGAACTTGTACTTGAACTTTATTTTATATGCCTTCACACTACTCTATATGACATGCACTTGAAATAATCAAACACGCTCAAGTCTCTTATGTTACCTGACAGTTGTTCCATAACCAGTAACTACGGTGGTTTTTCAGAATCCAAACATATACAAACTATATCATATTTGGGTTATATCCGGTAACATTAATGTCCCCCTTGATATAACCTGCCGGACCAACCAGGTTGTGGTGGATACGTGGGCCTGTGGGCCGCTCCAAGCAACAAGCCTGTTGGGCCAAGTTATCAAGCGAGTCAGCGTCTGGTTTCTCAGCTTCAGGTATATCAGGGTTCATTTCTTCGGTCATCGGTCCAACGCCATGAATGGTATTTTCTTAATGGGGTATTGTATGTAACTACTAACACAGGAAGTCATATCTTGATTGGTATGGCCCGTCCTCGCGCTACCCCAGGAAGCAGCCCGTACAGCTGACTAACACCCAGGTACCCATTTACAGCTCCAGTAGACGACGTTTCGGTCCGTCCTGCACCTATCTCAATAACTCAAGTCAGATCATCGATTGATCATCGTTATCTGCTAGATTCTAAAGATATTTTCTGTTCATTCTGTAATGTGTGCCGGAAACTTGAGCTCCATTATCTAGAGGAGCCTAACATGGACAAGGAAGGAAGGAAGGAATTATCAAGGGAAAGCGCGAAGCCGTTACGACTATATAGCACTGGAAGGGGTCAGGATAAGGATTTGGGATGGGACGGGGGAAGAATGGTGCCCCACCACTTGGACGGTCGGGGATTGAACGCGACCTGCATGAAGCGAGACCGTCGCTCTACCGTCCAGCCCAAGTGGTTGGGTCTAACATGGACAAGCTACAGCTGTAGAATACAAATTTGTATGTGCTTGCCTGTGTGTGTGTTTACTGCGAGAGACCTCCAGGTGCTAGGCCCTTGGCGTGAACTATTGATAGTGTGCTGTGACGTACTTCCCTTTGTTCTGGTATATTCATATAGTTTATACAGTTCCGCTTGCTCCTATCACACTAAATCCAATCACTGGGCTGGACGGTAGAGCGACGGTCTCGCTTCATGCAGGATCGACGTTCAATCCCCGACCGTCCAAGTGGTGTTGGGCGCCATTCCTTCCTCCCGTCCCATCCATCCCAAATCCTTATCCGTGACCCTTCCAAGTGCTATATAATTGGTAATGGCTTGGCGCTTTCCCCCTGATAGTTCAATTCCTATCACACTAAGTTTATTCCGGCAAGTGTATGGATCATGTGCG
>WNGS01167372.1:4987364-5009629 GCA_020271785.1 Procambarus virginalis | reverse complement strand
TGTATGACAGGTCACTGGAAACAGGAGACTTACCAGAATATTGGAAGACAGTTAACATAGTCCCAATATACAAGAAGGGTGACAGGCAAGAGGCACTGAACTAAAGGCCAGTTTCCTTAACTTGTATACCATACAAGGTGATGGAGAAGATTGTGAGGAAAAGGCTTCGTAGAGCATCTGGAGGGAAATAACTTTGTGACGTACCACCAACATGGNGCTTCCTCTCACGAATCTTATCCTGATTTTGGTAAAACATTAGAGTCAATCCAAGCTTCTTTATCGTCTTGTAGGGGCGTTCCTCGCCTCCAGATTATCCATAATCTTGGCATAGAGCTTCGTAGAGTCCCTGAGTGCTCTGTTATCTCGCAGAAGTACTCAGGGGACTCTGAGTACCGGGTCCCCTGAGTACTTCTCGCAGAAGTAGTGTCGGGAGGAAAGCAGAGGAAAGGACATGGGTTGAAAGGATCCAGGAAGACAGAGAAGGAATCCAGTGCGTGAGGGCAAGATCCAGAGTAGTTGAGAGGGATTCTCGTCGAGTGAGAGAAATCTAAAACGGGGTTATAGGATCCAGGAAGCGTGAAAAGAGAAAAAATATGGGTTTAATAGGATCCAGAAAGCGTGAAAGGGGAACAAAAATTGTTTACTAGGATCCAGGAAGCGTGCATGAAAAAGAGAGCAAAATAGGTTTATAAGATCCAGGAAGCGTGAAAAAGGGACCAAAAACAGGTTTAAGGGTTGGAAGAATGGTGGAGGATCAAGAACAAATGGGATCGGGGGATCCTCAACGAGTCAGAGGGAGGATCCATTGATGGTGGAAGGGATCAAAAACTATCATAATGCTGCAGTAAGACTGAAAATGCTGTAGTAAGACTGTAAGAACGATGTACTTAGTGTGTGAGGCGAAAATATATAAATACAATTTGGTTGAGTTCTTCCATACATTCATTTGTGTAAACCGTAAAAGCCGTAAAAAAAGATGCAGAGAGAGATAACACTTTCTTTCTCTCATTCATACACGCAGGCCACATATAGGTTAAAAAAAAAACTTGCATGCAATTGTATTCTGGACCTTGCGGGCACGTAAGCCATTTTATTTTTTACTTTGTTCTTGAAAAAAAACACGCCACTATGCCATGACGTGCTTGTGTGTTGAAGGGTTTGCAAAACACAGCATTTCGTGCTGCATTGTCGTTGATGCAACTCCTATAAGACGCTGTCGTTTCCTGCTCTTTCAGGAGGCGATTTTATAAGATCTTCACTCCAATACGGACGCCCAAACCCGTCCCAGACCTGGGGCCAGATTCACGAAGCAGTTACGCAAGTACTTGCGAACGTGTACATCTTTCCTCACTCTTTGATGGCTTTGGTTACATTTATTACACAGTTTACAAGCATGAAAACTTGCCAATCAACTGTTGTTATTGTTATAAACAGCCTCCTGGTGCTTCGGAGCTCATTAACTGTTTAATAATTGTAAACAAAGCCGTCAGAGATTTAGGAATGATGTACAGGGTTCGTAAGTGCTTGCGTAACTGCTTCGTGAATATAGTCCCTTGTCTCTAACTGGATTGTCCCTCTCTGCAAGTCACCTTTGGTAGCTGAAACCAGGAAAGATGGCGTGTCCACATAGCCCAAATGTAAAGATAAATCAACTACTCGAAATTTCCGACGGATTTGCTGCATTTTTTAATGTACAAATTTGAGTCAACTTGTGTCATTAGTCATTAATGTGATACATCACACTAATATATATTACGCCATGAATTAATTTCGTCTCATTGATATTTTCCAACCACTAGGACTCGCTCTACCGCCTGGACGGTAGAGCGACGGTCTCGCTTCATGCAGGTCGGCGTTCAATCCCCGACCGTCGAAGTGGTTGCGCACCATTCCTTCCCCGCGTGCCATTCCAAATCCTAATCCTGACCCCTTCCCAGTGCTATATAGTCGTAATGTCTTGGTGCTTTATCCTGAAAATTCCTTTCTTCCTTCATTGATGTTGCAAATTAAATGATGGGGAAATATTAGCTGTGCACAATAACTAACTAAATTCCATTCCATTTAGTTGGATAATCTTGGATTCGAACCCGAGCCTGAGAAATGCGCTACCGTTGTTCTTACAGCCAGATCAGGAGTATCATAATGATGTAGGGTCTAAGAAATGCATAACTGGGGACTTTGTCAAATACGATGCAATCCACAATATCATGAATAATGGGAACAGAATTCAGGCCTGAAAAAGTTTGAGACTGAGGTCCTATGATAGTGTGGATTGCATCTGGTGTGGATGTTTTTGTATGAACCTGTTGAACATCCTGTGGATGTTCAGCAGGTTTATCATCCTAATAAAGCAACGTGAGGCTGCAATGTGCGGTGTGGAAGATATTGCAATTCAATTATAAACAAAATTGTGTGGGGATGTTGTTGTTGTTGTTAAAGATTCGCTACCTGAAACAAAAAGCTCCAGGTAACACGGGCTATGGTGAGCCCGTAGTGTGTGGGGATATGTAATCATCTTTTACTATAATGATCTTGTATCGTGCTTATGCCTCTTCGTCCCATGAACATGGACATGGAGTAACAGTAATGATGAAGAGCAGAAAGCAACGGATGTGTTATCGTCAGCTCAAGCGATAACTCAAACCTGTTATCAGACTATCGTCAATTTAAAAGGATATCTGGGCACTTTTTGAACGGTGTAACTTGAAGTGGAGGAAGGCAAAGACCCCTCCCCCCACCCTTAGAGACCCCTGTCAAGCCCTGACTTATGGATGTAACAATCTGACTGGCAAAGATTCTAAGCAAGATTCCATTCGGTTTACAGAGAACGGAACAACATTTCTCTCTTCTGGAGTTTCCAGAGAGCGTGGAAGCCCTGACTTTCAAGGGTCAATCAGGGGGTCAACCCATGGCACCTGCCACAAAAAAAGGCTCATCACTCGAGATCATTTCCATGAACATCAAAGATTCATTCGCAGTACACACAGAGTGGAGCAATACAGGTATTTATGTTACCATCACGATTGCCACATCTCAAGTGGCGACTTTATGGGCTGGAGAGTCACTCGCCAGGAAAGGATGGGAAGAAGGGAGGGCAGGGTGAAGTAGGTGGGGAGTGGAATAGAATTACTTTTCTCCCTCGTCGTTCAGGAAGACTTCTCTTTGCTTCATCTTAAAGCATTCCATCCTGACTGTCCAAGATATTGACACTTCTTATCGTCTGGGATAATGTACCTTGTCCAGAATACAACATGTATTATCATTCCATTCTGTCCAGGATGGTAATCCTCCCCCCACCATCCAGGGCACACACGTCCCCCCCCCCCCACCCCATTTTCTCCCAGCCCCTATCGTCCAGGACCCCCCTCCACCCCCACCTCCACCCCCACCCGAGGTCCTCCTCAGGATGGAGTGTTATGGTTCCGCTAAGTTTATGTGTTTGTCAGAGTGTTTCTAAAGGCAGGGTGGGGGGGGGCAGGCTAGTTGATGTTCCTCGTGAGGTTGTTGATGTTGTTGTTCTTGCTGTCGTTGTTGTGGTTGTTAATACTGTTGTTGTTGTTGTTGATTTTCTTTTATTCCCGTTGTCGGGGGACAGGAAGCAGCTGTATTTAGGCTTGTCGAGGACTTTATAAGGCAAAAACATTGTCGTTTACCAGAATGCAACTCACAACAGTTGCCTAATTCACCGGTTACGACCAGGTGAACAGAGGCATCAGGAGTAAGGTCCCATGTGGAAAACTACAGAGCTTTGGAGGGAAGCCTTCACGGTCGAACTCCAGCACCACAGCCAGAGTGCATGGGGGGGGGAGTGAGTGAACCCTCTGGTTGGGATTCAGTAGAAGACTCAGGAACCCCTCAAGGATTCAGCTGAATCCCAGGTTTACTTTTGCTTTTGACCATGTCGTGGTGCATTGGTCTAGGACGTGTGTGTGTGCTTAGGAGCACCAAATGTGCCGGTTCGAATCCTCCTCACGGCTCCTACTGATATTCCCCTGGGGTCAGATTCACGAAGCTGTTACGCAAGCACTTACGAATGTGTACATCTTTCCTCAATCTTTGACGGCTTTGGTTACATTTATTAAACAGTTTACAAGCATGAAAACTTCCCAATCAACTGTTGTTATTGTTATAAACAGCCTCCTGGTGCTTCGGAGTTCATTAACTGTTTCATAATTGGAAACAAAGCCGCCAAAGATTGAGAAAAGATGTACAGGTTCGTAAGTGTTTGCGTAAGTGCTTTCGTGAATCTGGCCCCTGGTCTTCATAAGCCTATACCATGTGCTATAACAGCCAAATAGGCTTGGCACTTTCTCACGATAATTACTTTACCTCAGCGAAGAAATATTTTGTTTTAACAAAGTTACCCAACGGAAACCTCTCAATCTTCGCCAAAAGTTAAATTTTTTGTATTTTAGTTCATCTATTATGCATCAAAAAGACATAGAAAAACAGTTAGAAATATAGAGAGCAAGTGAGAGAGAACAATGAAATAAAAGAAAATCACGTAATTTACATTTTACAAGTAATTGAAGGATTTACAATTCCTTGTAAAGTAATTAAATTCTTCAATTACTTTACAATTAATTGAAGGAATTTATCTAACAATGACGGAGGCGAACGAGGTAAGTAGCTGGTAAGTAACAATGTCATTGTACTAGCATTATCTGCAGCTCAGTCATCAACCCGAGCCTCTACAAGCGGGCGAGGCTCATAATATTCTCAGCGTAAACATATAAATATAAACTCCTGGAGCCAGATTCACGAAGCAGCAATGCAAGCACTTACGAACCTGTCCATCTTTTCTCAATCTTTGGCAGCTTTGTTTACAATTATTAAACAGTTAATGAGCTCCGAAGCACCAGAAAGCAGTTTATAACAATAACAACAGTTGATTGGGAAGTTTTCATGCTTCTAAACGGTTTAATAAATGTAACCAAAGCCCTCAAAGATTGAGGAAAGATGTACACGTTCGTAAGTAGTTGCGTAACTGCTTCGTGAATCTGGCCCCAGGGCGGGATTCTCTTTTATATTTCCTAGCGCCGTAAAGCAGACAAAGTGCTCTTTACAGAGCTGTCAAGAGCTCTGGCTGAAACTTTCCTCCGCTCTATGCAACGATCTGCCTTGTTTTACATTTGTGTTGCATCCCTTGAAGAGGTTCCTTTGATTTTATTTGTACTTTAAGGCCTACGGACGATTCCCACTTTCCAGGCATGGGATCTTGCTGGCGTAGTGATCACTCACAGGAATTGCTTAATAAAACGTTTTGTCCTTCCCTCGCACCACGTGGACAGTACAAAATACACCAACTAGATATCACAAAATACACCAAGTAGATATCACAAATTACACCAAGTAGACAGTGCAAAATACACCAAGTAGATATCACAAAATACACCAAGTAGATATCACAAATTACACCAAGTAGATATCACAAATTACACCAAGTAGACAGTATAAAATACACCAAGTAGACAGTACAAAAAACACCAAGTAGACAGTACAAAATACACCAAGTAGACAGTACAAAATATACCAAGTAGACAGTACAAAATATACCAAGTAGATATCACAGAATACACCAAGTAGATATCACAGAATACACCAAGTAGATATCACAAAATACACCAAGTAGACTGTACAAAATGCTAATACCTCTTAAGGCCTACTTGCTGAAATATGCCCAGTAAATCTAAGTCATTTTACATATTGGAGTTATGTAAATTATTGAATTACTATACAAATTAAATCTGTACATAAATAAGAATATTATTTTGTTATTCAATATATATAATAATACAAAAATTGAATTTGTTAGAATGTGCTTTATGCTTAAAACCAATTTAGTAAATATCTTTAGAAAGATATATTTGTACTACTTTATGTATGGTGTATGTGCGTATGTGTTCCGTGAGCCTCTAGAGGCACGGTGTATGTGTATACTGTTTATGTCCGTATGGTGAGATCAAGCTACATAGCTCCTCACAACCCAGAAATAATTCTCTCCTTGGTCCTGCTATCTCCTTGGCTGATATCTTGTGACTGCACATTCTTCTGCCATCTCATATGATATATTGCAAGCAAGATTGTCCATGCTTGGAACATGTGGCGGGGGGGGGGGAAGGGGTGGTTATGGCCCCTGTCTACACACACACACACACACACACACACACACACACACACACACACACACACACACACACACACACAACTATAGTATAAGGATACTAACTCCCTCTGGTTGTGTTTGTAGGGACCCCCAGCCTCGAAGAAGAGAATATGAAGCACCCTTATATATATATATATATATATATATATATATATATATATATATATATATATATATATATATATATATATATATATATATAATATGCAGAATAACCACATGTGAAAAATAGAAAATGCTTAACGCGTTTTCGGCTAATTCGCCTTCATCAGAGCAAAGTAGAATGAAGATAAGGAAACATTGCTGATCAGACCTTTATATCCGCCTGGGCAGATCACCTGACCACCAAAAATAAGTGGAGGAAAGGAATTATAAGAAAAAAAGTAACTGCAGAAGGCCTATTGGCCTTCTGCCAAGTATGTTATTCTGCATACTTGGATCAGTGTTTTTGTGATCATTGTTGCATATATATATATATATATATATATATATATATATATATATATATATATATATATATAATTTCCTTTATTACTTGTAGATGTGATGTAAAGCCCATTTTTAGGGACGCTTTGGATGGTCACTCAGGCTTCAAGGTATTGGGAAGTCATGTTTATGGATGTTCCTTCTGGTAATGGAGAGAGAGAGAGAGAGACAGCGACAGAGACAGAGAGACAGAGAGACAGAGAGAGCCAGAGAGAGAGTGAGAGACGATGAAAGGGTAGAGAAGAGTGGCAGTAACCGGACTCTTGAGGGAGTTAGAGGCGTGGATAATGGCGCAGCGCCTCTCCCAATTTGATTACTCCATTAGCGGTGTTGACACCCAAGCAGCGGGTGTCCCTTCGGCTCCCTCGTGCCTAGGACTGTGTACCCACATCCACGTGTGGGCTACCAGGGTCGAGCTCTAGTCCAGTGGCTCCCGACCTTCCTCATCCTCGTCATATCGACTTTTTCAAACTACTGTATTTGCTTCTTCAATTTCCGATCTCTGGTAAATTCCATTTGTTTGCTTCTTTTATGCTATTGAAGAAGTTTTTGCTAACATACTTATGACTCCTCTGTGTGTCAAGGTTCCACTCATGTGTCTCTTTTCGACCCTGGTCCTTATTGAACATGTCCCCTTTCTTCTGCCCTGTCTAATGCTGAGTATATCCCTTTCTACTGCCCTGTCTAATGTTGAGTATATCCCTATCTTCTGCCCTGTCTTATGCTGAATATATCTCTTTCTTCTGCCCTGTCTAATGCTGAGTATATCCCTTTCTACTGCCCTGTCTAATGTTGAATATATCCCTTTCTTCTGCCCTGTCTTATGCTGAATATATCCCTTTCTTCTGCCCTGTCTAATGCTGAATATATCTCTTTCTTCTGCCCTGTCTAATGCTGAATATATCCCTTTCTTCTGCCTTGTTTTATGCTGAACAAGTTCGCTTGTTCTACGCTGCCCTTTACTGAACACATTCTCTTGTTCTACCCAGTTTTAATCTGAACTTGAGCAGGTTCCCTTGTTCTTCCCTAACATATACTGAACAAGTTCCCTGGTTTTACACTGTCCTATACTGAACATGTTCTCCTGTTCTACACTGCCTTATACTGTATACTCTTTGAACCTTGTAAATTGTGATGAAAATCTAATATGTCGATTCCGTCTGTCTTCAAGTGTTGAGAGGATGGCTCTCTTAAGTCTTCCTCATAGTTCATAACTCGCAGTTCTGGTACGACCGTCGATCCTCATTCCTGGATTGATATTTTTTTTTTTTTTGCTATACGCTTCTTTAGATGGAGGTTCCACATTGGAACGACGTCCTTCACAATGGGCGTATTTATCGTGTACGCTGCTTTAGGGACCTCCCTCGCTAAGGTTATAAATATTTTTTCATATTTGACTGATTTGCATATTCTAGTTTGGATATATTAGTTATAATTATCTCTTGTGATAGACTAGAGGTTATGTTACCTCGCAGGTCCTTCCTTCAGTGCCTGGAGGTACTGTTCGTCTTGGTTATCCCCGGTCGAAGAAATGAATGAAGAACACATCCTGACCAGACCACACACTCGAAGGTGAAGGGACGACGACGTTTCGGTCCGTCCTGGACCATTCTCAAGTCGATTCCTGGACCATTCTCAAGTCGATTCCTGGACCATTCTCAAGTCAATCGACTTGAGAATGGTCCAGAACGGACCGAAACGTCATCGTCCCTTCACCTTCTAGTGTGTGGTCTGGTCAACTTACTTTAGCCACGTTACTGTGACTCATCGCCTGCACAAGAACACATCTTCATTCAGTGCTTCAGTTTTCTGGTTATGGTGCCCATCATGGCTTTGTGTTTGGGTTCCTCTACGCTCCCTCAGTCGTGCTATGCTCTTGATGGGGTCCGGGAGCCTGCTTCTTGCTTCAGTTACACCCTAACGTCACACTAACTGCAGGTCAGTGTTGACGCGTCCTCGGAGTAGTGATGACCAGTCTCGATACGATAGGCAGGTTGGTTTGATTAATGATTCTGAATAACCAAAACCACTTCAGATTTTATTCTTGTGGACCGGTTCTTCCGGTGACGATTGCACCCAGGGGATGCTGTAGCCAGATTCACGAAACAGTTACGCAAGTATTTACGAACGTGTACATCTTTCCTCAATCTTTGACGGCTTTGGTTACATTCATTAAACAGTTTACAAGCGTGAAAACTTGCCAATCAACTGTTGTTATTGTTATAAACAGCCTCCTGGTGCTTCGGAGCTCATTAACTGTTTAATAATTGTAAACAAAACCGCCAAAGATTGAGAATAGATGGACAAGTTCGTGAGTGCTTGCGTAACTGCTATGCGTGCTAGTCGCCTTATAAGAATGTAAGAATTATAATGTAATGTAAAAATGTATGAATGTATATATATATATATATATAGATATATATATATATATATATCTATAGTATATATATATATATATATATATATATATATTATATATATATATAAATAATTTTTTTTTTTTAACCTAGAAGGGGTACCACCTCTGGTGCAAGTGTAGGGACCCTACACTATATACTACACAAGTATATATATATATATAATATATATATATATATATATATATATATATATATATATATATATGAATAAATAAATATAAAACTACATACTTCGTGTCCCCGAGAGCGGAAGAAACCCGAGTCATTTGTGTAAGGTTACATTTTCCATCCATAGATGGCGCTGGAGACCGTCCGCCATATCCTTATCTCTCTAATTTCTTTCCCTGGACAAGAGAGGGAAAATATCTTAGTGATAAAAACAGATCGTGAGTAAACTTCAAGATCGATGCATTAAGGAACATGTAAATATACCAGAGACGCGAATAATGTGGTACGAGGCTTCGCGCCTCTCAGTTTTGGTCTCACCAAGTCGTGTATAATTTATGAGCCACAAGTTTATGTTTCTGATTAAAATGGATTCCTTTGGTGTTGTGGTGATCGTGCGAGTGGCGGTAGTGATGTTGTTTGTGTAGCGGGTGAGTGTGGCGAGGTTTTGGGGAGGACAGCTGCAACGGTGTTATCAAATGGAGCAGATTTGGCTCCAAAAGCCAGAGAGAATGTGAGAACGGAGAGACATTGTGAGTGGGGCGGCTACTGCCGATCGTCCGGGTGATGTGAGTATTGATGATGGTGATGGAAGCAGTGGTTGTGGTGGTGGGTTGTAGTAGTAGTTGTGGTGGTGGTGGGTAGTTGTGGTGGTGGTGGGTAGTAGTAGTTGTGGTGGTGGTTGGTAGTTGTGGTGGTGGTGGTAGTAGTAGTTGTGGTGGTGGGTAGTTGTGGTGGTGGTGGGTAGTTGTAGTGGTGGTGGGTAGTTGTGGTGGTGGTGGGTAGTTGTGGTGGTGGTGGGTAGTTGTGGTGGTGGTGGGTAGTTGTAGTGGTGGTGGGTAGTAGTAGTTGTGGTGGTGGTGGGTAGTTGTAGTGGTGGTGGTGGTGGTGGGTAGTAGTAGTTGTGGTGATGGAACCAGTGGTTTCACCATACTAAGTACACAATTTTTTTTCATGGTATATGTATAGTCTATCAATCAAATTTTTGTTTTTGCTACACAAGGGTTTCACCTTTGGAACCTGCGGCCAGATCTTGTATTTTGACTTCCGTGACGTAGAATATGTCTGTGTATGCGGGTTATATTTGGGTACAATCTATCAAATTACTTGTAATCTAATTCTGAACTATTCATTTAATTTCTTATTTTATTTACCTTTTAGGCTGAGTTTGTGTCTGTAATCGGTGAAGTTAGACACCGTGAGCAGCTGTAACAACTGTTAATTGCAGTTAAGAGGGAATGGGAGGGTCAAACAAGGGGGGAAGGTGAGCTACTCATCTTCCCCCAAACAAGGGGGGAAGGTGAGCTACTACCACCCATTTATTGTATAGACAATATGGGTGTTTATCAAGTTATCTCCACGCAGTAATCAGTGAGTGACCTTCCCTCTTTAACACATGAAGTCTATATAGTGAACTCAAAGTGTACAATACATAAAAAACTTGACATTGTCTTAATCTAACTACATTCTAAACCCAATATATCAAACTATTACTGACAGTCCTCGCAACTACTTCTCAGTGTCTCAAACTTTACTAAGTCACCATTTGACTTCCCAAAGAGGAACCCAATCACCGACACAGATCAGAGATGCTGCACAACTGAATTGTCCCCCTCTGACATTACACATCTCGTGCTCTCCACCCATCACTTTACTCCCATAACTCACCAAAGGTCATTAACTAGTAAGACTGATAAATGAGCTTCTCCGCCCCCAACAGGACAATAGAGACAGCCACCAGCTAACCTTAAGAGGAATGCTACTCTGAATGTCAGTGTGGACGCTTGACTCGAATACGGAATGTCTTGAACGCCTCTTAATTATTGTTCCAGTATTTATCTGGAGCCCTGGAGCTAAAGTCGTCTCACTCAGAGGTAACCCGAGGCTGTCTCCCTAATAAACTAAGAGGCCGCTGTATGTTTTACAAGCAAGAAGGTATATGTGATCCGATCACATATATTGTGGCAGTATTGGCTTACCAGCATTAGCAGGTTAATGATCTGAGCCTGAGCATATCTACATTTGAAACTGTGTATAGAGTCAGCCTCCACCACATCACTGCCTAATGCATTCTATTTGTCAACCACTCTGATACTAAAAAAGTTCTTTCTAATATCTCTATGGGTCATTTGGGCACTCAGTTTCCACCTGTGTCCCCTAGTGTGTGTGTGCATTTTTGTGTTTAATAGCCTGTCTTTATCTACTCTATCAATTCTTTTAAGAATATTGTATGTGGAGATCATGTCCCCTCAAACTCTTCTGTCTTCCAGCGACGTGTGATTTAATTCCCGTAGTCTCTCCTCGAAGCTCATACCTCTCACTTCGGATACCAGTCTGGTGGGAAAACATTTGAACCGTTTCCAGTTTAGTCTTATGTTTGACTAGATATGGACTCCGTGCTGGAGCCGCATACTCCAGGATTGGTCTGACATATGTGGTATACAAAGTTTTGAATGATTCGTTACGCAAGTTTCTAAAGGTTGTTCTTATGTTACCCAACCTGGCATATTCCGCTGATGTTATCCTCTTGATATGGGCTTCAGAAGACAGGCCTGGCGTGTGTATGTATGATGTGTATGCTTCTAGACTCAACAACCCAGTACAACATACACTACCGACCAATCAAGTCTCGGCGAGAATAATAAATACCACATGTATTTGTCTTCAGACCGCAATATCGAGGTCCCGCCCGTAAGCAGGAGCGTATAAAAGCCAATAACGTGATTTAGGTTATTGCTCGATAGAGAATCTGCGACTCCTTCCGATATCCGCAATTCTATAAAGCTACCCGATCCTCCAGCGGGCCTCGCTTGAGTGGCTTCGATACCCTTGGAACGATTGTAATTTGTCATTTTGAGATAATTTATGAAGAGGACCTCGGTGAGCTGTTTAGCAAATAAACAGTGAATCGGAGTGTTTAAATGTGAATTTTCTAACTTGGTTGTAACAATTTGTTTCGTTTGGTGCTTGCTTGAATTTATTCTTGTGGAAGATATGCAGCATCTTTAAGATTTACTGTTTATTCGTCTAAAGGTTAATTCTGTTAAGTATTGGCTTAATAAAAGTCTCGTATCTCTCTACAATAACACTCTGGCAGAGAGGCACGAGGCAGCTCCTGCAAGAGCCAATATGTCCCTCTGAAACTTTCTTTATTTCTGTGTTCAAGGATTAAGTTCAAATTCAGCGAAATTTCGTGCTGTTTGTGTATTTTAAACCTTTATATTTATTGCCAAAACTCGGGAGCCAGTTCATCTAGACTGCCTTAAACCACCGATCTAGATAAATCTCGGGCTCACCATAGCCTGTGCTACTTGAAACTTTGTTCCAAGTAGGGAATCTTTAACATCTAGATAAAAACAAAATTATGCAGGCAAGACACGGGTTCTAATGTTAATATGGTTGCCGGGATGTAATCTGAGAATTTAACAGTAAAGATATGTTTTATTTAATTATACGTTACATGAAATCCAGTCAAGTAGCAATGTCTGAAAATTAATCAGTTGGCCACTGAATATTTCTAATTAATTCAACACTAGAGAGATTGATAATGATGAACAATTATAACATTTAGTTATGCTCTGTGATTTGTTCATCTGTGCGATGAACCTTTCACTACTGTCAATACGTACATGCAGTCTTTAGAAACCTGGACAAAGATGCTTTTGAAGCTCTAAATGAAGTATATGTTTGACAAATGCTGTGGTGTGCAGCTCGAATGTTGAACCTTCATGACATTGAATGCAAGGAGAAATAGAGGAGACATGATCCAGACATACACAAATGCAAAGTTATCTGTGAAATGATAAAAAATAGGAGGAGCAGACGAGCTACAAAGATGTGAAGAAATACTTTTTAGGTGTAATTGTAACCAAGTCTGAAACGAAGATGGTCCAGGCATTATAACTTACAAATAAGTTTGACCAAAGACGTATAGGGAGTACGTATAGGGAGGTACGTATAGGGAGCCAGTCGGCCGAGCGGACAGCACGCTGGACTTGTGATCCTGTGGTCCTGGGTTCGATCCCAGGCGCCGGCGAGAAACAATGGGCAGAGTTTCTTTCACCCTATGCCCCTGTTACCTAGCAGTAAAATAGGTACCTGGGTGTTAGTCAGCTGTCACGGGCTGCTTCCTGGGGGTGGAGGCCTGGTCGAGGACCGGGCCGCGGGGACACTAAAAAGCCCCGAAATCATCTCAAGATAACTCAAGATAACAAGAAGACAGCTCACCTTAATCTGTAAATAATAGCTGACGATATTACACAAGAGTGAAAACAGCCTTCTAGAGACAAGCTAGATGGCTGTTATCTAGACATCTAACTAGACAGCTTGAAGTTAAATGTCTAGAAAAGCAAGAAGCTAGTTAATCATACTGTCTCTGTCTCATTGTCTCACTTGTCTCACGTACAAGAGATGGCATATGAATATTTTACAAAGCTTGCAAAATCCTCAAACCCCCAATTAGCTTAATTACCGCGTTCACCCCTCATTAACGTAGTACAAAATCCCACCGTTTATCAACAGTGTTACATTTTCCTGGACAGAGCAATTTTGTCGTTTATATGATCCGAATTACGTAGCTGTGTGTACTAAGCTTTAGTCCACACTGGAAGCTTTAGTCTACACAGGAAGGCACTGCATATTGCCAGTATATAACAGAGCATAATTAGGGTGTTGCTAGGTGTACTAAATGTGTTGCTAGGGTGCACTAAATATGGCTAGGGTGTACTAAATGTGTTGCTAGGGTGTACTTAATGTGGAATAAAAACACACACGTGTATTTTTGTATTTTGTTAAGATTTGAATTGCGCCAAATTTTTGGCACTCCCCTGAGTACATTATCAAAGTCTGAGTACATGATTAGCACGAGACATACATCTTAACGACTAATATCGTTGTTACCAATCATCCAGTCATCTTGACCTCTTGTTACCAGGTCACATCTGTTCCCTACTGCCGATGTTCCGGCCGTGATATCTACTATGTGATTATGGTCAGTGGTCCTTGCTATCATGATGATATTCTTAGAATTGGAGTTGGTATTAATAAAGGTATTGGCCTGGCTGCTATCCCTTGTAACTCCCCCCATACCCGAAGGAGAGCGGCTATTGGAAATACTTGAATTTATCCATCGGTTGAAAATTAATTTTTAGTTGACTACAAAGCTGATTTTGAACAGATTTGAACAGATGGATAAATCAAAGTAGTCCCAATGTGACTGACTACGTGTGAGTGTGTTCACCTAATTGTATTCACCTAGTTGTGCTAACGGCGGTTGAGCTCTGCTCTTTCGGCCCGCCTCCCAACTGTCAATCAACTGTTACTAACTACTAATTTTGTTACACACACACACACACACACACACACACACACACACACACACACACACACATTTACTGCTAGGTAACAGGGGCATTCAGGATGAAAGAAACTTTGCCCCTTTGTTTCCGCCGGCGCTGGGAATCGAACTCCCGTCCACAGGACTACCAATCCAGCGTGCTGTCTAATCAGCCACCAGCACCATTACGTGTGTAGATGTCCAATCAGTCGTACCTAGCATATCTACAGCTTCTTCACCCACCAACCACTTCACCCTCGTAACGACCCATCACGCTGCGGCCAAAGTCGTGTACATAAACAGGGATTTCCTACTCCCAGGAGCAAGAGCTTAGAAGGAGTAATTCCGCAAACAGTACAGTGCTAAAAATGGACGCCGGCTGGTAAACAACGTGTGTGATCCCCTGGGAGGCTGAGAGCGGCGGGTTGGGTCGACCTTGTTTGAACAGTGCCTGCAATTCCCAAGGTAAACAATGGGGTTCCTCCCCCTCAAGCCGCCGCCGACACAGAGCGGCCACAAGCTATTCACCTGCATCTTTACCTTGTCAACACCTCACAGCCGACTGCCAGCTACCGAGGAGAAACACACGACTCGTGTATGTTGTTGGTATAGACTCAGCTACTGGGAACAAAAGTTCCAAGTAGCACTGGCTATGGTGAGCTCGTAGTGGACTTATTTGGCACAGGAGCGGGGCAAGTAGCACGGGCTATGGTGAGCCCGTTGTGGACTTATTTGGCACAGGAGCGGGGCAAGTAGCACGGGCTATGGTGAGCCCGTTGTGGACTTATTTGGCACAGCAGCGGGGCAAGTAGCACGGGCTATGGTGAGCCCGTAGTGGACTTATTTGGCACAGGAGCGGGGCAAGTAGCACGGGCTATGGTGAGCCCGTAGTGGACTTATTTGGCACAGGAGCGGGGCAAGTAGCACGGGCTATGGTGAGCCCGCAGTGGACTTACCTGGCACAGAAGCAAGGCAAGTAGCACGGGCTATGGTGAGCCCGTAGTGGACTTACCTGGCACAGGAGCAAGGCAAGTAGCACGGGCTATGGTGAGCCCGTAGTGGACTTACCTGGCACAGGAGCGGGGCAAGTAGCACGGGCTATGGTGAGCCCGTAGTGGACTTACCTGGCACAGGAGCGGGGCAAGTAGCACGGCTATGGTGAGCCCGTAGTGGACTTACCTGGCACAGGAGCGTGGCTGTAACTGTGGCTCGTGCAATTTTTTATGGTTTTCCTTCGGCTACGGCAGAGGAGTGAGGGGAGTCTCCCCCCACACTACTGCCCCGGGAAAGGGCATCCCGCCCACCAACGTCCAGCACTACAACGAATGCAAAGCAGTTACATTAAACTCACCTTGAGGGTGTAGTTGTATAGACATGAGTAGCAGTGAGACGAGGATTCAAGTTCCCATGGATATTAGGGATGGAAACAACAGCTGATCATGGAAGTCAATCTGTCCTTTAAATAGCACGTCGGTTTTTGACGAATAATGCACTCGAGGCCAAAATTTGTCGCTCTAGAAAAATGGCAGCGGCTCCTGTAATTGGCATAATGTGTTCCTTTCTGCGGTCCTGTGGTGGGTTAGGATAGGGCACTGAGTTGTGTTTGCCATCATATAGGGCCGGTTGGCAGAGAGACTTGACTGTGACTTGACGCAGGAGTTTGACCGCCACAGCTCTCCGTGCGAACAGTTTGGTCAAGAGGAGAGACTGGCCTGGGAATGAGTTTGAGTGACGGGACACTGGGAAAATGGAGAAACAAAAATGGTAGAGGGTATAGGGACTCGCTGATGACCGACTCTATCAAACGAAAAGAAACGAGGGAGAGGGGAAAGAGCTGGCAAGGTGAGAAATTGGCTGAGGGGAACACATTTATCAATGGGGACATTGGCTGAGAGGGGGGGATATACTTATTAATGGGGAGATATTGACTGGTGGGATCATACTGGGTGAAGGGGAACCTATTGGTTAATGGGGGACGTATTGACTGAAGGGGACGCTCGGGACCATGGACCTTTTGACGTGTTGTAGCCTCTGAACCATAACAAAAACTAACGTTCTACAAATCATAGCGGCACGCCAAATTGACAAGTCCCGTTTTCTATTCGTTGATTCTCAGTTAGGTTAGGTTCGGGCAATATAGCACATCAGTTCAGTGACGTTGCTAACGTCCAAGAGGACGGACTGCTGCTCACCCCCCCCCCCTTCCCAAGGCTCGTCTCCTTCCCCTTCCCTCCGGTTTCTCTACCTCCCCCTCCAAACTTCTCTACCTCCCCCCTCCAAACTTCTCTACCTCCCCCGCGGCTCCTCATGTCTTCCAGGATCATGAGGTGTGAGGCTGGAGCAACGATAACACCAACCCCGAGGCTTCTCATTATGAACTGCAGCGCTGGGTAATCCTTAGGTCGACCAGGAAATCCATGTTAAGTGGAATAGGTGGGCGGATTACGTTCATTAATCCCAGGCTATATCCAAGACCAGGTATTAGCGATAACGCGTCAGGATTATATAGGACTATCTGGTATTATGTGGTATGTGGGAGTTGCTTTATCACACACTAGTCTCCAGAAGGAAGGAAACTATCATGTTCATTACCAGCAAAGGGCCAAGCCATTACGACTATATAGGACTTGGTAGGGGCTAGGATAAGGATTTGGGATGGGACTGGTGAAAATAATGGTCCCCAACCACTTGGATAATCGGGGATTGAACAACGACCTGCATGAAGCGAGATCGTCGCTCTACCGTCCAGCTTTTCAAACTTTTTGATTCTGCACTAAGTTCACTCTCCCTACCAAAGCCTTTAGTATTTGTCTTTTGGTATTTAAGAATAAGATTTCATTGTTAGTTGCTACAGCATCGACTCTTTGACACGCAGCTCGGTCAAGCCCTGGCACTTTCTCTTCAACTTCAGCATTTTCTCTCACCGACTTCTCTTCAGCTGTCCCCACTTCAAGGCTCGCCCCAATGGGCATCTTCTCCTGTATCATTGTCATTGTCATTATTGTCATTGTTAGTCTCCGCAGCGCCTGTTATTGTGTGAAGCATTGGATATTGAGTTCAAGTGGCTAAGGCTATAGTATGAGCTGTGAACATATTTGGAGCAGGTGTGTGGATGCTAGTCTCCCCCACACCTGCAGAGGGATTACAATCGCGTGATTCCCTTGACTTGTTACTTACCTGGTTCGTATGTACCTACAATCCGTTCTCAGAAGAACAGCATCTATTTTCATTCCGTCCTTTGGCAAAACGGAGCCATATTCATCTCCCTCTCACAACAAATATGTCGAGAGGGAAAAAGAGAGAGAGAGAGAGACATGTTGACCAGACCACACACTAGAAGATGAAGGGACGACGACGTTTCGGTCCGTCCTGGACCATTCTCAAGTCGAGAGACACATGAGTTATTCAGGGTTGGGTATTAACGAGGATATCAATTATGCAGATTATGTCGTACGAATCCTTTCTGTGGAACGATAAAAAGATATATAAAGTGGCTGTGGCTGCGATTTACAATTCCCCCAGAGAACCACTACACACACAGTGGTTCTCTTATGTGATTGGGATTTGTAAGAGAATGTAGATGGTTCTTGACACACTCTCTATATAGAGTTTTCATATACTACCTTCATAGAGGACACAAGAGCTTTATAAATGCAGATCATTTAAATGTGTTAATATAATCAATGGAAGACTTCAATCATAGGCAAATTGACTGGCCATCAATGGATCCAAGAGGGAGGACATGGAGAGTGAAACGAGTAGAAGTAGCCAAACCAAACCACTTTTGCATGCAAGACAATTTGGGTGTAACAAGGATAAGGAAACCAACCAGCAAGGCTAGATCTGGTGTTTACAGACTTCAGATAGTGTTTCGTGAGAGAGGCAAGGTCAGAAGGCTGACTTACTGATTGACTGACTGACTGACTGACTGACTGACTGACTAACTGACTGACTGACTGACTGACTGACAGTTGGCCTCCCTTAATCTGTGATCAGCGCACAAATAAAAACTAAACATATGTGACGAAAGTACACCATTAAAAATACATTTAATATTTACGAAAACACAAGAAAAAATATTTAATTTTTTAATTTAATTCCACTTGGTTAAAGTACAGTCGATCCTATCGACTAATACTTCTCATTCTGTTCGTTGGAGTCCCCCAACGAACAGGTTATAAAGTGTTATATAAAGTATTGTGTGTCAAAACATCCAGGGTTTTCTATGGGCCAGTTAGTCAGGTTAGGTGGGTGGCTTGGGTTGGTGCTTTCCTGGTTACGTTAGCACTCTATGTTCTGTACGTTGTGGCAATTGAAGAGAAAACGGGCTGAAAAGTGACCACCAACTATACAAAATTGATTATGAGATCTAGAAATATTCTTTCATTCGAATATATTTTTATCGAGGTTTAACCAGATTGGCGCAAGTGAATACGATTAGTTACATTCAACGCTCTAATACCATTAATTGATCAACGCTCTAATACGATTAATTATGATCAAGACAGATGGACAAACGATTACAATTTGATGTGACCAATATATAGTTGTAACTGCATTATAAATGTGAATTCCTCATAAAGAAAGCCTAGATATAGTATTTGTTTAAGCCTGTCTAGGAGAAATAAAACAAATAACTGGACCTAATGTTGATGGTCATCAATGTTCCTACATCCCATTGACTTTTCAGCTGCTTGTCTAGCTCAAATTAGTAAATAATTCAACTGACTCTGGCTACATTAATTTAACCCGGTGAAACACTTCTGTGTTTGCCATAATCAAGGCCGACTTGGTCACAGGTTAAAGCTGCCGAGGCATTACATTAACCCTGCATAAATACCGAATGCTAGAGAAGGTATTTCCGCACCCAATAATGTGAAATGTTTCTCTGCACAATGGTAATGAGTGAAGGTTATGATCCCAAGTGCTTAGCCATGTAGAAAATTTACGAGTGGATGAACATAACTAGAATTATATATTTTTTCCATTGCTGCATATTTAAGCGTTGGTGCAGATGTCTGTGTGTATACAGTTATGCATAGCGTCTGTGACCGGTTCTTAATCTTAATTTTCCCTGGAATACGACCAGCCAAATCGTTTAACAGGTTAAAGGTGCTCATTCACTGCTGGGTGAGCAGAGGCGTACAGTTAAGGATTGGTGCCTAGTCAATTCTCCCTGGCCAGGATACGAACCCAGGGCAAATTGCTCGCGGGACGAGGGTGCTACCACTGCGCCACTGGGCTTGTATTTCCAACACATGGCAGTCCATCATTATGCATGCATTTAATTTCCCGATCGTCATTTTGAGCTCCAACTTGTCCTTTGGCATCCGGCAGTGGTGATGGGCAGCCGTTATTATTGAGGTTTTCGTTATTGCCAGTGTTAAGGAGTAGGTTGTGTTACGTTACCTGGGCACCGTTATCAAGAGACTGTGCTGTGTGTAGATTTGCCTATTACACCTCGTAAAGTAGATCGAGACAATTATCCCATTCCACTGTGTGTATATAAATATTTTTTTCGTGTTATGTTCTCATTTTAGAGAATTGGGTTGGCTTCGGTGTTTCAGAAAATCCTTTCTCCCTCACGGTGCAAAAAGTTGTCAACTGGGCTCCATAAACGGAGCCTCCGCCTAAACGTGCCCTGTCAAAAAATAAATTATTTTTGGATGGACCTCTGATGTCTTTGCACCATCAGGTAAAGAAATTAGACACGTCCTATACCAGGCAAGATCTCCACAAGGTCTTGTGCTGTTGCTCAAGGTGTTGTTGTTTTAGATTTAGCTACTCAGAGCAAAATGTCCATGTAGCACGGGCTATGGTGATCCCGTAATACTCTAGGTATTTTAGCTTGTTGATAAATGGTGTGAGCGACTTGTACACCTCTCCTAGCCGAGCTGCACACAATGGTGGTCCAATATTAGAGTAATCTCGGAAGGGTTATCTTGAGGTTATCTTGAGATGATTTCGGGGCTTTAGTGTCCCCGCGGCCCGGTCTTCGACCAGGCCTCCACCCCCAGGAAGCAGCCCGTGACAGCTGACTAACACCCAGGTACCCTATTTTACTGCTAGGTAACAGGGGCATAGGGTGAAAGAAACTCTGCCCATTATTTCTCGCCGGCGCCTGGGATCGAACCCAGGACCACAGGATCACAAGTCCAGCGTGCTGTTCGCTCGGCCGCCCGGCTCCCTTTGTGGAACATTTTGTGTATAATCTTGTGGAAATAATCCCAATATTAAATGATGGAACGTTCGTTCCCATCATCTAATATCGTGATTATTTCCCACGATTATACAAAAAATGTTCTATAAATATTCAACTTGGAAAATTCAGAAAAGTGTATAATGTTACTATACTCTTGTCCTCATAAACATATATAATATACTCAACCTTTTGAGAGACAAACTTACCCCTACATCCAGCATGGAGATTTGACGTTGTAATATATATGTTTTATTTAAATATACAAGAGTTTTACATTCTTGTCAGCCATTAGCACGTCATAGCGTTTCGGGCAGGTCCTTAATCGTAATTTCCCCCTTGAATACGACCGCCAAAGTCGTTTAAACAACCAGGTACCCATTTTACTGTTGGGTGAACAGAGAGCAACAGTTATGAATTGTGCTCCCAGTGATAGAGGAAATCCTCCCAGGCCAGGTATATGATCCCAGGCCAAAGCGCTTGCACACTCCCCAAGGCGGAATAGGTTGCTTCACCCTTCGCCACGAGGACTGCTAAAATTTATCAGGGGACTGATATATAAATTATATAAAGTATACAGGAAGGGGGGTGGTAGGAAACACATAGGGAAAGGGGAGAGGGCTATAGGCCCTGAGGGAGGGTGGGGGGGATTTTGTTGAGGGGAGAGGCGTGAAGGGGGAACAGGTGTGGTGTGGTGTGTGTGTATTCCCGGGTTTTGGTGTGGTGGGGCGTGCAGGTGATTGGTGGGTAGCGACATGGAAGGGGAAAGGATTTGTGGGAGGGAATGAGAGGGGCTTGATACGCTTCTTCTCTCTCTCGACTGTTTGTGTGTGTGTGTGTGTGTGTGTGGTGTTGTGTGTGTGTGTGTGTGTGGTGTGTGTGTGTGTGTACTCACCTAGTTGTAGTTTACGGGGGTTGAGCTTTGCTCTTTGGCCCGCCTCTCACCGTCATCAAACGTAACAGTTTCCTAAGCTAGTGCATCTTCACTATTTTCCCCCCACCCCCCCCAGGAAGCAGCCCGTGACAGCTGACTAACTCCCAGGTACCTATTTACTGCTAGGTAACAGGGGCATAGGGTGAAAGAAACTTTGCCCATTTGTTTCTGCCGTGCGGGATCGAACCCGGCCACAGATACGCTGTCGTCGCTCCTGGCCCACTCTGTGTGTGTGTGTGTGTGAGTGTGTGTGTGTGTGTATGTGTGTGTGTGTGTGTTACCCTCATGCCGGTGCTGTGTGGAGGTCGAGCTTCAGCTCCTGGGTAAGCTCAACCATTGACCGGTGTTATGGTTTCTGCAGTATTTACCTTGTCAACTCCTCTTGAGTATTTTGTATTTTATCATCATGTCTTCCATGCTTCCTTTTTTCACTATTGCCACATATCTTAGTTTCTAGTTAATTTATTTGTATAACTCATAGAATCGCAAGAAATATATTACAATATAAGCACAAAAAACACAGAAAAACATAAGAATCACAGTAGCTATGCCTCACGTTT
>WNGS01167372.1:4919760-4934718 GCA_020271785.1 Procambarus virginalis | reverse complement strand
GTTAGGTTCAGTTGGCGATTATTTGTATTTTAAGTTCTTGGGTGAAGCATTTATAGCGTTGTGGTTCGAACAAAATTCGTCAGTGAAGCATTTGTTCCGGAAGTGTTCGAACGATAGTTGAGTCGTGTGTAAACCGTTTTTCATTCATAAACGGGGTGTTTGGCGGGTACATGGAATTACTTTTGGGTCTTTGTTTGGAGGACGGGCTGACGAATTATGCTTCGAACAGAGGACGTGAGCGAAGCACTTGTTCCGATAGTGTTCCGGACGTCATCAGTTGTGAGTCGTGTGTAAACCACAACGCTATAAATGCTTCACCCACGTACTACAAATACAAATAATCGTCAAAAGAACCTAAACACCTAACCTAACCAATGCCTAAGCATGCACAGAGTGTTAATATATAACAATATTAATTTATATTTGAGAAAATTCCATTTTGAACGAACTGCACGCTAACTGCTGAATGTGTCTTTGGGGGTCGACCGCTGGATGAAGTCGAGTTAGTCTGAGGACGGGTTGCACCTTGAGGCAAAGAGCCGACTCTCAACCCCAGCAACACAAGTAGGCGAGTACCCTAACATCAAGTCTGGCATTACCGTATCAACCCTTCTACCATCGCAACCTTCCCACAGTTATCACCCTCGGTACCACGACTTGCATGCCTCGACTCCAACACCACATCCCTCGCCCCGTCCCCATCCAATACCACGATTACCGCCTCACCACTACACCAGCAACAACCACTACACCAGCAACAACCCACTACACCAGCAACAAGCACCTACCACCATCGGCGTCTCCAGACAGCAGTAAGAGAGGGAGGTGGCGTACTATCACCCACATCTTCGCAGCAGGGAACCCGGGCTCGTAAACACTGACGTGACTACCGTCGTAAGGCCTTCGACCCTCTCCGATCCCCCTCCACAACACCTCCACACCCCCCACAAGGCTCCTTGCCTCCCAGCGCCCCCCACCGCCCCCCTACATACACCACCCAAGTGCCCTTACAGCAGGACATAGCTGAGCCCTCTGTCTGTCTTACAGCTCCTGAATATTGGACGATCTCCCCATCCCGTGGTAGTAGCAGTGGCTGCCCGAGTAGGGGCGACGAGGCCGCCATCTGTGGGACGCATGGGAAGGTGGCACGTGTGGGAGGGGTCGCCACGGGTCATTGAGGGAGAGGAGGGGATAGGGGAGTTCTCACCCGACAAACTCCCAACGGGCTCACCATAGCCCGTGCCGTCTATGGAACTTTTTGTTCAAGGTAGCGAATATTAACAACAACCAATGGGTCATTAACGCTATTTACTCTTCTGTTTACCCTACGCCTAACTATACACTGATTTTTTAATATATAATAATATTAATTTATGTATGAAAACAAACTAATGTTTAATACACAGTATG
This sequence comes from Procambarus virginalis, assembly GCA_020271785.1. NCBI lineage: Eukaryota > Metazoa > Arthropoda > Malacostraca > Decapoda > Cambaridae > Procambarus > Procambarus virginalis. Next base: position 4,933,308 of record WNGS01167372.1, on the reverse strand, counting down.
CTAAAAGTGATGAATGCGTCTGGGGAGGCCAGCCGCTGCTTTAACCAGCCTAGTGTGAGGACGGGTTGGAAGGTTGGCGAGGTAGAAGTCCTAGTACCCAGCTGGTATTAGGCCAGGAACAGTTTCACAGATGGTGCGTCTGTGGTGGGAAAGTACAAAGAACTGGATCACAGCTGCTACGGAGCCTAGTGGTGCTGGAGTAACAGGTTTGTACCGTGTATGGAGAGCTGCTAATGTGTTGTTTTGGGAGGAGGGGGTGGGGGTAGGGAATAGAAAAAGCGGTATACTATGGAACATTATATATATATAATATATATTATATAATATATATATTATAGCAGTTAGTCATGCGACGCTGTCGTAGCACGCCGGAAACTTATTTGCTATGAGTTGAATAGCCCATTAAGAAGCTACTGAAGCACTCTGCTGGGAGGCTATACGAAAAAATTCATAAATACTTCTGTGAGCGATATTGGATCTGTATTACCATGGGGGATCATTCTGGTGCAGTATGGCAAGGTATCGTCTCGTGAGAAGGATCGTTAAGGGGTATTGCAAGTGCCAAGAGGCTATTGTAGAAGGCAATTATAATGAACATGAGAGAGCTGCGTGAACATGACTACATAGCACATGGAAGGAACATGAGAACATGACAGGAACTGGAATATGAAGACGGAGGGAGAGGAAGGAAGGGAATGGTGGGGGGCTATCGATCCCACATGGTTTAAGTTTGAAATCATCGGGGATCGAACGCTGGCCTGCAAGTGAGGTCGCTGTGCCGTCCTGTCTACAGGTAAACACACGTTCGAACGTACGTCAAATGTAGATATGATAGAGCCCAGTAGGCTCAGGAATCTGTACACCAGTTGATTGCCAGTTGAGAGGCGGGACCAAAGAGCCAGAGCTCAACCCCCGCAAGCACATCTACGTGCGTACAATTAGGGAGGTGAGTACACCCTCTCCTTCACCAGAACAGATGGCGGTAATGGGGGCCTTAACAACGGGCTTGTACACTTGTATTCAATATGTATACAATTTGAATGTATTATTTATTTTGTAGCAAAAAGGAGTGTTTTTTGTTGTTTTAAGCGAGGGTGCAACATTGATTTTCATAGAGAAGTGAGATGATTCCTCGAGCGTCAAATTATGGAATTTTTTGTTATATATTTCTGCGTTATTAATGTAATAAAGTTTCTGCTTAATTTTGGGCAGTTTAAGGTGCCCAAATTGGCCAACCAATTAGCGAGAAGTGTGCCGAGAGCTCTAGGTCGCTGGGATTGGAAGGGAATGTTGGCGTGTGTGTGTGTGTGTGTGTGTGTGTTTGCTATTTGTATCTGCAGAATCGAGCTATTAGCTCTTGGACCCCGCCTTCATATATTTCTCTTACACGCGCGCGCGCGTGCACACACACACACACACACACACACACACACACACACACACACACACACACACACACACACACACACACACACACACACACACACACACACACAGGAAGCAGCCCGAAGCAGCTGTTTAACTTCCAGGTACCTATTTACTGCTAGGTAACAGGGGCATCATGGTGAAAGAAACTCTGCTCTTTCTGTTCTGAAACCTGCGGACAGAAACTCTGTCCGCCAGTTTCTCGCCTAAGCCCGGGATCGAACCCGGGACCACATGATCGCGCGTCCAGTGTTCTGTCCGCTCAGCCACTGGTGGGTGAAGACTGATCCTGCATCAAACGATCCTTGAGATTTCTGTTCGCGCAGACATGGTCTCTCATAACACCCTCTTGGAAGGCGTTTATGGAGCTCTCTCCTGGAGGAGACGACAGCTTGAAGTCTTGGGGAAATATACGAGGCTATATCGCTAGGAATCAGCTAGAGCGGGAGCTTCAAGAGATAAACTTGAAGGAGGAAAAATACTTCAAACAGCAGTACCTGAGACGTGACAATTCACACTTTAAGAGGTTGTGAGGTGGTGAATGTTGCTGTCGGTGGTAAGTTCTCTCAGTGCACGACAATAACCCTTGTAGGATTTATTTGTTTTTCTTGATTGTTGACCAGACCACACACTAGAAGGTGAAGGGACGACGACGTTTCGGTCAGACCTGAACCATTCTCAAGTCGATGGTCGCCGTCCCTTCACCTTCTAGTGTGTGGTCTGGTCAACATACTTTAGCCACGTTATTGTGACTCATCGCTTGTTTCTTTCTTGTTTTGGGTAAGATTTACTTTGATTTATTTTCATACTTTTAACTGCCATTATTGTAAAGTATTCAGAGTGGTTCCTTACCATCCAGGAAAATTTCGCGAATAAAAGTAATTTGAGAGCAAATGAAATTCAACCAGAAAAATACGGTATAGAGAAGTTAGAAGTCAATAGTGAACATCTTCCTTCCTTATAAAAGGAAGATGTACAATAATAATCATAATTACAATACTACCAACACTGCTACGAATGACGGCAACGAGTTACTTATGGATAACGATTATTGAATAAAATTGTAAACAAATACATTATATTGACATTTAATACAGCAAGAACCTCCCCCCCCCCCCACAAGTGAAATAATAAAGTTCCAGTTCAAACTTGCATACGTGTATCTTCGTTTGTTCAACATGAAACAGAGTTGGAAATCTGTTCAACAACACACTCATTACACACACACTCAAGTGCTGTTTGGATTGTATCGGTTGATTGACAGTTTAGAGGCGGGACCAAAGAGCCAGAGCTCAACCCCCGCAAGCACAACTAGATGAGTACACTAAAAAAAACAAGAGCGATGGAAGTAGAGGTTCGTAACATCTTAATGCTTATGAGATCGAAGGCAGTTTGATCTTGTGAGGTGATGCCCCCTCCCCATCCGGCCCGTTGGCGCCGTGAGGGGGCTTAGTAGACGGCTGCCGGAGTGTGATGCTCCGTGGGACAGTCTTCTGTCCTTTTGTGGCCTTGCACTCCTGCTGCTGTCTTCTCTAATTGTGCTGGATCGCTTTTCCTTTTCCTTATGTTTCGTTTTTCTCCCCCCCTCTTCTCCTATCTGCTTGTCGTTTCCTGCCGACCTTTTGCTTGTTTTGGTTATTCCTCTTCTACCCGTAGAACTGTAGTACCCAACGTCTCGAGCGAGGGGGAACCTTTTATTGTCAATCCCCCTTTCGTCGCTGAACCTGATCTCGACGGACTGACGGTTCTTAAGGTGGCGTTTGTGGGGCGTATACTCACGACGCACCCCTAGGGGGCCCCGGCATGATCGGCGATAGCTTCTTGTTGGGTGTCCTGCCTCTAATTGTGGCTCCATGGTGGGTATGGGGGCACATTCGTGGATGAATTTCTCTCTTCGTCTGTATGTCGATGAATGTTTCTGTTGTACCCTCTCAGGCTCGTGGGGTGGGGCGACCAAGCCCCCGAGTCGGCCTGTATTGGAAGACCAGGCTCTGTAGCCCCCGCTGCGTTGGGCCCCGATCTTGCTCCTCCTTTGACCATCCTGACTTCTTCCCCCAGCTCCCCTCCCTCCTCTGTGGTTGGGTCGAGCCTCAAGCCCCCAGTGGTGACTTCGTCCCCTGGTGTGGTTAAGTCTCTCGTTGTGACTACTGCGCCTTTTGACCCCTCTCTCTCTGGGGGTTCTCAACGCCGTCCACGCCCCGGCCGCACTCGCTCGATTCCTTCCCGTACTGATGCGTATCAGGCCTTGTTTGGTCCCGCTTCATGGGCCAAATACTTTGATCTCCTCCCTCTTGATTCTGCGCCTCCTGACGATTTCTCCCTCCATCGGCATCTTGTTGATTCCGTGGATGCCTCTGTTACCTTCAACCCCACTCGTCTCGGTACACGTGTCGTTGCTGCTCTTTCTCAGGATGCAGCTTCCCGATTGGCTGCCTTATCCTGCCTTGGCGAGTTCCCTGTTCGGGTCTTCTTCCCTGTTCGGCTCGGTTGAATGCCAGTGTTGGCACTATTCTCCTCCCGCCCCATGGTGCGACCGGTGTTAGGAATCTGCAGGACTGCCACGATGATATTTGGCATATCCTTGATGCCCAAGGCCATTCTGTCCTCCAGGTAGACTCGTTTACTCGTCCCCCTCGTGGTCGTCGCCGTCAACCCCTTCGGATTGTGATGATTACCTCTGATGGTAGGACCCTTCCATCCTCTGTCATTCTTGCTGGTGCCAGGTTATCTTGAGGTTATCTTGAGATGATTTCGGGGCTTTTTTTTTAAGTGTCCCCGCGGCCCGGTCCTCGACCAGGCCTCCACCCCAAGGAAGCAGCCCGTGACAGCTGACTAACACCCAGGTACCTATTTTACTGCTAGGTAACAGGGGCATAGGGTGAAAGAAACTGCCCATTGTTTCTCGCCGGCGCCTGGGATCGAACCCAGGACCACAGAATCACAAGTCCAGCGTGCTGTCCGCTCGGCCGACCGGCTCCCACAACCGTAACCGGCGATAGGAAACGGCTCCGGCGAGGTTGCGTATTGGCCATACTCGCTTAACCCATGGTCACTTGATGGAGCGCCTCCCTGCTCCTTATTGTCCTAATTGCATTGTCCCTCTTACGGTCGTGCATGTCTTTCTTAAATGTCCTGACTTCCGGGACGAGCGTGTGTCTTGCTTTCCGATCGCCCCTCGCTGTAACCTGTCCCTCCATTGAGTTCTTGGTGACTCGGATACTTTTGATATCGTTCGCCTTATGCGTTTTTGTTCTCGTATTGGCATCCTTGGTGATATTTAGCGCCCTCTGATTATTCCGCACATTTCATGGTGCTACATAGCCTTCCCGGTTTGGTGCCTTCTTTTGATAATTACTTGCTTGTGAGGTGATGAGACATGCATCAGGTTTGCTTCTTAAGATAGAACAAACCATGAGAGGTTTAGGAGTTTACCTGTTCTTCCTTGTAGTTCACTCAAGGGCGCTACATACCCGCTGTGGATATCTCCAGCTGAGATTACTTTAGAACAGAAGTGAAACTGTATATTGATTAATATTTGAGCTATACAATATCAGTAATTGGTATAAATATAGTAGTGGTCTCAACAATGGTAGCTATGGCGACAATGGAATTGATGCCTATGTACGCACTAAATGTACACATACACACGACCAGACGCATGTCCGCATGGGTTCAGTCATGTATACACACACTACACCTGACTAAACCAACACTGCCTCAGGCACATATATATAAAGCAAGACCTCCCCACCTACCTCCACCGTACTCATTATTCATCGTGTAAGGATAAAATATAATATTTCTCTTGGTTTACAGGTTGGAATTTTAAAATAAATGAGCGGAGGTCAGGAGGCAGGTAGGTGAATACTGGGGCGCTTGTTAGTAGAGGCTAAGAGCTGGCACGCTAGAGAGGCTCACTGTAGAGTGGCACTCTGGAGGGTGAGGCACTCTAGGGGGCTGAGGCACTCTGGGGGCTGAGGCACTCTGGGGGGCTGAGGCACTCTGGAGGGTGAGGCCTCGCCCTTATGCCTCCAGGCAGTGCATTTCACACATCTGCCAACTATATGCATACCTGACCGACCCTGTTACACGTGGCTTTCACCAGCCACGTGATGACACTCGCACGCCTTTCCCCTTGCCCCTGTTACCTAGCAGTAAATAGGTACCTGGGAGTTAGTCAGCTGTCACGGGCTGCTTCCTGATGTGTGTGTGTGTGTGTGTGTGTTGTGGTGGTGTGTGTGTGTGTGTGTGTGTGTGTGTGGGTGTGTGGGTGGGGGAAAAAATAGTAGTAGTAGTAGAAAGTTGATTGACATTTGAGAGGTGGGCCGAAAGAGCAGAGCTCAACCCTCGCAAGCACAACTAGGTGAGTACACACACACCACACACACACACACACACACACACACACACACACACACACACACACACACACACACACACACCTGATACAAACACGCTTAACATAAAGGTCATTACATCTGACACACAAACACACACACTAGGGATCAAGACAAGACTCCCCGATCATTCGTGCTCATTTCCACACACCTAACACACCTAAACACACATGAGATCGCTAGACGCCTCCCCTCATGCTCACCTTCACTGCTGATAACCTGCCGTGTCACACTTTTCCACGAAGGCAATAACAGGGATAAAACTTTAGAGCAGTGACTTTGATGCTCACTCTGCGAGCAGTGTTACCATGGCGACCTCCCACGCCTTCATCTCCTCAACTCTTGCCTCCCCATCATCAATTGTGTTTATTTCTTGTCTACTTTCTCGGCCTTTATTTATGCTAACTTCAGTTTTCTTTTAAATAACAATGTTTTCATCCAGTCTAAGGTAAGCTTGCTATAGCATGTGCGTCTGTAAGTTTCCATTGTTGACCTTCCACAGCCCGCCTGAGGGCGTCACACACCACTCACGGCTTCCCTGAGGGCGTCACACACCCCTCACGGCTCCCCTGAGGGCGTCACACACCCCTCAAGGCTTTCCTGAGGGCGTCACACACCCCTCAAGGCTCCCCTGAGGGCGTCACACACCACTCAAGGCTTCCTTGAGGGCGTCCCACCCCCTCAAGGCTCCCCTGAGGGCGTCACACACCACTCAAGGCTCCCCTGAGGGCGTCACACGCCACTCAAGGCTCCCCTGAGGGCGTCACACACCACTCAAGGCTTCCTTGAGGGCGTCACACACCCCTCAAGGTTCCCCTGAGGGCGTCACACACCACTCAAGGCTCCCCTGAGGGCGTCACACGCCACTCAAGGCTCCCCTGAGGGCGTCACACACCCTCAAGGCTCCCTGAGGGCGTCACACACCCCTCAAGGCTCCCCTGAGGGCGTCACACACCCCTCAAGGCTCCCCTGAGGGCGTCACACACCACTCAAGGCTCCCCTGAGGGCGTCACACACCCCACAAGGCTCCCCTGAGGGCGTCACACACCCCACAAGGCTCCCCTAAACGGCGTCCCTCAAGGCTCGACTTCTCTTTCACTGTAGTGTTTGTTAACCACACTTGGTTACGTTTGTGAATTTTCAAAGAGCTAGAATTCGTACGAAAATGTTCGCTTCTTGCATGTATTTCTGGCTCCATGATATATAATGCTCTCTCCTACATATTCACTTTTCTCTACCATTGTTCCTGCTGTCAAATCTGGAGCTGAATCGGAATACCTGAAGCTCTGGCGATAGTGGCGATGAATTAGACTTTTGCCATGTGGCAACTACGTATCTCTGTCACCAGCAACAGGAACCGCTGTAACCAGAGCATTCATGGTGATACATGACCATGTATGATTGAACTGTCGTCCAGTTTACGTAGCAACAATAACCTCGCTGAAGTTTATTTTCACTTCACACTCGACGTCATGTTTATTGCGTACGTCTCTGCCGCCAGAGCCCCGGGAGCGTCTATATACACTCTTCAGCGGGGGAAAAATTGTGGTAGGAGTGTAAACTGGGCCGCCGGCCTTACTTTATCACTCCTGAGAGGCGCTGGAGGGATACTTTATCACCCCATGATTTATGCTCTGGGGCCGGCGGCTGTCCCCTCAGACTACCTGTGTACCCCCTGCCTTCCGTGTCTCCAGGTAGGTTTTATAGGCACCGAAAGTTGTATATCATCAAAGGGGCGACCAGCTCACTTTCACACATTATTAGAATGAATCGCGGCAGTATTTGTTCCTGAGGCACTTCTTGAGAAACGGCAGCATTATTTATTAACACAAGTTCACAGAAGGAAATTTAGTGACATTATGTTTATGAGAAGGGAAACTTAAGAAGGTATTCAAGATGAGCACATAAGATCCCTTACTAGGCGTCTCGTAAGCACAAATATGCAATTAGAACTGGCCACCTTACCTTGAGGTTATTTTGAGGTGATTTCGGGGCTTAGCGACCCCACGGCCCGGTCGTCGAATGGCCTAGGAGTCGAATGCAACTTTGTTGCATGGTAGTTTGGCCAACCATAAATCGGGACAAGCCAAGTGTATTGTCTTTTTCAAGGGAATCCTTGAGAGGAAACTGCTTGAGACAATCTTCATTGCTTATTGCAATAACAAATCCCGAGTTCGAATCCCGAGCAGGACAGAAATTGTTGGGTGCGATTCCTGTCACCTATTGGTTCACCTAGCAGTAAGCAGGCACCCAGGAGTAAGTCAGCTTATTGTGGGGTTGCATGCTGGGGAGAGTCAGTTATTGAGCCCTGGGGGAGGCGGGGGACCTCGATATATATATATAATATATATAAATAATTTCCCCAGAACTGATAACTTGATCCCCATTCCTCCTCAACGCAAAAACCGTCGTGGAAGACCCAAGAGTTCCAATGATAATTTTAAGCTTGGAACACAAGTGACCAAGAAAATTGAAGAGGGCAACACAGTAGGGGCAATAAGGTTACTTACCAGTGAATAAACAATCGCCCCTAGAAATACAGCAACTGCCGACTCACTGAGAGAGAAGCACCCTCCCAGAGTACAATGGGAACCCACTGCTCGGGACACAAATGTCCCAGACATGGGACCTCTATTCCTCCAAGCGTCAGAGGTATACAAAGCCATCATGTCATTTCCACCAGGCTCAGCAGGGGGATACACTGGAGTAAGACCTCAGCACCTTAAGGAGATGACAAACCCAGTTCTCGGCGAAGTTGCCGAGACACTGCTGTCAGAGATCACGAAGTTTGTCAACGACTGTCTCTCCGGGTTGATCCCAGATACAATTAAACCGTTCTTCTTCGGAGCATCCCTTTGTGCCCCTTAAGAAGAAGGATGGTGGAGTCAGACCCATTGCCGTGGGCAACACACTTCGGCGCCTTGTTGCTAAGGCAGCTGTCAGAAAAATCAGCATAGACGCTGCAACGATGCTTCGACCCCATCAACTAGGTTTTGGTGTCCCCCATGGCTGTGAAGCAGCAGCTCATGCAGCACGAGCCTATATCAAGTACCTCCCAGAAAATAAGGCATTAATTAAATTAGACTTTAAAAATGCCTTCAACCAGGTAAAAAGGGATGTGGTACTGGAGGCAATTCGAACCAGCTTTTCTTGTCTACTTCCTTTCGTTTCAGCAGGGTACAGTAGGGAATCGACACTGTTGTTTGAGGAACATGAAGTTGTTTCCGCAGAAGGTGTCCAGCAGGGAGACCCACTTGCCCCTTTCCTTTTCTGCATGGCAGCTAAGGAGGTCACAAGCAGGTTGTCCAGCGAATTCAACATCTGGTTCCTGGACGATGGCACCCTGGCAGCGACACAGGAATCCCTGCTAGGAGATCTTCAGCTAGTGAAATCTAGGGGAGAGGAGTTAGGCCTTACACTAAATCCATCAAAGTGTGAAATCATCTCATCCAGCCAACCAATCATAGATGCAGTACGAATCTTATTGCCAGGAGCCCAAGTGATCGCTCCCACCAACAGTGTGCTGCTAGGGGCACCTCTGGGCTCGAACGCCATTGAGGTAGTCCTCGAAGAAAAGCTTAAAGACCTGAGGAGGATGGAGGCGCGAATAGGGTCTTTGGATGCTCACGATGCTTTGTACCTTCTTACAAGATGTCTGGCCTTGCCCAGACTTATCTATTTCCTCAGGTGTGCTCCTTCTTTTGACAGCCCAAAATTAACGGAATACGACTCACTCCTAAAGACAATAACTATGAAAGTGTTAAACCTCTCCCTGCAAGATGACCAGTGGGACCAAGCAACGCTCCCAGTTAGATTCGGGGATATAGGTATTCGCAAGGCCACACGGCATTGCCGGCATTCTTATCCTCGACCAGTGCTACAAGTGAATTAGTGAAGGAAATACTACCAGAATACCTAAGGAACTCCTTTGGGATTCGTGATCCCAAATTTGTGGAAGGAGCTGGTCAGTGGGACACACTTGCCAGTTCACACACCCGACCAACTTGTCCAAACGACGGTAAACAGGCCAAATGGGATAGCCCCATAGTGGAGAACATCGCCAAAGCATTCAACCCGTCCTCGCAAATTTAATAAGTCAATATTGACTTATTAAATATGTGCATAGGTGACATACATAACATAATAGTTTCCCTTTAAAATCTTCATAGAAAACACCGACCTTACCTAACCTTGTTAGTATGTTAAGACAAGCATCTTATTGCTTCGTAATTACAATTATTACCTAACCTATACCTATAATAGGTTAAGTAACAATTGTAATTACGAAGCAATAAGATGCTTATTTTAACATACTAACAAGGTTAGGTAAGGTCGGTGTTTAATATGAAGATTTTCAAGGGAGACTATTATGTTAAGTATGTCACCTATGCACGCAACTAATAAGTCAATATTGACTTATTAAATTTGCGAGGACGGGTTGAAGCATTGCTGGACGCAGCTTCTCAGAAGGACAGAGCGCGTCTTCTAGCTGTGCAAGCCCCCCCCCCCCATGCTGGGGACTTCCTGTTGTCAGTCCCTAATTCCGCCTTGGGCGGAATTGCTGCGCCTTGCTGCCCCTATCTCCACCGAACACCGGTGTGTTTGCGGCCATGCACGGGCAGACCAATACGGCAGCCATGGTCTCATCTGTCGTAAGACACAGGGAAAGATTGCCAGACACGAGGCAGTCAATGACATCATCAAGAGAAGTTTGGCTACAGCTGGGTGTCCAGCACAAAGGGAACCCCAGTTGTGCAGACCTGACAACAGCCAAAAACGCCCAGATGGAGTCACCCTGCAGCCATGGAGGGAAGGTAAACAGGTCGTATGGGATTACACCTGTGCAACTACATTGGCTGATACCTATTTACGTTACAGCTCGGCGGAGGAAGGTGGGGCAGCCACCTTCAGGGAGACCCAGAAAAATCAACAAGTACAGAGACCTAGAACGTTGTTACAGGTTCGTGCCGATAGGCTCAGAGACTCTGGGCGCCTGGGGTAAATGTGCACTCAAGTTTTTAAAGAAGGTTGGTGAGGAACTCATTGGGAAAACTAGAGACCCACGAGCAGCCAGTTTCCTGTTCCAGCGCCTCAGTGCGCAGTTCAGAGGGGAAATGCGTGCTGTATCCTGGGTACGCACCCAACCTCCGAGGAGCTGGACGAGGTCTTCGAACGCTGATTGTTTAATTGTTATATATTTGTGTGTGTGTGTGTGTGTTCTCTGTAAACTGTAGCATTGCAATAAAATAAAACAAAACATATATATCATATATATATTTATTATCAAAGGCCAATAGAGAATTATTCCACCAAAATCGCTACACATAAAAGCACGCTGAGGCACACGTTCTAACCATAGTGTAAAGCAGTGGGCATAGTGGTGGTTTGAGTATCGCATTTGCTCTGCAATAAGCTATCAACGCCCGATGGCTCTGATTAGCGGGTTCCAGATTACCTCCCCGAACACCGTTCCCAATGTCGGACCTATAACTGTTATTAAATTTTATTGTAGTCTGGCCCTGGAACGATAATAGCATTCTGGGTTTAGACCCCCACTGTAAATTGGGCTTCAAACTCACTCACAGAAAGCAGGGATCTTGCCGGGTGAGATACCTACTTGTCTGGGGGTGTGGGTGCGCGTGTAGATGTGTGTTTAGGAGCACATATATATGTATACTTGCACGTGAAAATGTGCGTTTTGCGTGTTCACAAGTTTGTGTGTGTATGTATTCACTTAGTTGTTCTTGCGGGGGGTTGAGCTCTGCTCTTTCGGCCCGCCTCTCGAGCGTCAATCAATTGTAACTACTATTTTTTTTTTCCACACACACCCCAGGAAGCAGTTCCGTAACAGCTGTCTAACTCCCAGGTACCTGTTTACTGCTAGGTAACAGGGGCATCAGGGGTGAAAGAAACTTTGCCCATTTGTTTCTGCCTGGTCCGGGAATCGAACCCGGGTCACAGAATTACGAGCCCTGCGCGCTGTCCGCTCAGCAACCAAACCCCCACAAAGTGTGTGTGTGTGTGCGTGTGATGGACATGTGATTATACTTTCCGCGTGTTTGTATGTGAGGATACACGCTTTTATGTAAGTTTATGATATGTGGTTGTACATATATGTGCTCGAGTGACTGTGTATGCGTTTAGACAAGTATTACAGTGAGATAACATGTAAATGTATTTGTGATAACGCGAATCACACATGTAAATTTAAATTTACCAGGACCTTGTAAATTTACACACATTTTGTGTGTAAATTTATCTGGGTTATGACCAAACCACACATTAGAAAATGGAGAAACGAGAACGTTTCGGTCCGTTCTGGATCATTATCGAGTCGTGGGTCAGGACAGAGAATGTTGATGTTGTTTCAGATTTAGCAACACTGAACGAAGTGTCCATGTAGCACGGGCTATGGCGAACCCGTAATTGAGTTCGGTTATTCGCGATAATTTTGTTACTGTGATATTTGGGTCAAAGTTTTAAATGGAGTTGGGGGGGTTTTCCTCCTTTTCTTCCGCTTCTGTTTTAGCGCACTGGTTTTAGTCTTGTTTTATCTTAGTGGCGGATATTGGAGAGAGGAACTGGCAAATAAATAAGGAAAGAAAATGAGGTGAGGAACAGATGAGAGAAGAAGGTGAAAAGGCTGTTTGAAAGAAGCTAGAAAATCGAAGAAATTAAACAAAGACGCTTACCTTTGGCGTCCATAAGCAGACGATACTACGGGTCACCATAGCCCGTGCTACTTGGAACTTTTGTTCCAGGTAGCGATTCTTAAACAACAACAACAAGAGCAGACGATGAGTTAGAGTTGATGAGTGGTTTGGTCATCATATCTTCAGCTACGTTATTGTGACTCATCGTCTGCTTATCTGTACTCACCTAGTTATACTCACCTAGGGGTCAGTTAATCTCGACCCCCTCGCTTGCGGGAGTTGTGATTTGGGTCTTTGGTCCCGCCTCTCAACTGTCAATCAACTGTACTCACCTATTTGTGCTTGCGGGGGTTGAGCCGTGTGTGTGTGTGTGTGTGTGGTGTGTGTGTGTGTGTGTGTGTGTGTGTGTGTGGTGTGTATTCACCTATTTGTGCTTGCAGGATCGAGCATTGACTCTTGGATCCCGCCTTTCCAGCCAAGTGTGTAATTACCTAAGTAATTACCTAATTGTGGTTACAGGATGAGAGCTACGCTCGTCGTGTTCCCTCTCCCTATGTGTGTGTGTGTGTGTGTGTGTGTGTGTGTGTGTGTGTGTGTGTGTGTGTGTGTGTGTGTGGTCTTTGCCTTTCCAACTGTCGGTTAATAGTGTGGCTTCAGAACTATTCCTTCTTGTTATGCTGGTTTTCAAAACAATAGATTGTGACTTAAGGGGAAGTCGCAATTAGACTTTCCCTTAGGAAGAAGTCTTTACCCTCTTCTCCAGCGCTCATCTGAGTGTCTCGCTATCTTGCAACTCCTCTGTGCGTTACTGCTCAACCCTATACATTACGTCTTCAATTATATAATGTTCCTAAATATTTTATGTCCAAATCATGTCTCCTTTATATCTTCTTTCGTCAAGTGTTAGTAGTCTATCTCGTAGCTAAAACTCAAGGCACGGAAAGTATCCCAGAGCTACGACTCAGAATACTGAAACTATCCCATTGAATAAGATATACACGTAATTCCAGAGTTGCAACCCATCACAGCCTAGTGAAACATACCTATAGCACAGCCCACGATATCGGCCCAAC
>WNGS01167372.1:4894270-4911997 GCA_020271785.1 Procambarus virginalis | reverse complement strand
AGAGAATAACAAACTTGCACAATGTAGCCAATATCTGGAACCCAAACTAGAGACGTAAGCTTGGGAAACAGAGAGGCGAATGTGAGGAAGAAGCAGTGAAAGAATGTTACTGTCAACCAGAATGTCGTATACTCGACTAGGGCACCTAGGTAGGAGCGAGAGGTGATGGGGGGCCCAAGTATAGAAGGCCAGGAGGCGGGTATGCTGAGCTTGGATCTCACTCATCCCTCGTAGTTCGTGTTAATAGTAAATACAAATAGGCAGGAGTAGCAGTAAAGGGAGTTAAAACCGCTGTCTGGAGGTCAGCCTTTCAACACCAAAATATTGGGCAAGTTTTTGGTTTACATAGCACAAAAATGCTTGGGTTTTTGGCCGCATTGAAAGCTTTATTGGAAAGAAGTTTGGTAGCCATTTTTTGTTTACGAATTATTATGGTAGCACTCAAAATACTGGAGAGATCTAATTTTTATTTTTTTTAATGACCGAAAACATATTTCTTGTCATATTAATTAAATACAAGTCATTGGAAAGCTCGGTCACAGTTTAAATTGGGAAGAGATTATTGAGGCGTTTCGGCGATGCATTTTTTGCCGGGAAAAATTTAAATCTCCCAAAACTTTTTATGGGCTTAAAATCCTATTATTAAGGTTAGTTTTTATCCGTTTTTTACGATTTTTCTACACACAAACTTCAAACTTTATTATATATCTTCTAAATTTTAAATATTTAATGTTTTAAATATTTTGAACTTGTCAAATTATTTGTACAAAAATCATTTTGGTAAATTGTTTAGGAAAGGCATTTAAAGTTACATATTAACTCTCTTTACTATTTAAATAAATAAATAAATAGTCTGACTCAGAGACACTCTTGTATCACTTACTGTATCATTCCTGTACAACCATCACAACCTACAGCATCAGGACAGTATTTAATTGTGAAATTTGTTGACCAGACCACACAGTAGAAGGTGAATGGACGACGACGTTTCAGTCCGTCCTGGACCATTCTCAAGTCAATTGTATTAGACTTTACTTGAGACAATCGACTTGAGAATGGTCCAGGACGGACCAAAACGTCGTCGTCACTTCACTTTCTAGTGTGTGGTTTGGTAAACATATTTCAGCCACGTTATTGTGACTCGTTGCCTGCAACTGTGAAATTGTTATGCTTCAACATAAAGCTGAATCTGAATAGATGCATCAAGTTTCATGAGTAAATGAAAATTTCTTGAATAAATGTGAGTGAGTCAGTGTGTACACGCGTGGGTGCGGCTGTTGTGACTCGCTGAATATCGTTAGGAAATGTACCAATTGGCATTCTGTGCAGCCTTATTCTGCTCCACCTGTACCGTAGAACTTTAGTCACCTGACATGTCCAGTTATATTGACTCGTCCCTGGGGTGGTGAGGACCCAGGTTCACGCCCCTGCCTCCTCCGCAGGTCTCGTGTGATGGGCCAGAGCGAGGCCACCCCAGCGGCAGCGGCGGCCCCACCGACGGCGCCTTCTGCTGCGCCTCCTCCGTCGTACCCCGGGGGCGCCCAAGGCTCTGGGCGCCCCAACCCAAGAGGCCCCAGCAAAGAGCCCCCGGAGGCGAGTGAAGCAGAGTGCGACAGAGACATTCTTCCGCCGCCTCGACGCTACAGTGACGCAAAGTTCAAGGGCAGGATGCTCGACTACTCTATTGCTGTGTGAGGGACGGCTGGTAGATCTCTCTCTACCTGTGTGAGGGACGGCTGGTAGATCTCTCTCTACCTGTGTGAGGGACGGCTGGTAGATCTCTCTCTACCTGTGTGAGGGACGGGTGGTAGATCTGTGTGAGGGACGGGTGGCAGATATCTCTACCTGTGTGAGGGATGGGTGGTAGATCTCTCTACCTGTGTGAGGGACTGGTGGTAGATCTCTCTACCTGTGTGAGGGAAGGGTGGTAGATCTCTCTACCTGTGTGAGTTACGGCTGGTAGATTTCTCTCTACCTGTGTGAGGGACTGGTGATAGATCTCTCTACCTGTGTGAGGGACTGGTGGTAGATCTGTGTGAGGGACGGGTGATAAGCCTTTACATGCGTGTTAGACAGGTGCTAAGACACGCTTCCTGGGTATTAATACATGTGTGTTAGACAAATGTTGGGACACGTTAGCTGTGTGAGAGATAAGTATTAAAACTCAACCTAAGGAAAAGTGTTGGTGCTTGATAAGTCTGTAAAGTACAAGCGTTGGAGCACTCTAGGTACGCAAGACATTAGTGTTGAAGCTCTTCCGTCACACGAGAAACATTTCTGTGGCGCTCTAGCTGCGTAATATCACGGTGCTGCAACTTGGTCGCTCATCAGGAGCGTCTTGGAAAATGTTCTACGGTGAAACGGACAAATGCAAAGCTTTAGATGTTTGGAAAAGACGTTCTTGACGCTATTAATCTGTGCAAGACAGCGATGCGCCTCATAATTTGATGACGGGAGAAGTCTTGAAACGTTTCTACTGGTATAACTAATTGGTAAAATTGGTACAGCTTTTCCCATCATGTGAGGGAAATGGTGCTGGAGTTCTTTGCCCATCTGATAGTGTTTTTTCCTCATAATAAGGAAAGGTATAACTGTCACTTGGACGTGATATGAGAACGAAGATTTAGGGTATGAGGTTGGAGTGAAGGCATGCTGCCCAACCCCTTAGACTGTACGAGTTAATACATTTTTGGAGTTCTACCTCAATGGAAGCAATTATATGGTGTCTCTTCCATGGTACTCGTCCCATCTACAGTAATTCAAATTATGGCATCTAATAATGTGTTTGGCAGATAATAGCATGTACAATATAGTTATGGTTAATGAAATCATTGTGGACAAGAACTGCAATTCAGTTCTAGACGATGCATCGGTTAAACGTAGCAAAACCCCCAAAGACGTAACAGGTACGTCAGATTTTTTTTTTAAATAAATTGTCTGGCAACCAGGGTCACCTAGTCTGACATCTGTCAAAGGGGGTGCCCCCACATACACACCTGCTGTCAAGTGTCCCTAAATATACACCTGCCCTCACGTGCCCCTGCATACAGACACCTGCCCTCACGTGCCCCCAACATACACGTGCCCTCACGTGCCCCCTACATACATACCTATTCTCCTAACACCATCAATATTACATGTGTATATAAAACTAATCCACTCAGCACTTCATATGATGAACCTCGCTACATGAAGGGCATTGAGCGTCACATTTCAACAGAGTATCCTCTGTATATTTGTCTGTATGTGTCAATCAGATCCCTGACCCATGTGCCCATCTAGTGCGATCAATCAGGCTAATCGTGTAGTGTTATTCTGTGTGNTTACGTTTTTCTTCACTGTCGAGGGAAGTTGGAAAATTAACTCTCCAAAGTACATATTTTACACTTTATTATTGTCTGACGCCTAAGGGAGCGTTTCGCAAGGCACACCTTACATTTTCAAAGACAATTTTACCGTTTTAACATCGTCTTGTATACTCTTTGGGTAGTGTGGTGGATGAATGCCGTAACAAAGGGGTATTAAATATATAATTGAATAAATGAATCATGGGGGGTATATGTTGGGTCATTGAATAAGGTGTCTGCGTTGGCTCTGGGTCTTGAAGTGGGTTGGGCAAACAACAGAGCGGTTTCATTGTTTATTGGAATTGTTCTTAAGTATTAAATCAAGTCTTTGGTAGTAAATAATGAATTCGTCTTTGATCTGGGGATTTTGCGAACTCCAGAACCGTAAGTAAATTTACATAATCTACCTCCCAGAATTCTGGGAGGCAGACTATGGTAAACAGGACCCGCCTAGTATAGTGTTCCCTACTACTTATAATCATATGTGTACTGGACACGTTTGACTATAAAAATGCGACAAAAGTGAAGCAGGTTAATTGCGAGTGCGTTCATTTTATTTGCTCTTTAATTTGGCTGGAGCTCCAAAGGCCGTGGTTAATGAAACCAAATAAATTGGTTTATATTGTGTATGTGAGTAATGGCTCGCATACAGTAGGATACCCGCTAAAACCTGGCCAAATACGTTGATTTGCCTCGTTAGGCTCTATCAAAGTGTGTCGTTGTAATTGGTACTTAAATGAAGTACGGTGATGAAAATAGAATATTTTAATCACCGTGCATGGTATAACGACCGTTAAAAGGTTAAATAGTAACAATCAACCTGGACAGTGAAGTGTTCGGTGCATTCAGACAGACCATCATGGGAAGTGCTCGGGGCTTCCATGACGCAATGGGAAGTGCTCGGTGCTTCCAGGCCACCATGGGAAGTGCTCGGTGCTTCCAGGCAACCATGGGAAGTGCTCGGTGCTTCCAGGCCACCATGGGAAGTGCTCGGTGCTTCCAGGCCACCATGGGAAGTGCTCGGTGCTTCCAGGCCACCATGGGAAGTGCTCGGTGCTTCCAGGCCATCATTGGAAAGTGCTCGGTGCTTTAAGGCCACCGACTTTCCTTAGAACAATTTTATTGGAAGTACGGGTATTCGACTTCCTGCTTCAGTGAAGAAAAACATAAGGAATACCGAGAAGATTCATACCAGAAACATAAATCTAAAACTTATTGTCGTGTTCAAGGAAATAAATATATATATATATATATATATATATATATATATATATATATATATATATATATATATATATATATATATATATATATATAATTATATGCGCGGGTGAGTCTATGAAGAAAAAAACATTAATTATAAACGAGAAACGCAAGAAAATCTTAGAATAATTATTTGACGATAATTTATTATGGCGAGTGTGAAGGTATGAGCGTAAACTTGCTCAGCGCTGAACCCATCTGTCTCTGGCCTGGCATATTTCTGAATGCGTCTCTTTGCTCTCCTTCCCACTTGTCATCTCAGTCTTTTCAAGTCTTTCTTTATTACGCAAATTCAAAAGCTCGAAAATACTCGCAAAATAATTTTTGAATCGTGGAGAAAATTTATCACTGGGGGATCGGGCTGCTCGTCATCGCTATTGTCATAATACGAGAATCCTTAACTACTTGTTTCATTTGGTATTTTGTTTTATTTTATATGTTACTAGATGGTGTACCCTGCTGTGCCCGGGTAGCCGTGGTGAGCGGGATGACCCGTTATCATCATACCATCAAACTAAATACAGAAATAATGAGTAACAACGGTGGTATATGGCATCTCAATGTATGTCAACACATCCCCTTACTGTCTGTTTCTCTCTGTTTCTCTCTGTATCTCTCTCTTTCTCTGTTTCTCTATATGTCTCTCTTTGTTTCTCTCTCTCTGTTTCTCTGTCTTCGTGTCTCGGTGCCCACAGACGCCTGATTTTTATATTTTGTTTCGGACAGGGAGTGCGGTGGCCCAATAGACCGTCCGTACGGCTAAGTGTGAGATTTGGAAATTTTATGTCTCCACCATTATGGCTGACTCTCCCCTTCCTCAGATCTGGAAGAAAATCCATAAGAAAGCCAGCAAGTTTGTTCCAGATGTCTCGCCAGTCCTTCACCTCCGTGGTTCTGTTGTGGCGGAACCGGTCGCGACCGACCTGGGTTCACACTTTTAGGCTGTTAGCTCCGGTTCTCATTTTACTCCCACTTCCTTACTCGTAATCACTTCTTGAATCTTGTCCTTTAGATTTTTACCTCCATCCCCCTGCTCACCTGTAACGATCCCTTCTCTCGGAACTTCATTCTGCCTTGACCCTCTGCGGTTCTAAGGCAGCAGCGGGTTCAGATGACATTAAGATGCTTCACCTGTTGTTGTTTAAGTTTCGCTACCTGCAACAAAAAGTTCCAAGTAGCACGGGCTATGGTGAGCCCGTAGTGGATTTGATGCTTCACCATCTCCCTTTATGCACACTTCGGAATTTACTGAATATTTATAATCGTATCTAGGAGTCGTTGTTAGTCCCCGAGGACTGGCTTGAGGCAGATGTTCTTCCGATTCAGAAACCAGGTTCTCTAGGGTCATCTTCTAAGGACTTCCACCCATTGCCCTAACGAGTTGCATGTACAAACTTTTTAAATGTATGATCAATGTCTGTCTGATGTGGTTCTTAGAACATAACACCTCCTCTCCCCTTCTCAATTTGGCTTTTGCAAGTGTTGCAGCACGACTGATGTCTTGGTAAACTTGGAGGTCAATATTCATACTGCCTTTGCTACGAAGACCTCCGTTGTTGATGTTCTTTTTGATCTATAAAAGGCGTATGACACCACCTGGAGATACCATATTCGGTCCTAGTTCCGTTCTTTTCGCCTTTGTCGCAGTCTCCCTCTCTTCCTACGAAGCTTCCTCTCCAATCGTTCCTTTAGAGTGAGGCTTGACGCCACTCTCTCTGCCTCTTTCCGGCAATACGAAAGAGTACCCCAAGGTTGTGTTCTGAGCACTACTATTTTCCTGGTTGCCCTCAATGGTCTTCCTCTCTCTCCCTCAGGAATTTTTCTGCTCTATGTTGACGATCTTACCCTCTGCTGTCAGGGTGATGACTCGCTTTTCCTCCTCCGACAGCATGAACGTGCGATTGAAGCTATGGTCGTCCTGGGCGACAAATCATGGCTTCACGTTCTCTACATCTAAGACTTACGATATGACCTTATGCTATCAACCATAACCAAGCATTTTCAACCCGCTCGTTAACAACAGAGGAAGTTAAGTTTGTGTTAGTTTCACTTACTATAACTTGATTATCGGCTCAAGTTTCCAAAATATTATCGAGGTCCTACTAGGCCAAAGTCTGATCCTTTCATTTGTATTTGGTTAGTTTCGGTTGTGAACCAAATACGCTGACCACTGCGCTACAGGTCGTGTGGTTTCGTCTTTTGCGCACACCTGGTAACTCCTTTTGATAATTACTTATACCTAGTAACCCCTGGTAACAAAACACTTAAAATACAATTGGTGAGAAGTCTCTTACTTTCGCAAAATTGCCCAAAAAAATTCATACAAAATAGAAGGAAAAAAATGGCTCTAAAAGAGATTCATTATTTTCATGTTTAGAATGGCGAGGCGGGCGAGGCAGGGGCACTTGAGAGCTGCCTCGCTGACTTCATTAAGACCGGCGTGAGCGACTAATGCGAGACGTGCTGAACTCATCAGCACCTTCTCACATTAGTCTCGGTGGCCGGAAATAGTTCTTGGAGTCGGACTCTTAACCTTATAAAGTCACTCACGTTTGATTGAGAGTACAAATATTGTGTGTGCAGAATGATTGCTTATAAATGCGAAATTGGATATTGATCTGTATCATTAACCACAGGTCACCCCTCGATTAATTGACCACACTGAGGGGAGTGGGCCATAATGAACCTCCCCCCCCCAGGGCCACGCCGAGGGCCCCAGGGCCACGCCGAGGACCCCAGGGCCACGACGAGGGCCCCAGGGCCACGCCGAGGGCCCCAGGCCATAGTGAGGGCCCCGGGCCAAGGGTGGCACGAGTGGCGGCCGGGATTTTTAATTAGTGCCCGCCGGACGTCACCTTTTCTCCTTATTAACTCGGGGTCCCTGAGGGGAGCCCTTGCCCCCTCCCCTACTGACCCCCCCCCTCTTGCCCCTCCCCTTCTGACCCCTCTTGCCCTCCCCTTCTGACCCCCCCCCCTTACCTCTCTCCTACTGACCCTAACCCCAAACTTAAAAGCCCTAACATGAGCATTAAACTAAAGCGTCTCTGACAGATTTATAGGATTTAAATGCATTAGGAATTCCTTAGTGAACCATTAGCTATATTAACCCTACACGCTTGGATTAGTGAAATTATACAACATACAACACACTAGCATATACGTAGCCTTTTCTTTAAATGCTAAGCATTTTATTATAAACTACTAGATGAGGCACCCGGCAGTGCCCGGGTCTGTGTCTCTGTCTCCATGTTCTCTCATTCCCATCCCTTCCCCCAATCCCTCGTCTCTCGGAGGGAGGGAATTGTCAGGGAAAAGCGCACACTCCTTACGAATATAAACACTATGAAGGGGTCAGCATCAAGATTTAGGCTGGGACGGGAGAAGAAATGGTGCCCAACCACTTGGATGGTCGGGGATTGAACGCCGATCTGCATGAAACAAGACACAGCATAGCCACAGTGTTACTTTAATATTTTTACTTTAATTCAACATTATAACATTGTAGTAACTTATAAAAACAAATCATGTGGATACGTTGTTTGTGGTGTATGAACCAATGAAAAACGTATTGCGACTCCTAGAGAGTTATTAATAAGAGGCGAAACGTCTTAAAGGTTATGCAATGAGGCCGACCCTGACCTGCCTATGAAAGTACCCTACCACCAATGTGTCATCCAGAAGAGTTGAGCGAGACTTGCCCCAGGCGTCGCACCCTTAACCCTGGACCGACAAACCTTTTCCTTTTTAAAGATTTAGATTTAAATTAGTAGGAAAATATTATTTTCTTCAGGGATTATAGTAACAATATTGCCGAAATAAAACTTAAGTGCACTATCAGCTTTAATATAAAGTTTTAATAGCTAAAAATTGAATATATAAAAATAAATATCGAAATTAATGTATAAAACACTGATAACTTTGTGAAAGGAATCATTCAGTTAAATGATGTTTTTTTTTTTTTTTTAGTTAATTGTCAAGAAAATTATGCATAAAATTAAATTAGCAGGAACTCGCAACCAATTTCCAACCTGTTGAACAGGCACATGTTGGTCCAAGGAAGGGGAGAGAACAGCGCCAGAGTAATTGACTATTACTATGCTGGAAAGTAACTCATCAGGGGGGAATGTAATCTAATTCCTTAAGTCTTTCGAACTGAATAGCATTGTTCTCGTAGTCCTTTTGGAATTAACATGATGAATTCAACTTTGTGGGTGATTATGATCATATTATGATGCCTATGATTCATGGTAAGCTGAAAGATGATCGAATTTCCTGTGAGCGGTGACAATAATACATTTCCTGGCTGAATTAATCGCGGATGTTTTCCCCCGTGGCGTTTTGATGTTTACTCCCGCCATTTACCCGCGTAATTTCATGGATTACATCTTCTAAGACAGAGATAGGAGGGAAGGAGGAGTTTGTCCCCCTCATCTTCCTCAACCACCTCTTTCCCTGCCCTTTCTCCCCTATTTCCCCCTTCTCCCACGAGGAAGGCCTCGCGGCTAAGTGAACAGAGCTCTGAGGTCGTAGTCTTAATGGCCCGGGTCGATTCTCGGCTGAGAAACCTATGTTTATGGGTTGTGCTGCCCATAAACATAGGCTTCAGATCTCAACAAATCATAGCTTTTTATACTGGTGCTTCCAGGTCATTGGGATTCAGTAATTTCTCCTATAAACAGCATAAGAAGCACTAAAACTCTACGAAAAACACAACCTCTGATTTTATTTCGGACCATGAAAATCCCATGTTTACTGTAGAAGCCGAAATTTCTTAAAGCATGGCACTTAGGCCACTCAAGGTTAGACCATGATACATAACCACTTCCCCCCCCCCCCCAGTTATTAAAGTTGCAAAGTTGAGTGAGACTAGCCCCAACCATCTAGCCTCCTATTTTGAACAGACAGACACATCCTATTTTATAGATACAGACTGAACATCTTTCATGTCATGTTCCTTCATTCCAGCTTACCTTTGTTAATCTTTATTACTCCTTTCTCCTCTAGAAAATGGAAGGTTACGGGGAGGGGAAGAGGCGTGGGAGCCGTAGCCGCGGCCAGCGCCGAAGTCGTAGTCGTAGTAGAAGCCAGGGCCTGGCCGACAGTGGAGACGACTACGAGACCCTCGGGTCGGACACGGAGACCGAACCGGGGAGTGTCGTCACGCACAGAGTCCTCCAACCAGCTAGACGACATTCCCTCCATCAGGGACCACACCGTGTATGCGCGCGGCCCGGGCAACAAGGACCCTAGAGATGCCGTGTACGCCAGAGAAGGCTCTAAGGACTCCAGGGACGCTGTGTACACGAGGACGCGCCAAAGGAGACTAGAGACGCCGTATATACGAGAGAAGGCTCAAGGAGAACAATCCGGCCTTCCAGCAGAGGATTCACCACAGTAAGTGTTCCCCGTCACCCCATACACCGCCCCCCCTTACAGCTTGTTTCAGTACCCCCTTGTCACTTGCCTGACTTTGCACCTCACGCTCCCCGGAAGTGCTCAGCGTCGGTAACTTCTTAGGTCGATATTTCACGATGCAAATTTGGGTGCAAATACTGTTTGCTCATGATTCAATGTTATTCGGAAATCA
The DNA here is from genome assembly GCA_020271785.1 of Procambarus virginalis. Classification (NCBI taxonomy): domain Eukaryota; kingdom Metazoa; phylum Arthropoda; class Malacostraca; order Decapoda; family Cambaridae; genus Procambarus; species Procambarus virginalis. Next base: position 4,901,800 of record WNGS01167372.1, on the reverse strand, counting down.
CAAGGTTTCGTGGTTTGTTATTCAGTATACCCAGTACTAAGAAGCCCTTTTGGTAGTCATAGTGACCAGCTATAGATTTTTAACTAATAATTGGGGGAAATCTTCTGATTGCGAATGACATTTGGACAGCGTAATCTCGGACGCACTTTGCACCGTGTAATGTCCAGTTGACAGTAAAAGGCTTGTAGGTGTTGGCACGTAGATACAATATCCCTTCAGGAAGAAATGTTGTAATCAAAGAAATACATATATTGTTATGAATTCATTTATGTTTAGTTTATATAAATGTTGATGTTTTTGTGTAAATTCAGACTAAATTCTAAATTTTAATCTTGCTAGAGTATATACATCGCATTTTGTTATGATCCAAGTTTCATGAGGCATTCTGAGGAGACACTCATAGGTTCTCTTCTTTCACTCATTGCTATTAAATGGTGCCGACTTCAAATTTGGATTCACAGGATGAATATAGGACTCGTGGATCATAACCCTTGTCTCTTATTCTACTTGTCCAAACAGAGTTGATGTCAAGAATGTTTAGAGTGGATTCTTAGCAACAGTGAACCGAGAGCCACATTTCACTAGAGTATGATTCGTGAAAAAAAATTCGGTTATCAATGCTATAATCGGATGTATTCCCTTTAAGCCACTCACTTGGCAAGACCATTTATGTACCATAATTACATATTAATATTCTTAAACATGTGGTAGTCAAAGTCTTAAAAGAGTTCAAGGCTCTAGAGTCGAGTAGTTACCGACACATTGAGTACTGACGCAAGGATGTGCATGGTATTTCAGACCTGCTGTACCACGCCGAGTCTAGCACCTCCCCTGAACCTTCCCCAACCACCGAGAGAAAGTCCTTCCCTCGGCGCGTCAGAGCCAGGTACTCTATCACTCTCGCCTCCCTGCTCATGCCCCTGCAACGCTGACACCTGCCCCTGCAACGCTGACACCTGCCCATGGGCTTGCATGTGTCCCAACATCTCGTGCCCCTGCATTGTCGGCCTGCTTAGGTCCTTACGTGTCCCTAAGCTCTTGCATTCCTGAAAATGCTAGCAAAAATGCAAGCCCCAATGCTCTCACCCCTCCTGAAGGTCAAACTAACTGAATTCAGGACTCTCAATTCTTAGGCAGTCCCTGTGACTAGTGTTACCTATTGGGAAATTCCTTCCTCTCTTCAGTACACAGTACCTACTGATCTTTGTAGTTAAACCAATTTCAATCCCCACCCCATTGGTCCTAAAAATCATGTTGGTTCCTTAGGATCCACAGCTTCTAGGGATCATGTGAGCTAAAAAGGCCTAGGGATCTTAGCTCCACAAGATCAATGTTTCCAATATTGATATTAGCTTCCGGACCCTCATTGCTCCTAAGGTTGCTATTGATTACAGGTCCCATTGATCCTAGAGTGCTATGAGGTCCTAGTATCCCAAGAGGTCTTGTTGCTTTCAAGGGCTTCGATGGTTCCAGGGGCCCTACAAGCTGCAGATATCTATCACGCTAGACTTTGAAATGCTAGTAACTGCATAGACCTTGCAGGTCCCAGGAATCACGCTAGCACCTAGTAGCTCTAGGAGTCCTGCTAGAACATGTCAAGCTGCTCCTGTTGGTCGCCTTTATCTTGAAATTCTTTGCATGTGTTAAATTCTCTCTCTTCAACTCTATTTAATATTAGTTCCTATAACCCCTCCCCGGGCAAATATGGGCAAAGGGCGTTGATTTAACATTGAAATAGCGTTAATAATGTTGGTTCTTTGTTAAAATGTAGGTGGAGCATGTTTGGCCCGAGGGGAAATAGCTCATTTTTTCCAGCATCTGAGTTCTCTCGGAGTTAATATGAAGTTCAACGCCCTGTATACTTCCAAACCTTATAGTGTGTCTTTCGACGAGCCAAGTATTATTGGTTAATCTTATTTTGCAAGAAAGGTTAATTTTAGGCAACTGGTGTATGTCAGTAGTCAGTAGAGACGTTCATAAATACTGTACTGTACTGTGTGTGTGTGTGTGTGTGTGTGTGTGTGTGTGTGTGTGTGTGTGTTTGACAATATTCATCAATCCCTCTTATCATTGCTTTCAACGTGTCCGATCTTGTAGATAGACATTGCTGGCTAAACTCAAACCCATCTTGCTTCAGTTCATTTACGTGTTAAACAACAACTGCACCAGGAGCTAAAATTAGTTTTAACTCTACCTATTATTCGTCAATTTTTAATTCACATTGAGCTCACTCTAGCCAGTCGTTGCTTTTGTTTTAACATTGTCTGGTCGTTTGTATTCTAATGAGCATAACTCATCAATTTCAATATGCACGAATCTGACCATTACCTTCATCTGAAATAGAATACTTCTCAAAGCATAATTTATTTTGAATAGATACAAATTGTATATAATTTTTTTTTAACATTTTTTCTGGGGGGAGCCCCGTCGGCTCCTCAGAGCTTTACTAGGCCCTTTCGGTGTTATTCCCGGGCCCTTTTGGGGTTGTGACGCCTTAGGTTGGCGTTTGCTGTCGGTTGTCTCGCTTCCGTGGAGGGTGCGTGTTGTCCGCCTCCCGGTTCCGTCCCTTTGACCTTCCTCTGTGGGTAGTTAGCTCCGGGGAGCCGACGGGGCTCCTCCCAAAAACCAGCATTGAATGTAATGAAACGCCAATTTCTGGGTGAGACCCGGAGGCTCCCCGGCAACCCTCCCTCCCTCCGGTCAGCGGTTTTTCAGAACTGATGGGTGGATAGCCGGTGTGGGAGGTCTTGGGCTCCCCCTTCCCCCTCCTGGGGAGGGGGGACCTGCCCAAACAGCGGTGACGTGTGACGTCATACTAGTTTGCTTGTTTTCTGCTGGGGAGTTCTATCCACTAGTTCGGCTTTTGGTAGCAATTTTAACTAGAAAAGGGGTTTGTTTTGGAATGCTTACCTTTCTGGATGCTTGACCCGGTCGATGGCAGACATAGAATGCTTCCAACCACACGGGGGTTTCTATAGGCCATTGCTCCCCTTGCCTCTCTGAGGGGGGCCAGGTTCTGGCCGTGGTCCCCGGTAGGCCCTAGAACTCCATACACATGACTGATGCCAAAGTCTGACATTAGCATATCAGCCTGGTAAAGCTCTGGGGAGCCTCCGGGTCTCGCCCAGAAAATGGGGTTTCATTACATTCAATGCTGGTTTTTTGTCGACTTCCTCCATAACAAAGGTCGCATCCAACATCTGTTCTAATTAATCTCATCTCAAAACTCAAGTCCTAATTATTCTCATTTAAGTGCGTGTTTCAGCTGGTTCTTTATTAGACCTTTATTAGACTCCATCACCTGTGTTTTAGCTAGATGGATTCAACACCTGTGTTTTAGCTAGATGGATTCAACACTGTGTTTTAGCTAGATGGATTCAACGCCTGTGTTTTAGCTAGATGGATTCAACGCCTGTGTTTTAGCTAGATGTATTCAACGCCTGTGTTTTAGCTAGATCCATTCAACGCCTGTGTTTTAGCTAGATGGATTCAACGCCTGTGTTTTAGCTAGATCCATTCAACGCCTGTGTTTTAGCTAGATGGATTCAACGCCTGTGTTTTAGCTAGATCCATTCAACGCCTGTGTTTTAGCTAGATCCATTCAACGCCTGTGTTTTAGCTAGATGGATTCAACGCCTGTGTTTTAGCTAGATCCATTCAACGCCTGTGTTTTAGCTAGATCCATTCAACGCCTGTGTTTTAGCTAGATCCATTCAACGCCTGTGTTTTAGCTAGATCCATTCAACGCCTGTGTTTTAGCTAGATCCATTCAACGCCTGTGTTTTAGCTAGATCCATTCAACGCCTGTGTTTTAGCTAGATCCATTCAACGCCTGTGTTTTAGCTAGATCCATTCAACGCCTGTGTTTTAGCTAGATCCATTCAACGCCTGTGTTTTAGCTAGATCCATTCAACGCCTGTGTTTTAGCTAGATCCATTCAACGCCTGTGTTTTAGCTAGATCCATTCAACGCCTGTGTTTTAGCTAGATCCATTCAACGCCTGTGTTTTAGCTAGATCCATTCAACGCCTGTGTTTTAGCTAGATCCATTCAACGCCTGTGTTTTAGCTAGATCCATTCAACGCCTGTGTTTTAGCTAGATCCATTCAACGCCTGTGTTTTAGCTAGATCCATTCAACGCCTGTGTTTTAGCTAGACCCATTCAACGCCTGTGTTTTAGCTAGATCCATTCAACGCCTGTGTTTTAGCTAGATCCATTCAACGCCTGTGTTTTAGCTAGATCCATTCAACGCCTGTGTTTTAGCTAGATCCATTCAACGCCTGTGTTTTAGCTAGATCCATTCAACGCCTGTGTTTTAGCTAGATCCATTCAACGCCTGTGTTTTAGCTAGATCCATTCAACGCCTGTGTTTTAGCTAGATCCATTCAACGCCTGTGTTTTAGCTAGATCCATTCAACGCCTGTGTTTTAGCTAGATCCATTCAACGCCTGTGTTTTAGCTAGATCCATTCAACGCTTGTGTTTTAGCTAGATTCATTCAACGCCTGTGTTTTGCTAGATCCATTCAACGCCTGTGTTTTTGCTAGATCCATTCAACGCCTGTGTTTTTGCTAGATCCATACAATACCAGAGTTCCAGCTGACCCCGTACAATACTTGTGTATTGTATGATACAATAATGTCATCCCATACAATATCTCAGGTGCTTAATCTGTTTTTACTAACAACTGTCCTCTGCATTATCGCCTCCCAAACGCGTGTTTTAGATGGTTTTACTCTGTACCCGAACTCGATAACTAGAGTTCACTATTTACAATGAACACTGACAGGGAGGAGGCGGGGGGGGGGGTATACACTGAGACACAGAACACCACTGGTAAAGGCTGATGGGTATCCAACACGCCATCTGAACTCTGAAGGCTGACCGGGGCGACCTTTTGATATAGTGAAGGCTTGTCTCGCGAAGGAAGATGGGGAGAATGAGGAAAGCTAGAAGGAGGAGGAGGAATTCTAGGAGGAGGAAAGCTAGAGGGAAGAATGGCGCTGGAGAATCTTAGCTACGGATAGGCCTACACTGTTGTCTTGTGGGTATGTTAATGGTGATCACTTTTGTTGCTTTTGCGTTGTTTCAGGGAATAATTCATTACGTGGGGCTGTTGGACAATGCATGGTCTGGTTGAGACATTTACGGTAGCATTCGGATAAGAGATATGCCGTGTGCTCTGGAAATTATTGGGACTAAGGAATTGTTGTCGGTTGGTTTGTTACCTTCTGTGATTAAGCTTCTGTGTCTAAATTATCCCTCTGTCACTATTTGTTTAAATTTTGGTAGTCGTGAGACTAATAAACCACGCTATGGTCTAGTGGTTAAGGTACCAGGTACACCAAGGTGCATAACGCTCCTGACTATCTGGGTGCGAATCCTTCTGGGGTGTGGAGTTTTCAGTTGCATATTGGCTTGGGGACCATTCAAGCTTGTTTTTTATAATACAATATATATATATATATATATATATATATATATATATATATATATATATATATATATATATATATATATATATATATATAATGTATGTATTATAAGTCGCGTATTTTCGGCTCTGGTCATTATAGTGTTGGCTTAACTTACTTCGTGTCAGTATTGTCAACTTTTCTTCCCAACTTGAGACACTTTGTAATGACACTGTTGCTCTTGGAATGTCTGCGGCGAGGCTGGCGAGGCTGTGGAAAAAACAGGGCTAGTTTTTTAGTGTTTTGTGTGGGTCGGGGTCGTGTTTTATAATAGGAAGCGTGAAGGGTGTTTAAAAGGACGGTGGGAGAGATGGAGTGTGGGAGGGGGGAGAGGGGAGATGGCATGTGGGATGGGTGTTCTGGGAAAACGGGAGGGGAAGAGCCAGTCTCTGGGCAGAGTGTGCATGCCTTGTCGGGTCATCAGTAGCTTGACTGTCGACACTCTTATCTGGAGGGACTCCTCCTTCCCCTTGATGCTTCTCCTCCCCCTTGATGCTTCTCCTCGACTCAAGGTCCAAACTCTTGCTCTTCATTCACGGGTCTTCTCACCTAGACCTTGCGGGGATTGAGCTTCGGCTCTCTGGTCCCGCCTTTCAACCGTCAATCAACTGGTGTACAGGTTCCTGAGCATGTTGAACTCTATCATGACTACATTTGAAACTATGTATGGAGTCTGCCTCCACCACATTGCTTCCTAATGCATTCCATTTGTTAACTACTGACACTGAAAAAATTCTTTCAAATGTGTCTGTGGTTCATTTGGGTACTCGGTTCCACCTGTGTCCCTTGTGCGAGTACCTCCCGTGTTAAATAGCCTGCCTTTATGTATTGTCAATGCCCCTGAGATATATTTACATGGTAAGCATGTCTCGCTTAACTCTTCTGTCTTCCAGCAATGTGAGGTGCAGTTCACGCAATCTTTCCTTGTAACTTTCTTGTTCCTCGTAGCTCTCTCTGAACCTATTCTAATGGCATACCTTTGAACCTTCTCCAATTTACTTTTGTGCTTGACTAGAAAAGAACTCCGTGCTGGAGCTAAACCCTTTTAAGCCAATCAGAGTAGTAAACTCCCCTCTTCACCCCCCCTGGTGCCTCTCTCTGTGGGCGAGGCAGTCTCCATGGCGACCCCCAAGCGAGGAGAGTGGAGATCGGGGGCATGGTACCTTCTACACCCTACGCCCTCAGGGTGACGGGTGGCCAGCGCCGGCTCCACCACCCACACTTACACCTTCACCACACCACTTCCACGGGGGGTGAGTATACCTTATATCTTCACCACCCCTCACTTTCCACTAGGGGGTGATAAATAACCTTATATCGTCATCACCCTTTCACCGCCACGGGAGGGGAGTTAACCTCCCTCATTCTTCAGAAATCTTTCCAAGTCTAAGAGGTCTTAGAGGTTAAGTAGAGGTCTAAGTAATTTAAGTGTTGGCTAATCCATGGTCTTCTGACTAAACCTTCACGTGTCGCCTGCCCCTGCAGATCCAGCATCTTCATGGAAGAACTGTTATATAATTGTATATATACTTTGTCGCACTGCTTTCCTTCAGCTTAAGCGTTACGATTCTTTTGTCATTGTGGTTGACTAACTCGCTGTGTCCTCATTGCCTCTAGGGGTTGAAGGAAATTCCCAATTGCCTTTCTTTGTAACCTTTCAAGTTTCTTTATTGTTTTAATAAACGTACTTGAACTGTTAAAGCTGAATTATTTGGGTTCATTGTTGGGTTGGTTCCCAGTTAGTTTGGAATTAGCGCGATGAACTGCGGAGGGTGTTTGCGTATGGGGAAAATTCTCCATGCTTTCAAGCATTTTCGCCAGAAAGATTGCTTCCCAATGTGGTGGATTTCTACCCCACTCTGTACATTCAGTCTGCTCCGCAGACCGACGTAAGGGGTCGTTTGGGGGTTGGGCATTAAATGTAATGAAAATGTGTGCTCTTAACGAAGTAATTCTTTCCTCCTTGGTCTTCCGCCTTCTTCATCACACGTATATATGGTGATGAGAAATACGGCCTTCAAGCTTGATTTACCAGCTGTACCGTTTAACACCACTTT
>WNGS01167372.1:4876001-4892056 GCA_020271785.1 Procambarus virginalis | reverse complement strand
GCATACTCAATGATTGGTCTGACACATATGGTATACAAAGTTCCTAATAACTCCTTATATAATTTTCTAAAGGCCAATCTTATGTTGTCCAACGTGGCATATGCCGATGATGGTATCCCTTGAAGTGGGCTTCAGGGGACAGGTCTGGCATGATGTCAACCCCCAAGTCTTCCTCCTAGATTGTTGAAGAATTTCATCTCCTAAATGGTACCTTGTGTCTGGCCTCCTGCTTCCTGCACCTATCTTCATTCTTATCACGATCTAATTAGTCATTTGTTGCCATTCCTACAGTTTGTCCAGGTCATCTTCAAGCCTCATGCTGTCCTCCTCTGTCCAATCCTTCTCATAATTTTGGCACCATAAGCAAACACTGAGGAAAGGAGTCTACACCCTCTGGGAGATCATTTACGTATATCAGAAACAGGATAGGTTCGGTACAGAGCCCTGTGTAGTTCCACTGGTGACTTCACACCATTCTGAGGTCTCCCCTCTCACAAGTACACCTCTGCTTCCTATTGCTTAGGTACTCCATATCCACTGGAGCACCCTACCAGTTACTTGTGTCTGTTTCTTCAACTTGTGCACCAGCCTCTTATGGGTACTATGTCCAAGAGCTTTCCGACAGTCCAAGAAAGTGGAGTCTGCCCACCTTTCTCTTTTCTTGCTAATCTTTGCCACCTGATCGTGGAATTCTATTAGACCTATGAAACAAGATTATCATCACTGAACCCATGTTGAAGGGGTGTCACGAAGTTCTTTTTCTCGAAATGTGCTACTAGTTTTCCTCACCGATCTTCTCCGTCACCTTGCATGGTATACAAGATAGGAGACGCTGGCCTGTAGTTTAGTGCCTCTTGTTCGTCACCCTTTTGTATATTGGGACTACATTAGCTGTCCACCATATTTCTGGTAGATTTCCTGTTTCCAGTGATTCATTATAAACCATGGAGATGGGCAAGCAAAGTGCGTCTGCACTTTAGTATCCATGATGAGATTCTGTCATGTCAACAACCTTTCTCACGTCCAGTTCCAACAGATATCCCCCTTAACCTCATCCCTGGTAATCTTCAACCCTTTCAAAGTGGCCTGGGTTATTGCCACCTCTCTTAGTTCAGGAACTTATCCTCGTTCTACTGTAAAGACCTCCTGGAATTTCTTATTCTTCACACCCTCTTTGTCATTCTGTGTGTGCATGTTCTCACCCATTCTGTTTCATTGAGACAACCGTAATACAGTGACTACACAGTAGAGCTGCAGTAGCAGGCAGGATAACCGGTGTAGCGATAGCCTAGACTACAGTGGACATTAGAGAAGGATAATAAATAGAAGAGAAATCCCAGATTATTCTACGGGCAACCGACAATGCAAGGAACCCAAGTACAGAAATGAGTGCTTAGAAAACATATATACATTCAGTAACATTACGTAGAATCGTGAATGAGTTCACTTAAATCCCTATTTTAGCAAGTCACCAACATCCACTCCAGACGAATCACTCCCTTAACACGTTAACCTTCCCTCTCTCTTGGTCAGACCTTTACCTCTAGATCGTACGATAACCTTGCACTTATTTGTATAGATTGTCTAAACTGTTACATATAAATCTGCATTTTTATTTCGCTTCTTTTCTTCAACGCCTTTTGTATGTGTCAGCCTTTTATTAAGTAGAGTATACAACTTCGTAAATTGAGTGATTTATATATATATATATATACTATATAGTATATATATTATATATATAGATAATATTATATACATAGCATTTATATATATAAATATAATATGCATATACTTGTATACGATCGACACAAGCTATTACAGTAACCATTTAAAGCTGGTATTTCATCCAGCAATGGGAGCCCTGCTCAGCCAGGTCAGTGATGGGGAACGAAACATCCAGGCCAGTGACGGGAAAGAGAGTAGAGAATAACAAACTTGCACAATGTAGCCATATCTGGAACCCAAACTAGAGACGTAAGCTTGGGAAACCAGAGAGGCGAATGTGAGGTAAGAAGCAAGTGAAAGAATGTTTACTGTCAACCAGAAGTTCTTATACTCGACTAGGGCACCTAGGTAGGAGCGAGAGGTGATGGGGGGCCCAGAGTATAGAAGGCCAGGAGGCGGGTATGCTGAGCTTGGATCTCACTCAGTCCCTCGTAGTTCGTGTAATAGTAAATACAAATGGGCAGGAGTAGGCAGTAAAGGGAGTTAAAACCGCTGTCTGGAGGTCAGCCTTTCAACACCAACATATTGGGCAAGTTTTGGTTTACATAAGCACAAAAATGCTTGGGTTTTTGACCGCATTGAAAGCTTTATTGGAAAGAAGTTTGGTAGCCATTTTTTTGTTTACGAATTATTATGGTAGCACTCAAAATACTGGAGAGATCTAATTTTTATTTTTTTTAATGACACGAAAACATAATTCATTGTCCATATTAATTAAATACAAGTCATTGGAAAGCTCGGTCACAGTTTAAATTGGGAAGAGGATTATTGAGGCGTTTCGGCGGATGCATTTTTGTGCCGGGAAAATTTAAATCTCCCAAAACTTTTTATGGGGCTTAAAATCCTATTATTAAGGTTAGTTTTTATCCGTTTTTTACGATTTTTCTACACACAAACTTCAAACTTTATTATATATCCTTCTAAATTTTAAATATTTAATGTTTTAAATATTTTGAACTTGTCAAAATTATTTGTACAAAATCATTTTGGTAAATGGTTTAGGACAAGCATTTAAAGTTCACATATTAACTCGCTTTACTATTTAAATAATAAATAAATAGTCTGACTCCAGAGACTACTCTTGTACCACTTACTGTACATTCCTGTACAACCATCACAACCTACAGCATCAGGACAGTATTTAATTGTGAAATTTGTTGACCAGACCACACAGTAGAAGGTGAATGGACGACGACGTTTCAGTCCGTCCTGGACATTCTCAAGTCAATTGTATTAGATTTACTTGAGACAATCGACTTGAGAATGGTCCAGGACGGACGGACCAAAACGTCGTCGTCACTTCACTTTCTATGTGTGGTTTGGTCCATATTTTCAACCACGTTATTGTGACTCGTTGCCTGCAACTGTTGAAATGTTACGCTTCAACATAAAGCTGAATCTGAATAGATGCATCAAGTTTCATGAGTAAATGAAAAGTTTCTTGAATAAATGTGAGTGAGTGAGTGAGTACACGCGTGGGTGCGGCTGTTGTGACTCGCTTAATATCGTTAGGAAATGTACCAATTGGCATTCTGTGCAGCCTTATTCTGCTCCACCTGTACCGTAGAACTTTAGTCACCTGACATGTCCAGTTATATTGTACTCGTCCCTGGGGTGGTGAGGACCCAGGTTCACGCCCCTGCCTCCCTCCGCAGGTCTCGTGTGATGGGCCAGAGCGAGGCCACCCCAGCGGCAGCGGCGGCCCCACCGACGGCGCCCTTCTGCTGCGCCTCCTCCGTCGTACCCCGGGGGCGCCCAAGGCTCTGGAGCGCCCCAACCCAAGAGGCCCCAGCAAGAGCCCCCGGAGGCGAGTGAAGCAGAGTGCGACAGAGACAATTCTTCCGCCGCCTCGACGCTACAGTGACGCAAAGTTCAAGGCAGGATGCTCGACTACTCTATTGCTGTGTGAGGGACGGCTGGTAGATCTCTCTCTACCTTGTGTGAGGAACGGGTGGTAGATCTGTGTGAGGGACGGGTGGCAGATATCTCTACTGTGTGAGGGATGGGTGGTAGATCTCTCTACCTGTGTGAGGGACGGGTGGTAGATCTCTCTGTGAGGGACTGGTGGTAGATCTCTCTACCTGAACTATTAGTCACTGATTGGAACAACGGTCCTGCTCCCTTGTGTCCAAATTTTCATTGTTCCACTTAAAGTCGAGCGCCTCCCGCAGAAAGTTCAGATTTTCGCGATAGTCTTGTTCTCCCACTGTCCCCCGAGGGTCGTTTAACCCCTCGATAGAATGTTGACCCAATCCACACGCTAGAAAATGAAGGGACGACGACGTTTCGGTCCGTCCTGGACCATTCTCAAGTCGAAAGTGATTTACAATCGACTTGAGAATGGTTCAGGACGGACCGAAACGTCGTCGTCCCTTCATTTTCTAGTGGGTGGTTTGGTCAACATACTTCAGCCACGTTAATGTGACTCCTCGCCTCGATAGAATTCTTGTTAATCAGACACCTTTGATTGATCTCGTCTTATGTCCTTCTGCTCGCATCTTGATTGATATTTCGAGCTGCACAATCTGCTGGCTTAGTTTTTCTTTTGACAATTACTTCAAGTAATATTGAGGAATTTATTCACTAGTTGTTGTGGATCTTTGCTTAATATAGTACTGTTATTTTATGGTATATATATATATATATTATATATATATATATATATATATATATATATATATATATATTATATATAAAATATGTAGGTGAAGCTTGAAACCTAGAGGAATAGACGAGATTGGGCACTTGCCACTGATGTCCTCTACAGCTTCACTTGCCCCCCTAGTCTCCTCTACAGCTTCACTTGCCCCCCTAGTCTCCTCTACAGCTTCACTTGCCCCCCTAGTCTCCTCTACAGATTCACTTGCCCCCATAGTCTCCTCTACAGATTCACTTGCCCCCCTAGTCTCCTCTACAGATTCACTTTCCCCTCTAGTCTCCTACAGCTTCACTTGCCCCCCTAGTCTCCTCTACAGCTTCCCTTGCCCCCCTAGTCTCCTCTACAGCTTCATTTGCCCCCTAGTCTCCTCTACAGATTCACTTCCCCCCCTAGTCTCCTCTACAGCTTCACTTGCCCCCTCTAGTCTCCTCTACAGCTTCACTTGCCCCCCTTGTCTCCTCTACAGCTTCACTTGCCCCCTCTAGTCTCCTCTACAGCTTCACTTGCCCCCCTAGTCTTCTCTACAGCTTCACTTGCCCCCCCTAGTCTCCTCTACAGCTTCACTTGCCCCTCCTAGTCTCCTCTACAGCTTCACTTGCCCCCCCTAGTCTCCTCTACAGCTTCACTTGCCCCCCCTAGTCTCCTCTACAGCTTCACTTGCCCCCCTAGTCTCCTCTACAGATTCACTTGCTCCCCTAGTCTCCTCTACAGATTCACTTGCCCCCCTAGTCTCCTCTACAGATTCACTTGCCCCCCTAGTCTCCTCTACAGATTCACTTGCCCCCCTAGTCTCCTCTACAGCTTCACTTGCCCCCTCTAGTCTCTACAGCTTCACTTGCCCCCCCTAGTCTCCTCTACAGCTTCACTTGCCCCCCTTGTCTCCTCTACAGCTTCACTTGCCCCCTCTAGTCTCCTCTACAGCTTCACTTGCCCCCCTAGTTTCCTCTACAGATTCACTTGCCCTCCTAGTCTCCTCTACAGCTTCACTGCCCCCCTAGTCTCCTCTACAGCTTCACTTGCCCCCCTAGTCTCCTCTACAGATTCACTTGCCCCTGGGAATATTCCCTACCGCTTCACTGCCACATTCTCTTCCTTTATAACAGCCAATCAAAAGTTTCCACTTTTTTTTCTAGAATCCAGTTATTCTTGTTATTTTTATTTTCATTTCATCTCGCCAATATTCTGCGTTCTTTTAAATTGAATTCTGGTCACGTTGTTATCAATATATTGTACACGTATATCAGCGCGCGCGCTCACACACACACACACACACACACACACACACCACACAACACACACACAACACACACACATAGACAAGAAAGGTGACAGGGAGGAGGCACTTAACTACAGACCCGTATCATTGACAAGCATCCCCTGCAAAATACTTGAAAGAATAATTAGGCTAAGACTTGTTGAGCACCTGGAGAGCATTGGGTTTGTAAACAAGCACCAACATGGTTTCTGGACAGGGAAATCATGCCTAACAAACCTTTTAGAATTCTATGATAAAGTAACAAGGATAAGGCAGGACAGAGAAGGCTGGGCAGACTGCATATTTCTTGACTGCCAAAAGGCCTTTGATACAGTACCGCACATGAGACTGCTATACAAACTTGAGAGGCAGGCAGGAGTAAGCGGAAAGGCCCTAGAATGGGTGAAGAACTACCTAACAGGAAGGAGCCAGAGGGTAATGGTAAGGGGCGAGAAGTCGGACTGGAGAACAGTAACAAGTGGAGTACCTCAAGGATCGGTGCTGGGACCAATCCTTTCTAATTTACGTAAATGACATGTTTACAGGAGTGGAGTCATACATGTCAATGTTTGCGGATGACGCAAAATTAATGAGAAGAGTTGTGACAGACGAGGATTGTAGGATCCTCCAAGAGGACTTAAACAGGTTGCAGAGATGGTCAGGGAAATGGCTACTGGAGTTTAACACCAGTAAATGTAAAGTTATGGAAATGGGATCAGGTGATAGGAGACCAAAGGGACAGTACACAATGAAGGGGAACAGCCTACCTGTAACGATTCGAGAAAGAGATCTGGGAGTGAATGTGACACCTAATCTAACTCCTGAGGCACATATAAATAGGATAACGACAGCAGCGTACTCTACACTGGCGAAAATTAGAACTTCATTCAGAAACCTAAATGAGGAGGCTTTTAGGGCGCTTTACACTGCATACGTGAGACCCGTCTTAGAGTATGCCGCGCCATCATGGAGCCCCCACCTGAAGAAACACATAAGGAAACTGGAGAAGGTTCAGAGGTTTGCGACGAGGCTTGTCCCAGAGTTACGAGGGAAGGGATATGAAGAGCACTGAAGGAACTGAACCTTACGACACTAGAGAAAAGAAGGGAGAGAGGAGATATGATAGGGACATATAAAATACTCAGGGGAATTGACAAAGTGGAAATAGATGAAATGTTCACACGTAATAATAACAGAACGAGGGGACATGGGTGGAAACTGGAAACTCAGATGAGTCACAGAGATGTTAGGAAGTTTTCTTTTAGCGTGAAGTAGTGGAAAAATGGAATGAATGCACTGGGGAACAGGTTGTGGAAGCAAATACTATTCATACTTTTAAGACTAGGTATGATAGGGAAATGGGACAGGAGTCATTGCTGTAAACAACCGATGGCTGGAAAGGCGGGATCCAAGAGTCGATGCTCGATCCTGCAAGCACAAATAGGTGAGTACAAATAGGTGAGTACACACACACACACACACACACACACACACACACACACACACACACACACACACACACACACACACACACACACACACACACACATTTATACATACATTTGTAAATATTATGTTCCATTTGAAACTTGATTCCATTAAATGGGTTACAACAATGGTTACATTCAAGGTACAAAGTTATACATTGGTTTCATGCAGTGTGAATCATTCGTCTGTGGAATGTTAGCGTCATTGTAATTGTTGACCTCATGCTTATGTTTACTATTCTCGCAGTTGGCTTCGAGGTATTATTTCTCTGTAGATTCTTCCTGAACCTTGGCTAGTGTGAAGCATTCGGCCCCCCTTCCCTGGGGGTCCATTCGGCCCCCCTTCCCTGGTTCACTCTTGGTGAGGTTCACTCTTGGTGAGGTTCACTCTTGGTGAGAGTTCACTTTGGCCACATGTTTTTCTATTGTTTTTTTTTATTCCGCAGTCGGGAATCCCAAATGCCACAAATTTCATCCATTAACCCATTTTACTAACGTAATAACATCGTTAAACATCTATTTGTTCTACTTTTCACCCAGTAATTGCATAATAGTGAAAGTCAACACATTACTCTCTGCACTAAATCCAATTTCTTTATTACTCTCACCAAGTCCTTTGCCTGATTGAGATCCTGGTGCGTTTCTCTTGCCAAAATTATCGCCATGTAACTCTCCATTTCAAACACGTATACACATTCGTGTATAGTTCCGTAATTTGGGTGTTTATGGTAGGTTGTTCTATTTTTATGTGGATTGCAATCGATATTTGTGAATACGCAATCCACATAAAAATAGAACAACCTACCATGAATACCCAAATTACGGAACTATTTACTCTACCCACCATGAGTAAGAACAAGACCGGAACACACACATATATATATATATATATATATATATATATATATATATATATATATATATATATATATATATATATATATATATATTAGCAATTAGATTCCATAAATTTTAAAGCATTATTGAACTCCTGTACACTAGTGAAGACCTTTTGTGGTGAGTGGTAGTGATGTTTGTTGGTGTACAGAGCTGCCGCCAGCGTGGTCGGGCAAGGCGTCGCCCCAGTGGCTGTCTGTCCGGGTGCTGCTGCCTCTCCTGTCTTCCGTCGTCGCCCTGGCCTCCTCCCTCGCCCTCGTCTGCTACTGCGTCAGGAGGAGTAAGCTTCATTACATTGTTGTACTTGCTGAAATGTACAGTTCCTCTTAAGCTGTTGAATTGTAACGACTGTTTTGTGAGTGTTTTTAGCTATGGCATGAGATTACTTGTTCAGTATGTGTTTTCTCATTACTTGCAGAGACCTCTCCGTCAGGAGGCGGTGACGGAGACACTGAAGGAGGTAGCGAGGGCACAGGGCGCAGCGCCAACACCGCGGCCCGCGACAATAAACATAACCTGGCGCAGCGGGAGCAATACTACGCCACCATCAGGAAAGCAGCGCCAAGAGACCAGCAGAGCGACCTGATACCCGGTGGGTGAAGGCAAGCCCGAACTGCCATTTGTGCTCCCCACCTTCGCCCTCTCCTGCTGTAGGCAGCTGTTCTCAGTGTGACTTACGTTTGATAGTATCTTAGCTCTTCCAATCGTCCAATATGACTGACGTCAATGTTTCCTTCTTGATGTTCATTATCCTCTTCGTCAGCAGCTCCGTCAGGAAGGTGCTCATGTAGTCAGGGTTAGTTTGTTTACTCTTAAGCCAAACCCGAGACGTTGCTCCTGACTAAGATGCCCCACTCCCTCCCTCTCAACAGAGAACGCAGAGGACATCTACCCGTACGCCACCTTCCAGCTTCCCGACCCGGCGCCCCCAGATCCAAACCACATCCCCATGTATCCGATTTACCAGACCCGCACAGATAAGGTCCGTACCCGAGTCGTACTGTGTGTTAATGCTCTTCTTGTGAGCTCTGAGGCACCTAGTGTGTTGTAGTTTGTGTTCTTCTCCTCTGGGAAGTCTCAGGCCGGCCGCACCTCGAGGTAAGTTGGCTCATGTGCAGACCAGGAGTCACAGTAAGTGGCTGAAATATGTTGACCAAACTACACACTAGAAAGTGAAGAGACGACGATGTTTCGGTCCATCCTGGACCATTCTCAAATCTCGCAATCGACCTGAGAATGGTCCAGGATGGGCCGAAACGTCGTCGCCTCTTCACTTTCTAGTGTGTGGTCTGGTCAACTGGCTCATATAGTGTGCAGTAGCGCGACACTTCAGGTTTAATAAAGAAAGATACATTTTTCGAAAACAAAAAAATACAATTTTTAAGATGTCATTTTGTAAAGGAGAATTAAATGCTTTCTTAAATGACTTTCTAGATGTTAACAGGCAGACATGCTCTGGCTATATCAGTCTGCCAGTTTGTTTCTGACAGTCTGCTGACTGTACTTGTAATTTGACTGTAGCACACAGCGGTTACATAGCATACGATGTGCGCCACATTCCCTCCCTCGGTTCAGGCCTAGCATGATGAATTGGGGGGCATATATCAGAGTTAACAATCAATATGTACACATACACAGATCTATTTGGATCTAACGAGTGACGTCATGAGGTAATCGAGCAATCAGCCACCTTTAATGGTAGTCATTAGTCACATGCCAGCCACTCAAACAACCAGGTCGGTGGTATTAGGTCATCCCATGACCCGACCACACACTGGGGGCTCCCTCGGTGTGGGTAGCAACCTGGGATGTTATAGGGAAATACCCCTGTGTGTTTGGGAGAATAACCTGGAGGCTTGGGGGGTAGGGAATTTTATCTGGAGTATTAGGAGTGTAATTAGGACTATTAGGAGTGGACACGTACGGGGACACCAACATCCCGCGGACACGTACGGGGACACCAACATCCCGCGGACACGTACGGCGACACCAACATCCCGTGGACACGGAGAGACATCCCATAGACCCGAAGAGACATCCCATAGACCCGAAGAGACATCCCATAGACCCGAAGAGACATCCCATAGACCCGAAGAGACATCCCATAGACCCGAAGAGACATCCCATAGACACGCGGGGACATCCCATAGACACCAACATCCCATAGACACGCGGGGATGGTTAAATGGTGTGGTTCACATCCCTGGTGTGTGAACACCACAAGCCATACAGAACCAATGGTGCCTAATCTGGCTAACGTAGAAGCCTACACTATAAAAAGCGCTCAGTGTGTATACCTCTATCCGTCGGATTACAACATTTAATGATTTACAGCTTTTAATTAATATATCAAAGCCCATGTGAATTTTTTTTTATCGCAAAATGTCAGGTTTATGGGTTTTATAATGAGACCATTTTTTTCCACCCATAATCCCTAAAATTATTATTTATATTTATTATATTTATTAATTTGCCGGGGCTGTGATATTCAGCCGTCAGATTGCGAATCTTTGATGTTATGAATATTTTCCTCGGCGATACGACTCATAACGTTGAATATTTTATGTTCCAAATAGTGGCGTTTCTTATTTTAGTCAAAGTTGTTCACACTTTCATACTCTACAGAGGGACTCATACTGCCGCAGAAGCACTCTCACAGGCACAATCTCACGAAGTCCCATATAATACTACCAATCACACAAATATTGATTGTATAGCAGACAAGCTAAAGGAATTATAAGAGATGCAACTGAACATTATCAAAGTTACAGACATCAAACTTCAACATAGGTGATGCAGTCCTTGTAAGGGGCTGCCAATTAGTCAGAGACCAGAGAAGAAACAGAAATGAGGGGAAACGACATTGCTGCCATCCATAGCTATGCTGGGAACACGAACGTCCACTCAGATGCCATCTCGTCTTGGTTCGACAACCTGTTTGTCAACTGGGTTGATCCAAAGTGTAGGGACTGTTACTGGTTCAGTGGTTCCGTCTGTCTATCCAGTTTATCATATGTTGTCTTGCAAATATGGAACGGCTGTCGACAATCTGGTTGGGCAACTGGAATTGCATATGGGTTGACGTTGCGACGTAGTTGGTAATGTAGCAACCAATAGCTTGAAGACTATCAGAAACTCCAACACTGGCATCCATATAGTTTGTGAATTACAATGCTTCTCGTTAAGAGAGCTGGAGTCTTAGTTAAGCAAAGAATCCTGTCCATTGCCCAACACCATGACATGTAAGGTTAAACATTGCAATCTTTGACGTAATCTATCCAGTGAAGGTTTCAAACACTGGGAAGACTACCTTCGAAGCATACTCAGAAGCGTTACAGTCACATTTCTGAAGCTATGGGAAGTATTGCACAAACGTTTCGTAGTGACACTCTGCAGTGGCGTCAGTGTTTGATATAGTGACGATGAGAACTCTGAGATAAATACTTGGCAGCGTAGGGAAGGTGATAGAAAGGGAGAGGTAAGTGGGGTTAGAGAATGGGGGGAGCCAATCACAATCATGGGGTAAAGGAATGGATACCATCACTAACAGCAGCAAATGCCCAATTTACTTGAATCAAAGTTTAGTTATATGTAGACGAGGGGTCACAACAACGTGGCTGAAATATGTTGACCAGACCACACACTAGAAAGTGAAGGGACGACGACGTCTCGGTCCGTCCTGGACCATTCTCAAGTCGATTCGATATATGGGGTCTGTACTGAACGTGATAAATATATAACACATCAAGCGTGGGCAGTGAATAAACTGTAAGCTTTACAGAAGCATAATGTAGCAGCATGTGGCGTCGCCTGCCTGTGATGCATGTGTCATGAGAGAGTCGACAAGCGAACACTCGTTGTGGTAACATCTTAAGGTCATAATTCAGCTCAAAACGCATTAAAGGTTTTCCACAGGCAAGCCACATATCTTGTACCTCATTGGGCCATTTTCCCCAACATGCGAGGGCTGCGTGTCCCTGTGCCGGGGGGAAGAGGAGGGTGTACAGTACCGCCCTGTTGAGCTACGGTACAGTGGACCCGTGGTTCCGTACCGCTCTGCAAAGTGAAGGTGTACCGTCTCCCATACAGGTACCAAGTAGAGTCAATATAACGTATCCAAGAGTTGTGACACTGATCATTCAGTATAGTGAATGTGGTGAGTTTTAGTTAGTTGGCACTCGGCTGGCACCATAGTGAAGACGATCTAGTCCAGGACGACTGAACTAGGTCATCGCCCCCTCAGTCAGTTACAATAAACTGACTTCACATTATACGTAAATTCCCCGACAGGCACCGTGTAATTTCGATAGGAAATATCTCAAGAATATTAATGAAAAATATTGTTAATATTCTATTGATACATTTGCGATTTGCATACTATTGTCGCTTGTTACTCTCCACTATGGTAATTACTAACCTATTGAATAGGGCTGCTTAAAGCTGCTGTACGAGCGATAAATATTTGAATATAGAT
This sequence comes from Procambarus virginalis, assembly GCA_020271785.1. Taxonomy (NCBI): domain Eukaryota; kingdom Metazoa; phylum Arthropoda; class Malacostraca; order Decapoda; family Cambaridae; genus Procambarus; species Procambarus virginalis. Next base: position 4,879,559 of record WNGS01167372.1, on the reverse strand, counting down.
CCGAAGCGAAGATTAAATGTTAAGAGAACACATGCCGCTGAAATACGCGGCGCGTGCCGCTGAAATACGCGGCGCGTGCCGCTAAAAATACGCGGCGCGTGCCGCTGAAATACGCGGCGCGTGCCGCTGAAATACGCGACGCGTGCCGCTGAAATACGCGACGCGTGCCGCTGAAATACGCGACGCGTGCCGCTGAAATACGCGACGCGTGCCGTTGAAATACGCGACGCATTACATGTGGTTGGAAATATTACCTTGCACTCCTCAGCGTGGTAATTTTTAGTTAGCTATATAATAAGGGTGAAAACGTTAGTGCGCTTCTCCCCCGGTTATTTATTTTTGTATATAAAAGCCTCTTTGATGTTTCGACTCCGCATTCATACTTATGAAATGGGAAATTGACTGTACTGGGTGCATACACTTCGAACCTTTCACGTAGTGTATAGCCAGCAACTCGCCCCACATGCTAGACCTTGACAATACATTCGTAGGATGTTCTCGTTGCTCGTACTCGTCTAGATGTACTTCACCTAGATTTACTTCACCTAGATGTACTTCACCTAGATGTACTTCACCTAGATGTACTTCACCTAGATGTACTCGCATAGATGTACTCGCATAGATGTACTCACCTAAATGTACTAAAGATACACTTACCAACGTGACTTCCTTCCAATATTGTTCTTATATTTTCTTTTGAAGGTGCTAATTAATTTACTTTCCACAGTCTGTATCTCATTATATTTGTTTGTAACTTTATGTAAAAGTCTTCATGACTTCTGACTCATTTCTATCTCTAAGTCTCCGCATGCCTCTCATTTGAACATTGCCTCTCTGTCCAATATGTTCGTGCTTGTGAGTATCTTGAACGTTGCGATCATGTCTTCTCTCGTCGTTGCCTGTACCAACTTTGCCAAATGTCACATTGCGTTTCATTTGCAGCTTTTTGATGTGGGCGTTCAATTCTATGGGTCTGTATTAGAGGTGATCTATGTAAGGATTTTGCTGTTGTTGTTGTTTTAGACTGAGCTACTGGGAACAAAAAGTTCCAAATAGCACTGGCTATGGTGAGCCCGTAGTGGACTTACCTGGCACAGGAGCGGGGCTGTAACTTTTTTTTAACTTTGTTCTGTATGCCTGTTTTTTGTTAAATTAGGGACAAAGTTAGGGATATATCCTCCGAGATCTGTGTCACTGATTCAGGAAGCTGTTGTTGTTTTATCCCGCATTGCTACCTGGGTCTGTTCTCTCCTGCTCCGGTGTTCATTATTTTGCATTTATCAGAGCCAAGTCTAGGAGCCATCTTTCCAGCCTTCAATGAAGTGGATCTTGGTCGCTCTGAAAATGTCTGAGATCATGTTTTTATTATTCTCCTCAGTTGTACATCTCTGAACAAAAATATTTCCACTGACAAGTCACTGACAAGATAGCAGAAACAGAATAGGTTCCAGTGCCAAGCCTTGCAGCACCAAGCTGGTGACTATCGATTCACAGTTATCCTCTCCAGCTCTGGTATCTATTGAAGATATCCCTTTGGCAGTGATATCTGCCGAAGACATATCCCTCAGGTCTATTCCATTACTTCTGAAGGTACACCAGCTTTGATCTCTTGATTTTATGAAAGCTCTGTGTGTGAGACTTTCTTAAACACTTTGACAGTCAATAAAGACATCCTTCTGTCAGGTTTTATCATTCTTATTTGGCCGTAAAACCATAAATAGATTCGTTATGCACAAACTCTCTCACTGAACCCACATATTAATTTTCAGAGACAAGTCAGAGTGTCTTAAATGGTTCATTAGTGTTTCTAATTTGTTTAAATTTTTCTAACTTGCTCGGGATATTGGTATGTGGTTTCATGGCTCATGTTTTCCTCCTTCCTTGTGGTATTGGTGTTACTCTTGATACTTTCTGCACCTCAGATAATTCACTCTTTTTGCATTGAAAGTTGAAGAATGCAACAACAGGCGAGTGAATGTGCTCATCGCCTTAGGAACATTTTTTAAGTTAAATGTAACTTGTGATTGATTCGTTGCGAGAGAAGAGTATAAATTAAAATACTTTAACAAGAGCTATATATCAAAGTGATGAGTTATACTGGAAGTCTGATGCGACGGAGATTCCCTCGTTACCATTCACTGTCTTGTTTTACAGTAACTACTCTATACAGAGTTCGTTCTTGTATGATAAATATTTTACTAACTCTGATCCTGTGCTTCGTTTATAATAGCAAACTCCACAATAAACCGTCAATTCATCATTAAGCTGTCCGTTCTATCGAGGTTTGTGGTTGACGACGTGAGATTTTGATACCAATTAAGGGAAATAGTTTATTTGGTTTTATTACATGATAAAGAAGCTTTACTATTTCATAACTGCAGCCGCTAAATATGGCACTAATTCATATTTTTCGTATTGTAATAAATATATGTGTTGACTATTCAGACATGGTGTGGTTTTCTTGCTTAATAACACAAGTATATTGTAATGATTATTTTATTATAAACAAAATATTTTTCATGTTTGCTGAAGCCATACTGAAAATGTGTCCTGAAATGCCTTCACTAACGCGGCTCGTTCAAAGGAAGAAATTGCACTTCGGGTTTTGTTAGATTCAATTGGAGCTTGTATTCAGTGTCGTGTCGCCTCGCCCCCTCCCCTTGGGGGTGTGGCCCCGCACCCCCCCCCTTGGGGGGTGTGGTCCCGCACCTCCCCCCCTTTGGGGAGTGTGGCCCCGCACCTCCCCCCTTTTTGGGGGGGTGGGCCCCGCACCTCCCCCCTTTGGGGGGTGTGGCCCCGCACCTCCCCCCCTTTGGGGAGTGTGGCCCCGCACCTCCCCCCTTTGGGGAGTGTGGCCCCGCACCTCCCCCCTTTTGGGGGGGGTGTGGCACCGCACCTCCCCCCTTTGGGGGTGTGGTCCCGCACCTCCCCCCTTTTGGGGGGTGTGGCCCCGCACCTCCCCCCTTTGGGGGTGTGGCCCCGCACCTCCCCCACTTTGGGGAGTGTGGCCCCGCACCTCCCCCACTTTGGGGAGTGTGGCCCCGCACCTCCCCCCTTTGGGGGGGTGGCCCCGCACCTCCCCCCTTTGGGCTTTGGGGGGTGTGGCCCCGCACCTCCCCTTCCCCACCAGTACCATCCCAGGTTTCCCATACAAGCGACCGCCTTCACGATACCAGACAGGTTGACACCCCAACCAATTCATCTGAAACTGTTCAACCACGCTATTGTGACTTGTCTGCACCAGAAAGGTTAATATGTAATCATAAGCGTCCATTACAGTAATTTCCTCGTTATTACAGCCACTGGGCAAGTGGGACAATTTTGCAAAGATGTTTTTTTTGTGGATCCTAATCGGTTGGTGGAGGCCGGGGAGGGAGGGGGGGAGGGTGCCAACACTGTAGGAATGAATCTAGGGTATTTTGGCGACACTGTCCCTAACGCAGTCACAATAACGTGGGTGAAGAGTTGATGTACAACCCACAACTGAAAAATGAAGAAACTATTCTCATTAAGACTTCTCAATAGCTCGGTCGATAGATCTTCGGACACACACACACA
>WNGS01167372.1:4854084-4874694 GCA_020271785.1 Procambarus virginalis | reverse complement strand
AAGTTACTTTTTGTATTAGTTATGGTTATAAACGAAGAAGGTTTTAATCATTAACATGTTTTGGTTTTAACATAATTATTTACATTTAGTAAAATATATATAGATCCCCCAGCAAAATTAATATATCTGAAACCTGGTTCAAAATTTTCCACTACAGTTGGACCAATAGACTGAGACTGTTTTTGTTTATTCGTGTAACAAGAATGACTATTTGCTAATGTTTCCGAATGATGAAAAATTCACGAAAACATCACGACAGACAATTACTGCAGAGTGCTGCATTAGGACGCAGAAGAGGAGTCACAATAACGTGGCTGAAGTATGTTGACTAGACCACACACTAGAAAGTGAAGGGACGACTACGTTTCGGTCCGTCCTGGACCATTCTCAAGTCGATACTGGATCAGGACCATGACAGTCTGCTAGTACACAACACCCAGGAGTAAGGTGGAGGTGTTGAGGGCTGGAGACAGGACTCAGATAGACGAGGTCACAAATACCTCTCCTGAATCAATACAAGAACGAGGACTTGGAGAAGATATAACCCCCCAAGTATCACTCGAGACACGAACTGGATTACTCCAATCACTTGGGCTGGACGGAAGAGCGACGATCTCGTATCATGCAGGTCGGCGTTCAATCCCCGACCGTCCAAGTGGTTGGGCACCATTCCTTAATGGTGGGCACCATTCCATAATATATAATATTATATATATATATATATATATATATATATATATATATATATATATATATATATATATATATATATATATATATATATATATATATATTATCTCGGATCATACATGTATCCGGGCGTGTGTGTGTGTGTGTATATGTACAATTACGTCACTGGTAAACTCTGTCGAGTAAAGGTGATATTTTATCCAGAGTTGCACAACTGGACTTCCTAATCTTCCCTGATTAAAAGCAACGGAAGGTTTACTCTGCATTTTTATCAAGGAGTTTGTCATCTAATAATGCTTATGGATGGCTTCCTCGTTAACATTATTACAGTTATTCAGGAAATAAATGACAGTGGACGAGACAGTTTAAACAATGAATATTCTTCACAATGCTTGTTTACGAGCACGTGTATAATGTATGCGTGAGTATGTCGTTTAAGGCAGCTGCGGCACGCCTGGAATTCTCAGACACTAAGTCTTAAGGTCTCGGTAAATCCAGCGTAAAAGAATATGAATATAATTATTTGACCGTGATGCACCACATTTCGCAATGTATGAAGCCTCACTCCTGGTGCCAGATCATGATATTCATCCTGTTTATGTATGACTACAGTAAACATGAACAGAATGGTCTTAGTGTGTGTCTCCAGAACCCACGAACACTGTCCCTTCTGTGTAAAATGTAAAGTGTTTTTTTTTTCCAGAAAGGCCGAAAACCATATTGGCTACCGCTTACTATGTATACAGTGTATGTATAGTGTATGTATAGCAAGAAATATGCGCGTATACTACGAGGATAGCGAGAACGATGAGGTATTAAAACAACCTCGGTTATTTTGTATTATATCCGAGGCAGTAATGGGGACTCGATATAAGGCAATTGTTTCGGATAATATTATAGGGTAAACTCCCACGAATAATTTAAGTTTCCAATTGACCACGGGACTGAAGACAAGCTTGATATCTTGATATCTCTGGCTTGATATCCACCCGGGTCTCCCTGCTTCAGAGATGGGGGTTGAGGTCCATCACTCCGCCACTATAGGAACTTGTATTTGTTTCAACCAGATACGGTTTGGCGAGAGGTTGGTATATATATTTACATATATAAAATATATGCTATATTTTCAGCTATATATAGCATATATTTTGTATGCTATATATAGCATATAAATATAGCTATATTTATATGCTTCAGCTATATATTTAGCGGTGTGGCCGAAACTGATTTAAACCTAATATAAAACGCTGACACTGCTTCCCGGGGTGCGAGAATCGAAGGCTGGGCCCCCGGATTCAAATGTTGGGAAGATAAAAACACTGCCAACTATATAACGTCCAATACGGGATCACCATAGCCCGTGCTACTTGGAAATTTTTTCCGAGTAGCTGAATCTTTAACAACAACAACAGTCAACTATATTTTAGCTCTGTAGGGTTGCCATACAACTCGGTCAAACAAGTTCGTAATATACTGCTTGAAATAGCAATTATTTCCCCGTTAGATCTGTAACTGTTTGCAAAAAAACGTTTCTGTGTGTGGTTAGTTACTCTTCCCCCCCCCCCCCACACGCCAAAGTCATCATTCATCAGGGCTCGTCAGAGATGATCAAGAGCATCACCTACAGTTGCCATGCTCTCGTCCCCTCATCTTCTTCAGAGTGATGACAATGTATTGCAGAACACAAGAGTCATTCAGTGCACATGTTGGCATGATCAACAGAGGCTTCCTGTGATGTCTCGGGTGCGCTCGATGTCAGCGTTTGAAGGGACGACGACGTTTTGGTCCGTCCTGGACCATTCTCAAGTCGATTGTGTTGGCGTTGGTTTTATAGTCGTGGCGGCGTTGGCGTGGGGGTCTATCCATGTCAGCCACACACTCGGGCTACTCATGCGTTCTTACTCATGAATCGTTAACATTCCGGCTCCCGCACAATTTTTTCACAAGTTTTTTTCACAAGCTTGTGCTCCAGCACAAGTTTTTCACAATAATTAACGTAATTAGTCTTTAGCAGTAACTACACTACGGCAACTTCAACTATTCTCTAAACCTAACAGGAATAACACTGAAATAAACTTATGCAGTTCGTTAGCGCTCAGATTTATATCCTTCCACTGAGAGCCATGTGTGAGTACAATAATAATTTTCACATTCATGTTTGTATATAGTTACGCCGGACAGGGACACCTCTATGCGCCTCTTTGAACAGCTTGGAATTAATGAAAATAACTATATACAGAGTATAACTCAGAATGACGAGGCTGTGACACACAACCCACATATGTGAAGCAGTTACATATGTGTTTAACATCCGCCAGTTGTGTATGGAGAGAAGAGCATTGATTGAATTCTTTTAGATTTTATTTAACAAAGTTGTATTTTACAACTAAATATTTAACTGGTATTCCCATAGGTAATCGAATGTACTTCAGGTCTTCTGATTGCGGTCGGCTGATTTTCGTTTGGTGATAGTGCACCCATTTAGTGCAGTCTAATTGGCTTTCTCCAGTTCGTCAGGGAGTGTTTACCTCTCCTGACAGAGAATCTGTAATGTTAATGAATAGTTGCTTTGACTTGAATTGTCAGTTTTAACTAACCTTCAGCAAGCTCTGATTGGCTCTGGTGCTTCTATTTTATACCACTCAGACTGTAACTTGTAACAAGCTTAGCTCAGGTTGATAGTTGTAGAGTACACATGTTGTAGGAGGCAGGTACTGTAGTACTCAACTCGTACGACGTGGAATACATCATACAGTAGTTGGAGCTATGGTACTTTAGTTGTGTTTTAGAGGTTACATTTTTAACAGGTAATTAGAAAGCTTTCTGAACACCTTACCATGTAATGATGCACATGTTCACCTGGCAGTGGGTGGGTACCTGGGACTTAGACAGCTGCTACGGGCTGCTTCCTGGGAATATGTTTGTGACTGTGGGAGAGAGAACAATTTAGTAGATGTGATTCAGCACGTTAAAGAAAAGCGAAGTCCAAAAGTTAACAGTTCGATCTTTCAGGCACAAATAGTAAGTACACACACACACACACACCACCACCACACACACACACACACACACACACACACCACACACACACACACACACACACCACCACCACACACCACACACACCACCACACACACACACACACACACACACACACACACACACACACCACACACACACACCACACACCACACACACACACACCACCACACACACACACACACACACCACCACACCACACACACACACACACACACACCACCACACACACCACACACACACACACCACACACACACCACCACACACACACACACACACACACACACACACACACACACACACACACACACACACCACACCACCACACACACACCACCACACACACACCACCACACACACACCACCACACACACACCACCACACACACACCACCACACACACACCACCACACACACACCACCACACACACACACACACCACACACACACACACCACCACACACACACCACACACACACACACACACACACACACACACACACACACCACACACCACACACACACACACACACACCACACACACACACACACACACACACCACACACACCACACACACCCACACACACACACACACCACCACACACACACACACACCACACACACCACACACACCACACACCACACCACACACACACACACCACACACACACACACACACCACCACCACACACACACCACCACACACACACACACACACACACACACCACCACACACACACCACCACACACACACACACCACTGTCTCAACCACGGATTTCAAAGTAATTCAGGTCTAATCAGAGCCTCGTCTGAAGACCAGGTTTATACTTAAATGGTATTTTCTCGAAGTTTGGCCGGGAGCTTCTGCCCAGCCCTCAGAACTCTTAGTTGTCGCCGTTGGAGGCCGCTAGTTTATTGTGCACCCCATACTCATCCTGTGAGCGGTAGCGCAAAAAAGGATTAGACAAGGCACAAAATGTCCATCACACCTCAACGGCAATTATTAAATTAACAATTATATATATCCTGCACACATTATATTATAAAATCAGCTAGTTAGAGGTTGTTCCATTTCAAGTTATATGTATTGAGAGTAAAATTTTATACACAATCCAGTACCCGGTGCTGGTAACTGTGTAAGGAATATTATTTCGACAAAACCTTGATGGATAATAGAGCATGACATATAATATATATGTACGTTTTTTCTGTAGGTTGTCATTCGTCAGGAACATGTTCCACTTAATGATTTAGACGTAAATTAATAACCAAAATGCTATAATTTTAAAACTTTTGTGTGAGGGAACTTTAAAAACGCTCAGAAAAGGAATTATATATAATATTGTTATTGGTTATGAAAGCTTAGTGACTATTCTCGTTTGCAATACAATGATGACTTTCAGGGTTTAATGATCACATGAACCGTATCATATTTGTAAAATATTCCACCTTGCAAAGATTTTTGCAACGTGCAGAGAATAACATTTTATCGGTTCCTTGCAATTAGTAAAGTTGAGAACAAATCAACAAGGCCTGTGATGAGGGGTTCAAACCTACGTCTAAGAGGATCCCAGACGTTGCCTTAATAGACTAGGCCACGACATCGTTAAAAGAATTGCAACCGGGAGTTTCACTGGCCTCACTCGGATGAGGTTTCCTTAACTACTTCGGTGAATTTTACCGTCAAAAAAAATAAATTCACACGCTGTATGAGACCGTAACTACAGCGTCAAAATTTAGGTGATTTGGAAATACAAAAGCACGCAAATGCTGACGCTCTTCCGGACTAATGAGGATCGTATATCATTAGTTAAGCGGGTTGCTTAGGATCGAGCCCTTTTGGTTAGGGAGGGAGGAAGGAATTATCAAGGGAAAGCGCCAAGCCATTACGACTATATAGCACTGGGAAGGGGTCAGGATAAGGAGACGGGAGACATCTCCCGTCACGCAGGGTGCAGTTGCACCTCCACAGATCTCCAGTATCAGCTCTTGATACTGGTAATGGCTCCAAAGGGCCACCACTTACGGGCTATTCATGCCCGTGCCACCTTTTTGGTGGCTTAATCTTCATCAATCATCAATCAGGATAAGGATTTGGGATGGGACGGGGGAAGGAATGGTGCCCAACCACTTAGACGGTCGGGGATTGAACGCCGACCTGCATGAAGCGAGACCGTCGCTCTACCGTCCTTTTGGTTAGGGAAAAACCACTTGAAATTTGAGGCTTGTTGAGTGGTGTTGACAGGCTGACAATAAACGTTCGTGTCACTGTCAAGCGCGTTAGTCACCGTTCCCGTCACTGAGCACGGAAAATGACAGGTGTGTTGCGTTATTGTACGGCCGAAGTAGCACGAGATATTCCGTGCATTGACGATAAGTTGGCTCCTAACTATTTACAAACTGTAAATCTGCTGCTACGGATTGAGGAAATAAAGTTTCTACGACCATTTAGGCTGGACGATAGAGCGACGGTCTTGCTTTATACAGGTCGGCGTTCAATACCCGACCGTCAAAGTGGTTGGACACCATTCCTTTCCCCCCGTCCCATCCCAAATTCTTATCCTGACCCTTTCCCAGTGCTATATAGTCGTAATGGCTTGGCGCTTTCCCCCTAATAGTTTATCATTCGTTAATTCTTTTAACTCCTTACCAGCGAGAGAGAAGCCAGAGGTATAGTACGAACGTTCTGTCAAAGAAGTAACTGTCTCACGTGTGTTCGTTCGTATGGGCTTCCTGGCTAATCATCCCGCTTACTGTATGTATAAAGTGAAGGATGTGTGACTTTCCAGGCAACTTACAGCCCCGCTCCTGTGCCAGGGCTCACCATAGCCCGTGCTACTTGGAACTTTTGGGTCTTAGTAACTGAATGTAAATCAACAACAACAACAGGCTTTCTAGGACATTGGTCATGCAAAATTGTTGATAGCTTGTTCTTATAACGCTGGACACTTGATGAGGTTGCGTTCACTGTGTGACCTGTAGTGGCCGGCGATCTGTGCCACTGTGAACGCACACAGTAGCGCAGAAGTTTGTGTTTGCAAAGAAGAAGCGTTTTAAAACGTTAAAACGCTTCGCATATTGGCGTCGTGTTTACTAGCCATGACCTCTTGCTGCTTGGGCTGAACTCCGGCAACTCGAGCATAATGTTAGGGGTTTCATAGCCATTTATTGCCTGCCTTGCTGTTTTTATAGCGCAGTTTGATATCATTATTACCTCTTCATCCAGTCAAAACTGCAGAAGAAACTCATTTTAGGATAATATGTATATAATGACGGAATTATTCGATCATATTTATAATCTGCTGGTGGAACCTTAGGCCATTCCCAGGTGTGTGTGTGTGTGTGTGTGTGTGTGTGTGTGTGTGTGTGTGTGTGTGTGTGTTTACTATTTGTATCTGCAGAATCTTGGACCCCGCCTTTCTAACCAATTTATTTTTCCTCTATTATGTCTACTACGTATATTTATCTTATACACTCACGCGCTCACACATCTCCAGGAAGCAGCCCGTAGCAGCTCTCAAACTTCCAGGTACCTATTTACTGCTAGGTGAACAGGCTATCATGGTGAAAGAAACTCTGTCCATTTGTTTCTGCTTCGCGCGGGAATCGAACCCGGACCCTTGTGACTACGACCCCCAAGCGCTGTCCACTCGGCCGCGAGGCCCCTAGGTGTGTAATTACCTAATTGTAATTACCTAAGTGTAGTTACAGGATGAGAGCTAAGCTCGTGGTGTTCCGTGTGTACTCGCCTAGTTGTTCTCACCTAGTTGTACTTGGAGGAGATTGAGCTATAGCTCTTTGTTCCCGCCTCTCAACTGTCAATCAACTGGTGTACAGATTTCTGAGCCTACTGGGCTCTATCATATCTACATTTGACATTGTGTATGGAGTCAGCCTCCACCACATCACTGTCTAATGCTTTTCTACTGTTAACTACTCTGACATTGAAAAAATCTTTCTAACGTCCGTGTGGCTCATTTGGGTACTCAGTTTCCACCTGTGTCCCCTTGTTAACGTACCACCCGTGCAAAACCGTTTATCCTTATCTACCCTGTCAATTCCTCTTGAGAATTTTGTAGGTAGTGACCATGACTCTCCTTGCTCTAATGTCTTCCAGTGTCGTGAGGTGTATTTCACGCAGCCTTTCCTCGTAACTCATGCCTCTTAGTTCTGGGACTAGTCTAGTGGCATACCTCTGAACTTTTTCCAGCTTCGTCTGGTGCTTGACAAGATACAAGCTCCATGCTGGGACTGCATACTCCAGGATTGGTCTTACGTATGTGATAAACAGGGTTATGAATGATTCGTTAGACAGGTTCCTGAAGGGAGTTCTGATGTTAGCCAGTCTCGCTATGTTATTCTTTTGATGTGGGGCTTCAGGAGACAGGTTTGGTGTGATATAAACTCCTAGATCTTTTTCTCTGTCCGTTTCATGAAGGATTTCATCTCCCATTCGGTATCCTGTGTCTGGCCTCCTGTTTCCACCGCCTAGTTTCATTACCTTACATTTACTTGGGTTGAACTTTAGTAGCCATTTGTTGGATCATTCATTCAGACCGCGCGCGCGCGCGTGTGGTGTACTTACCTACCAGTGTCTCCAGAAGAGTGAGATTTAGCTCTTTATTCCCCGCCATCTACCCTTGTACCTGTTGCGTCTCGACTTAACCACTCTTACGCATTCAACTCTTAAGTCTCTCTTGACTAATACATGACACCTTGTACACATCTCTAAGGTTTTGAGTATATAGTATGCGGTGTGAGGCAGGAGGTACGAGGAATAGTGTGTGATATAGACCCCGGTATATGTGGTGGGCAGAAAGAGATGATAGTGGAGATGACCTCCTGTGTTTCACCAGAGTAATATACGACTCTCACGGGTCACGGTGAAACCAACACGACCGTTCCTTTGATCTTCACTTAGCAGCAAAAAACGTAATCATCTCGATGCAATGAATCTGTAAAAAATAGTTTAATTGGAGCGTAGGTTTGATAGTGGACCATTATTATGCCTTTTGCGTTACGCTGTGTTGCATGTTGGCCTTTAGTGTCAAAACTTTCTTGTGTGTTTGCCAGCAGTCATATTTATTGAAGTCTCGTCCTCATGTGCCCTTCACCAGAAACATCTCGGTTGCGTGTAATTAGTAGCAGGCATCCATCAGTCAGGGGAGACTATGGAGTTGCGCTCTGGCTGTCTAAGTGGAGTGGCCTCTCCAAGGCGCAAAGCCAGGGTAGGTTGATATGGAGAAGCTGTTACCCATGCAGTAGGTTGGCCTCTCCACGGCGCCAAGTCTCCAATGGAAAAGCAAACGCCAATACGATTGGTTCCAGCACCGTCGCGGGAACTGTCAGAACTATAGCTTGATTAAATAAACAAATACTGTACTTAGTAATGACTGTAATCTGGTCCTCATTATCTTTTATAATAATTATTATTGTATAGTATGTATAACGTTTCAGTCCCTTGGATCGTCAAAGTTTTGATCTCGTGCCTGACAAATACGGAACAGTCGCCAATAGATAGCAATAGACCTCAAATCTATTCTAGCTCTGGGAGTGTTTAGAGGCTGGTATATCAAGTGGTGGTTTGATTTGCAAGATATTTGTTATGTTTTGTGAAGGCTGGAAGATCTGCTGGACGGTCACATCAAGGAACCATCGGTTTTGTAAGAAACGTTTCTGTAGTGATACTGTGTCTCATTGCTCGGCTTTCCTGAACAAAAGTGAGCCAGGTAGACAATGTTGATGTGAAGCTTAATGAGGTAGCACAGTGGGTCCCAACTTTTTCACCCACCGTGTATTCAGATTGACTTCACCCTCGAACTCCAGGTCTTTGAAAGGTCTGTCTACTCAGGTGGGGGACCCAACCACTTAGGCTGGACGGTAGAGCGACGGTCTCTCTTCATGCAGGTCGGCGTTCAATCCCCGACCGTCCAAGAAGTTGGGCAACATTCCTTTTCCCTCGTCCCATCCCAAATCCTTATCCTGACCCCCTTCCAAGTGCCATATAGTCCTAATGACTTGGTGCTTTCCCCCTGATAGTTCCCTTCCCTTACTCAGGTGGGGAAACTCGTTTTCCCAGTTTCGTCTCTCAGTTGAAAGATATATGTAACACGAATATACACTTTAATAAATAGCATGATTAGCAAAACTTGTTAAACGACAAGGTTGATGTTGTTTTCTTGATACTAAGTTTCGAATTTTAGGTTCAATGACGGACAGTTTTAAGCGGAGATCAGGTTCCACATTCATCCTTTTCTTGCATTTATATTTTATATTATACAGCTGGGAGAGCCCACCCACATAAATATGTAGTGGGGGAATGGCATTAAATATCTCGGTGGAGGATCTGACGAGTGTGCTAAATGAACTTTACATAAGTGAGGTGACTAACAAAGTTCGACAAAATACTTTTATTTCATTTGCACATTAGTCTTAACATTTTGTTACTTCCAGACGAAATGGCTATCTTATCTACCTGTTGTTGTTGTCATCAGGAGTTGGTAATATTATAGCCAAGAACGAAGAAACGGTAATGTTGATTATGTTCAGTCTTCTGACGAGTAATTACACAATTTACGCTGGAACCTCTCAGAAATATTGAGCTTAAGCTTTCGGATCCCCTGTAATACCTTCGTGGGCCACCAGGATCCAGAGACCTTCCCCCCACCCTCCCCAAGGTTGTGAACCCCTGGTTTGTTGGGGCTAGTATCATCTTGGAGTAAACTGAACAGGGAACGTTTACACAAATCCACAAGGGTCGTGATGAGGGTTCGAACTTACGGCCGGGATGATCCCAGATGCGTAAGGAACGTTTCTCTGCCACCATTGTGGGAACATCGTTTCTAGAACAGGAATTGCCGTTTTGAAGACAAACAAGTCTTCCAGAACCAATAAAAGGGGTTTAAGAAGCATAAACTCTTCGTGGAAGCATTTAGGCACCATCATCAATGGGAACATTCGGGTTGGAGTGGAATGATTCATAGCGACATAATCCTCATCATTCAGACGTAATATTCTCACATATATTAGTAGTAAGTTAATTTTAGCAGATCTTAGAACTTCCTTGATTGGATCTCATCGTGTTCCAGAAATTGTTTTGAAGTAGTATTTCATGTCGGTTATCATTATTTCACTCCCCGTTATTCTCACACACTCACTCGCCGCTTCCTCACACACTCATTTAGGTTTCAGATTTAGATTTTTTATTCAGGTAAAGGTACATACATTGAAGATGAGTTACAAACATAATGTTGGAATTTAAAGATAGAGCTAGTACATACAATACCTAAAGCCACTAGTACGCATAGCGTTTCGGGCAAGAAATATCTTGTATATCCACCTCCTTCGAAACTCTGTGCAAGAGATTTGTCTCTTCATCATGACCCGGTCCTCAGACTGGAGTACGAGCGTTGGGACGGATGGAGTGACGCCAGCCGCAGGACGCAGACGGCGGCGATGACGGAGGTGTTGACGGGGCTGGAGGCAGCCACGAACTACAGCGTGCGGGTGCGGGCGTACACGGGCGTGGGCGACGGGCCCTGGTCGACGCCCACACTCTGTACTACCGAGGAAGACGGTGTGTAACCCCCCATCTCTGTCCAGGCTTGTGATTACGTGTGACGATATGTGAAGTTGTTTGTGGGTGAGAGGCAGTTGTTTATGATAGGAGAGAGAAAGAGGAGGGATTGAGTGAGCAGAGATATGTAAACATGTGTTAAGAGACAGCAGTTATTGTTCTGTCCAATATGACAGAACTGACGGCATGTTCCGTACAGTTCCCGGACGACCTGGAAGCGTTCGAGGCGTGGTGTCGGGCCCTGGTGCCTTCATCGTGTCCTGGGCACCGCCGGCCAGGCCAGGAGGACGCATCGTGTCGTACGCCGTAACCTGGCGCGTGGTGGAGACGCGCATGGGCGGAGGGCGTGGGCGTGAAGGCGTGGTGACCGTGGCGGGCACCGTCACCTGGGTGCAGGTGAGTAAAGTCCCCTCTACTCTTCTCATGAGGTGAGTTTACACATGGTTGTTGAATACATTTGTGGTTGTTGAATACATTCGTGGTTGCTGTATGCATTCGTGGATGCTATTCATTTTGTTTTTTCAAACTAATATTATTTTTGAGCGCGAGGTTGTGCAGTAATACAGTGTTGTTCCTGGCGCAGGTTGACAACGTGTTGGGTAGCCTGGTGGAGGTGGAGGTGGTGGCGGCGACACGGGTGGGTGAGGGGCCTCCAGGGGCGGCCCGTGTCACCCTCACCAACACCGTGCCTGCCGCTATATACTCCACCTCCGCCTTCGTCAGGGCGGAGCGTGGGCGTGATGTGACGCTGCCGTGTGGCCACGTGGGCCAGCCACGGCCGCAGCTGGTGTGGACGTACCAGGGGCGGCAGGTGGGTGGGGAACGACGCCTGGTGAAGGGCGACGGTGGCCTGGTGGTGCAGGAGGCGCAGCGTCAGGACTCGGGCAACTACACGTGCACCGTCACCAACACGCACGGCGTCGATCACATCACGTACTCCCTCACAATCCTGGGTACGTGCACGAGATATTCTGGATACCCCGATGAGTCTCGAATTCTCTGCCTCAACCTTCATTCAATTCCTCAGAAAAAAATGTTATCTAGACTCCTTAATCTCTGAACATTTATTCTCTCCAGTTCCCCATATAAGTCAAGTCGTTTCCCCCTTTCAGGATCATCTTGTCTTCAGCCTTTTTCTATGTTCCTTGTTCCTTAGCGTTTTCTCGGCCCCTAGTGGTTGCTTATCTACACGTGACGAAACTTATTCATGTTAACATCTCAGTTTTCCTTGTAAGACTCCAGCATCTGTTATCTTAGTCGGTAATTTGACTCCTCAATCAACAACCTCAATTAATAAGCAATATTTTCCCGGGTTCATATGGCTTGAAAATTTTCAGTTTGTATGTATTGTTATAGTCTGTTTTGTACTGATATATTTTATACGCCAATAATATGCACTTTCATATGCCTTTTCAGCTATTTGCATACCTCGGTCATATCATTCCTTACTCTTCACCTTTCTTTAGAGAAGATAAATTATGTTAATCTCGCTTCATAAAGTTTAACATTATTTTCAGGTTCAAAAGATTTTTGTACTTGAAGTAACACTTTTTCTGTCACTTGGGCACTAAACAAGTTTCACGTTCGCTCTTGTCCTCACTGAAAATACTGATGCGCTTCGGAGGAAAATTCGTCTGATTGTAGAGGATCTTGAACCTCATATCTAATCTTGAGCGCTTAGTCTCACACTGTTCAAATGTTCCCCTTCCCTTCTACTGCCATCACTCAGACCTGTGAAACAGCCATCAACCTTGTATCTCTTCCTACACACACGCCTTTGACCTGCTTTATTGTAAAAGCCAGCAACTTCGCTGTTGTTACAACCTATTGAAAAATCAAACAGTGCATGATGTGCGTGTTTCTCGTCAGTGCCGCCGTCATCCCCGCTGGTGTTGGCATCGTCGTCGTCGGAGCGGAGTGTTCAGGTCCAGTGGAAACAGGGCGACACTGGGGGCGCCCCCGTCACCGGCTACACACTCTACTACAGGAAGGACCACGGCGCCTGGACCCAGCTCAACGTTCACCGACACGCCCACTCACACGCCCTCCAGGTAAGGCAGACATCCAAGCCACCACGCCTACTCACACGCCCTCCAGGTGATATTTGTAGAAAATAGTCTCCTCGTATTTCGGTTTCCGATCCATTTGTTTGTTGTAAACGCAAGCCCCGTCCGTTGGGAGACGCGCGTCTCGTCCGTTGGGAGACGCGCGTCTCGTCCGTTGGGAGACGTACAACCTCGTCTTTTCGTGTTGGCCTAAACTGAACGCGGCGGTATCTACCTACCTTGATCTTCACACGTAATTCCAGTTTAGCCTGCAACGCTAAATTTTAACAGTGTGCATTATAGGACCTCGCTTCTAACCCTGTTACAGTCTCAAACGCAGGATTTAAGGACCGACACCTCTGGCAATTTTCAAAACCTTATAGACCTTAACATCTCTAGTTTTTCTTTCCCCCATAAATATTATACTTTTTTTACGCCTGCTTGTGTCGATTGCTTGCATGCCAGCAATTTTTACCACGACACATGTGCATATGCCTTTTTATTTCATCTGACTTTGCGCCCTGGAGAAGCCAGTCCAGACATCCAGAGCGCAACTCCATAGTCTCCTATGACTGACGGATGCTTACTATGTGCATTGGGAGTGTTCTACCGCCTCACACAACAGTTACGATGGTGTACCATCTTCATCGTTCCTATCCTTCTCCTTCTGTTAATTCTTCCTGAAGGTGCAACACCTTCAGGATGTGCCTCTTCTGAATCGCCTTGACTGGTGCTGATGGATCTCCTACACACATCAGTCACCATGTTAGCTGATAGTAATATATTATAAACCGCCTTCATACTTTTTCGCAGAACAGACTTTAACAAATTATATTTCAGTTAGAATTTTCGTAATGCTGTTCTATATAGGCGTGTATCCAATTACTACAAATGTTCGTAAATTAATTTGAAAGTTTATATGGTATTTTGCCCTAATATTTTGGATCCTGGGAATTAGTTGTCAATCAGGCGTTCAAATGCAGAACATACGTGTACATGCAATTTGTTCCATGACGCAAAACATTACTTCAGCTTCAGATCTGCTCGTGTGTGTGTGTGTGTGTACTCGCCTAACCTAATTGTACTCACCTAATTGTGCTTACGGGGGTTGAGCTCTGGCTCTTTGGTCCCACCTCTCAATCGTCAATCAACACACATTCTCGTGTGTGTGTGTATACTTAACTATTTGTGTTTGTAGGATCGAGTTCTAGTTGTTGGACTCCGCTTTTTTATACGCCTGTCGCCTATTGCAATGATTCTTGGCCTATTTCACTATCATGTCTACTTTTAAAATTATGAATGAAGTTTGCCTCTACAACCTGCTCCTTTAGTTCAGTCCATTTCCCCACTGTTCTTGCGCTACATGAAAACTTTCTAACATCTCTACGACTCGACTGAGTCTCAAGCTTCCATCCATGTTCTCTTGTACTATTCGTACTCATTGTAAACATTTTCTCTCTTTTTCTGACATTCCCGCTAAGTATTGTATACGTGCAGGCGATGAGTCACAATAACGTGGCTAAAGTATGATGACCAGACCACACACTAGAAGGTGAAGGGACGACGACGTTTCGGTCCGTCCTGGATCATTCTCAACTCGAAGACTTGAGAATGGTCGACTTAATCGACTTGAGAATGGTCCAGGACGAACCGAAACGTCGTCGTCCCTTCACCTTCTAGTGTGTGGTCGGGTCATTATTGTATACGTCTCAATCATGTCCCCCCCCCCCTCTCTCTCCTCTTTTCAGCATCGTCTGGTTTAGTTCCTTCAGTTTCTCTTCACACTACATACCCTCTGGGACGAGCCTTCTTGCAAACTAATGAACCTTTTCGAGTTCCCTTCGGAGCTTCGGAGCTCATTAACTGTTTAATAATTGTAAACAAAGCCGCCAAAGATTGAGAAAAGATGTACAGGTTCGTAAGTGCTTGCGTAACTACTTCGTGAATCTGGCCCTGGGCAGCCAAACAGGCCTACCCTGACCGAAGAACCAACCGCCCATTGCCTCGAGTCAATTTGCCACATCTATAACCACTTCCACACGTTTCATAAACTACTTCCGCTAGCAGTACATTGAAAGAGAGACTAACTAAACTGTACACAATAATCTGAGTACAACACCACCACCCCCAAAGCCACTCATCAACCAAAACAACTTAATAGTGGTCCTGGACGGACGAAAACGTCGCAGTTTCTGCCTTTTCTGATGTGTTGTATGATCATAGCAACTCTAACTCCACTTGTCAATTTGATAATAGTTTGATATGTCATTTGCCATTTTAGAAGTCAAATAATAACAGTAAGTTACAAGCTCTCGTTCATGGTACGATCTCTCGTGCAGGGTACGGCCTCTCGTGCAGGGGTACGGCCTCTCGTGCGGGGTACGGCCTCTCGTGCAGGGTACGGCCTCTCGTGCAGGGGTACGGCCTCTCGTGCAGGGTACGGTCTCTCATGCAGGGTACGGTCTCTCGTGCATGGTACGGCCTCTCGTGCAGGAGTACGGCCTCGTGCAGGGTACGGCCTCTCGTGCATGGTACGGTCTCGTGCATGGTACGGTCTCTCGTGCATGGTACGGTCTCGTGCATGGTACGGTCTCTCGTACAGGGTACGGCCTCGTGCAGGGTACGACCTCTCGTGCATCGTACAGTCCCTCGGACATAATATCAAGAGCCATAACGTTAAAGCTGAAATGCGATGGACTGGACCCAATGCCAGGGACAGCAAGCGCTAGTGAACGAGAGGGAGAGAGAGAATGAGACAGAATAAGAGACAGAGAATAAGAGAGAGACCGGGAGAAATTAAAAGAACCTCGGATAAAGACCAATCAAAATCGGCCTAAATAGAAATAACAAAGAAACCAATTAGTAAATTCTCCGTTAAAGGAATGTTCGGATACAGGAGCAGGAGGAATGTAATTCAATCACACAGCCGAAGAATCTTTCACGATGGAGGCAAGTCATTTCTACATCTTCAGTGAAATGTGGAAATACTGCATTGATGAAGGATATGGCTCGGGAGGCCTAGATTTTCAAAGGGACTGTGCGGAACGCTGCGAAGATAGCCATGCCATGTCTACGACCATCATCTACAGCCCACACAGCTAAGATCTACAACCAATATCTATAACAACCGGCGACAACAAACCGCTACAGGAACATAATTTATGCAAGATTTTGTCTTACAGCCCCAATTTTTTTAAGAATAAATTCATTTCAAAATAAGACAAAAATAAACACAGTTAAAAAAGTTGGAAACAAATTTGCAAAAAGTTTACAGTTGCAAACAGTTCAAAAAGATGTTGTGTAAGTAGAAGGCAGAATGCTAGTGATGGTCAGAGTACTAGCAGGAGGATATTATACTAGAAGAGCAGTGAATTTGCAGATGGCAATATACTAGGAAATGAACACTGTACTAGCAGTAGATAGCAACTAGGTATGGATGGGTTTGCAGGAGAGGTACAAAGAATACTAGTTCGACTCCTTCATATACGCCAAATTACACGCCATCACCAACTTCAGTATTAAAGTTCAACCCTTAACAATTGGAACTACATTAAAAAATGGGACTTGGAGAACCTGACATATGTAAAAAGATCACTTTTGCCACATTGCATACAAAGTGTACGAGGAATAAAACATTTCCTCCATACTGCCGTGAGCTGGTAATCATATTTTGACCTCGGGGAAATCTCTCTCGGGAATCATCCTGCACGTCCAATTTGGTGGTGGCCGGGTCTGGTATTCACATCTCATATTCCCCGTCTGGTGCTCGTTTGCTGCCATTCAGTCCTCATCTTCTCCGCCACCAGCCCGGTCCTCCCCTTGCTACGTGCTGCCTTTCTCCTGGTTTGGAATCAAAGCCCTTGCTGCCTACCTCCTGGCTTGGTCTCGCTAAAGCCCCTGCCATCTCCAGGCGAAATGTTCAACATTCGCCTTTTCCATTTCTCTGTGGTTTTTCTGCATAATATATATTATTAGTCTTGTGTATGTCTACAGTTTGAGGCTAGACACCTGAGGGCTAGCTTCTACCAATTTTTCCTAGTAATTGCTGGTGGGAACGTGTACAACATGGGTGGGACCGGATTGCCATTATGAAGAGAGCCGCGCTACCCTCACAATGATTTTCCAGTATCTTACTAACTGGACCCAAAATAATTCTTTCTTTAACTTTTGTATATTGTAAAGCAAAATCAGATATCCACACAATTTAAACAATCCAAGCTATCATACTTTGTTTGTAATTAACTGTAATATGTAAGCAGTACTGATTGGGTAGTTAATTTATTTATTAATTATAAAGATTCCCTTTGAGAGAGAGAGAGAGGGGGGGGGAGGGGAAGGGAAGGGATGTTGGTAGGTGGTCAAGCAGTGAATGTTTTAGATTCTCAGACGTTGGTCCTGGGTTTGTATCCCGGCAAGAGTGGAAACAAATTGGCAGTTTCCTTTCACCTCGTACGCCTATTCACCTAGCAGTAAATACGTACCTTAGAGTATGGACTTCTTGGGGTAGTTAAGTTAGTTTGGTAATTAAGCTGACTGGCATTTCCTCACCTGTTGCTGATTCCTTCCTCCGCGTTTCCTGCACTTTCCATCATTCCCTCACTCACTCACTCACTCGCTCGCTCCGTCCCTCCCTCGTTCTCTCCCTCCGGTCTTCATCATCCCTCCCTCTCCCTCCGGCTCTTCCCCCTAGTGCTCTCACGCTCACTATCTCCTTTTAATGATTAAAACAGAGGTTGTCTCTTGTATTGCAGTGCCTCGCCGGAATGTTGACAAAACATGTTTCTAACACTGGTACATGGCACCTGTCTTTGTTGTTTTACGCGTGTTTGTGCGTCTGCTGGTGTGTTTGTGCGTGTGTTTGTGCGTCTGCTGGTGTGTTTGTGCGTGTGTTTGTGAGTCTGCTAGTTAAAATGAGTTTTCTAGTGTCTTTTGTGCGTCTGCTAGTGTGTCGGTGCGTCTGGTAGTGTATTTTGTGAATGCTTGGGTGATTATGAATTTTCTAACATGTTTGTGTATCTGATAATGAGTTTGAGCGTTTGACGTTATATTTGTGCGTCTGTTAGTGTGTGTGTGTGTTTGTACGTCTGCTGCTGTGTTTGTGCGTCTGTAAGCGTGTTTTACGATTGCCAGCATATTTATGCGTTTTTTAGTATGTTCACATATCTGCTAGCGTTTGTGCGTCTGCTAATACTGGTAAGGAAGGATTGGTTTACTTGCTTTGTCTGCAGCTAATATATATATATATATATATATATATATATATATATATATATATATATATATATATATATATATATATACATATATATATATATATATACATATATATATATATATATATATATATATATTATGTAATATAAAATTAGCTTCCATGAAACTTCCCATTAAAACACTTGAAAACCTCCATTGGTCACTTCCAGACAAAGGCTGTACTATCGTTAATGAATTCCAAATTTTTTAAATTTGAAGCACTGTAGGGAGGCTCCTGTGATATTTGTAGACCGCAGTTGTTTGAAGGGTGAGTCTGGAGTGTTACCTAGGCATACTCACCCTTCACTATGTGAAGGGTGAGTCTGGAGTGTTACCTAGGCATACTCACCCTTCACTACGTGAAGGGTGAGTCTGGAGTGTTACCTAGGCATACTCACCCTTCACTATGTGAAGGGTGAGTCTGGAGTGTTACCTAGGCATACTCACCCTTCACTACGTGAAGGTTACAAAGGGGGGGATGGGAAGCGAACTATCAGGGGAAAGCGCCAAGCCATTTCGACTATAGCACTGGGAAGGGGGGGTCAAGATAAGGATTAGGGATGGGACGGGGGGAAAGAATGGTGCCGGGATTGAACGCCGACCTGCATGAAGCGAGACCGTCGTTCTACCGTCCAGCCCAAGTGGTTGGGTGGGGGGGGGGTACATGGCTACAGCAGCCATCGTGAGTTACACAATAAACAGTGTCGAGTCAGTTGTTGTTAGGTAGCCAGACGATATATCTAATTCTCCAGACAAGATAAGTTGTTTGTTGGTGGTCTGTCACTCTCCCTCACGGCCCTCACTCTCCCTCATGGCCCCCACACTCTCCCTCACGGCCCTCACTCTCCCTCACGGCCCTCACTCTCCCTCACGGCCCTCACTCTCCCTCATGGCCCTCACTCTCCCTCACGGCCCTCACTCTCCCTCACGGCCCTCACTCTCCCTCACGGCCCTCACTCTCCCTCACGGCCCACACTCTCCCTCATGGCCCCCACACTCTCCCTCACGGCCCACACACTCTCCCTCACAATCTCACACAGGCATGAGTTACGAGGAAAGGCTGCGTGAATTGCACCTCACGACGCATAANATATATATAAAATATTGCAACAGTTTGGATGAGGTGAACAAACTTTTGACAAACACAAGACACAACACGGAACAATGGGTATTAATTGGATAAATGAGAGCATAAGAATGGAAGTAACTGCAAAGGGCCTATTGCTTAACTTAAGCAAACATATGCCTACTTATTAATAATATATTCTTAATTTATACATGAGAAACCCCCGATTATAATACACAGTATGTTAAAATGGATGAATGGTGATGGGAGTCGGCCTATTGAAGGATGGATTTTGTGTGAAAGGTTTAACCATTGCTTGTGAGGGACAGGCTGGTTACAGATCTCGTGAATGTTTGGAACATCTTTCCGAACAGGTTCGGGACCCGAGGTGTACCGGAGCGTGGAGCTCGTGACGCCCCGAGCTGTCCACCTGTCCAATGGGTCCCTGTACATCGCCCGCGCTGAGCCCGACCACGCTGGGAGTTACGTCTGCCGCGCTGAGAACTCTGTCAGCCACCTCACCTCCACCATCAACGTGGCTGTCAACTGTGAGTACCACCTTGCCTGCCTATCTTCTCCCTGCGGCTGTTGCAAGGCTTTGTTGTCACTCTTGCATGCCTTCACGCCTGTTTGTGTGAAGTGTGACATCTGTTTAAGTGTGACAAGTGCGTTGTCACGCTAGTTGGCATACGGTCACATTATCAGGTTTCTGATATAACACTAGTCTCATTAGGTCTCTCATTAGCAAGAGTCAATAGAATTATGATATTAGCTAATGAAAACTTCCGCTACAAAGATGTCAAGTAATTACTAAATAACTCTAAAAGTGACGGGCCATTTTGGTCTCGAGTAAATGCATTCAGCACGAATATTTGTCTTCCCTTGAGCTCCTCAGATGGCCAGTGATTTAAGTCTCTAAGATGCTAAATAATGACTGAA
>WNGS01167372.1:4841584-4849084 GCA_020271785.1 Procambarus virginalis | reverse complement strand
TTGTTATGCATCCATTCAACTTGTTCTGAGGAGGTTTGTACCCTCGTAGTTATCACATCAAAACTACATCATAATTAGTGATAGTATTTATTCCTTATCAGGGTTAGGTTATGCTTAGGTTAAGGATAGGTTAAAGTTTGGTTTTGTTAAAACAGTGTATGTCTCAAATATGTTATATATGAAATTCGAAAACTATTTGAGTATACCCTAGAATTTTGCAATGAAGAAAAAAATATGAAGAAAATGAGTTTACCATAACTTTTTATATTTTAAACATCGATTTATAATACAATACAGTTATAACTTAAGAATATTCTGTTCGGGACATAATGTTCAATGGCCACTTTTGTGTAACATTGTGAGACTTTTGAGCCAGATACGGGAGAGGTTTCTTTTTTATCGTCTGTTTTGGGACACTTAAGGACTAATTTTTATGACATTTAAAAATGGCAAATATGATACTTTAGAGCCTCTTCACCTCTCATTCCACATATCTTAGTCTTCAGGGACAGTGTGTATCGTACCTTTAAGCCTTGATACAGGTCGCGTATGGTATATCTTTCAACGATATCACGAGAAGAGTCGCACATTGTTTACGAATACGATAACCGAGTCATGAGATGGAACAGTGTATATGTATACATACATATATAATTAGTGTATAGAATAGCGAGACCACTTGTTAGTGCAGATATGTCACTGGATGGAGGTCCAATGTTTCAAAGTTACTAAAAAACAACAGTCTTCCTAAATATGGCCAAAAGTCGTTTGGTTTTTCATAATCAGAGAGAGTAACCCTGTTAGACGTACCGTGTAACCCACAACAGTTGCTTAACTCAAAGAGTACCTATTTAGGTGTTCAGAGGCATTAGCTGAAAGGAAACGTTGCCCAAACGTATTTACCCTGCCGAGAGCATTGAACCCGGGACCTTTCGGATGTGACCCGACTGGTAACCGGACTCTAGAGATGTCCACATTACTACGCTTCACGCAGTAATAGATTCTTGCACACGTTTGTGGATATCCATGCAAGGAGTCGTAAAATTGCCATGCAGTTTCTTTATCTATTTCTTACGGTAATATAATGTTTCATACCAATCTTATAGACACTAGAATGTGAAGACGACGTTTCGGTCCATCCTGGACCATTATCAAGTAGATTGTCCCACAATCGACTTGATAATGGTCCAGAACGAACTGAAAGGTCGTCGTCTCTTCACTTTCTAGTGTGTGATTTGGTCAACATTTTTCAGCCACGTTATTGTGACTCTTCATCTGCATTCTTCTAGGTCTACGGGCGCTCCCCAGTACAACTTCACGACAGTGGAGAGCTCGGAGAGTGTGAGGAGCGGGCCAGAAGGCGAGGGGGTGTGGAGTGTGAGTGTGGCGGGACTCGCCCCTCACACTGACTACCACCTGGTGGTGCAGGCCTTCAACACCGAGGGTGCTGGCCCTCTGAGCTCCCCGGCCGCCGTCACCACCAGAGAGGACGGTAAGAATGCAAGGGTTCTCTCGGGGTGCTGATACACTGTGCTATATCCTCGCCTCTAAATCAACAACATCACTGAGCTATATTTGACCGACAAAGATGAATTCCCGGTCTGATTCTATAGTTCCCATCCCGAGATGCCAATATTTTGGGCATTTTTAGACGTAATTACAATGATCAGATTTTAGTGATCATTTAGCAACTCATTCTTTGTATTTTTATACATCAGCCCGTCCTCCTAAGGTATCCGAACGTCAAGAAATGATCATACTAAAGTGTCCTTATCCTAACCTACGACCCAAAACAGAAAACGGGACAGTATGTCAATATCGCGAGCCGCTACCATTTTATAATACAATTTTTAGCCTTAGGTTGAGTATCCGTCAAAATGCGACGTTCAATTAGGAGGACGGGTTGTATATATCACAGTCGCTGACATTTCCGTATAATGTGAGAGAGTTGTCCTCGCCCATGGTGAGGTTACGCGTGTCCTGACGATCTCTCTCGCCTCGTCAGCGCCGGGTGGAGCTCCTCAGGACCTCCGATGCACCGGCTTCTCCTGGACAGCGTCCAGATCACCTGGGCGCCGCCTGACCCTCACCTGCACCATGGCACGCTTAGGGATACAGGTAAGATGATAAACAAACTACACACTAGAAAGTGAAGGGACGACGTTGTTTCGGTCCGTCCTGGACCATTCTCAAGTCGATTGATTGTGACCATTCACAATAGACTTGAGACTGGTCCAGGACGGACCGAAACGTCGTCGTCCCTTCTCTTTCTAGTTTGTGGTTTGGTCAACATATTTCAGCCACGTTATTGTGACTCCTCGTCTGCAGGTATTTGTGAAGGTTTCAGGCGTAATCTGGCCTAGAAAATAAGACAATATAAATAGCCAGATAGTTTCCTTTTTTTATGTTAAGAGTCTGCAGGGGTTGAGGCGGACCTCTGTTCCCAGCAAGACAGTCATGAGCCGTATGTTTCACACACTAAATGCAGCGACTTTCTGGAATACAAATTAGGTTGTTTATCTTGCACAACAACATTTTACCGGAAGAGTCTCCGTTCCGTGGTAATGACCTGGGTAATGTCTTCCTGTAATTAATCCTCAAGAAACGATCTTCTAGAGAAACACACGAGAAAATAACAACTTGGACGCTAACGCAAGCACCAAAGCTGGGCTCGTCCCTCTTACGTGGGGCCCCTATACCCTCACGTGGGCCCCAATACCCCCACGTGGGCCCCATACCCCTCACGTGGGCCCCAATACCCCCCACGTGGGCCCCAATACCCCTCACGTGGGCCCCAATACCCCTCACGTGGGCCCCAATACCCCTCACGTGGGCCCCAATACCCCTCACGTGGGCCCCAATACCCCTCACGTGGGCCCCAATACCCCTCACGTGGGCCCCAATACCCCCTCACGTGGGCCCCAATACCCCTCACGTGGGCCCATACACTCCTCACGTGGGCTCCTACACCCTCACGTGGGCTCCTACACCCTCACGTGGGCCCTACACCCTCACGTGGGTCCCTACACCCTCACGTGGGCCCTACACCCTCACGTGGGCCCTACACCCTCACGTGGGCTCCTACACCCTCACGTGGGTCCCTACACCCTCACGTGGGTCCCTACACCCTCACGTGGGTCCCTACACCCTCACGTGGGTCCCTACACCCTCACGTGGTCCCTACACCCTCACGTGGGTCCCTACACCCTCACGTGGGCTCCTACACCCTCACGTGGGTCCCTACACCCTCACGTGGGTCCTTACACCCTCACGTGGGTCCCTACACCCTCACGTGGGTCCCTACACCCTCACGTGGGCTCCTACACCCTCACGTAGGCTCCTACACCCTCACGTGGGGCTCCTACACCCCACGTATACATGTGTGTTTATAATATAAATTATCTATAATATATAATTATATATAATATATATTATATATAATATATAATTATATATATATATAATATATATGATTCGTGTGTGTAAATCACAAGAAATTAACACATGATGAACAATGTGACAGTGTCAGACCACAAAGGAGAGATTAAGACAGGAATTTACTTTCGTATTATAATAACATTTTCGAAGGATGGATTTACATTCAGTGGTGTGGATATATAGACGGGAAAGAGATGAGGTGAGGTACAATATATTTAATGAGATAATCGGATATTAATAAGATTAGCGAGATAAAAGTGATCAATGATCCTACTCAAATCGCCCTTTAACTGATCAATCAAAAATGGATCTAATTATACAAAACACCACTAATGTTCAAATTACATGATTTTGTAATTATATTAAAGCAGATTCAATAATGATCCTATTGAAAATCTTTTACAATTCGTTATTGAAGAAGCCCTCTTCCAATCAATTTGGTGAGAACTTCTGACAAATGAACAAACAAAGCATTAGACAATTGCCCGTGTCCTACAGAGTATTTATGCTGAGAGATTCTAAATTTAAAATTTTTGGATTGTTTGCCCTGGCATAGAGCATTAGTCTTTACAAGGTATTTTGTAAATGACACAATTACCACTACGAGGACTGTTTCTAGCACTATAATAGGGTCTATGTAGTTGACTCTCGCAGTGCCCTGAAAGCTCGGAGTCTTTTAATCCTGTCCATCCTGTGGTAGTCGAACTTCAACATTGTTTATCTCTATCAAAGTTAAGACAGTTAAGTTTCGCTGGAGTTCCTAACCATATTGGTGTTCCTTAAATGACTGTGGATGCTTCCGCGATGGAGGCTATGCGCACTTGTCCCATTTCCCAGAAAGGTGTTCCCTAATTTGACTTCTACCAGTTATTCATTCCTCAATCCGTCCCGTTGCCAGGATGATGGTTGTCTGTTATTGGTAAGAAGCTGTGCTCTTAAAGGTAGTGTCCCCATGCCCTTCCTCCTATCAACCGTAACCGGCGGTGGGACAACGGGCTCTGGCGAGGTTACGAACTGCCATACACAGTTGAACTCACTGGGCATTAATGAGCGCCGCCTGTCCTTATTGTCCAAACTGCATGTCCCTCTTATGGTCCTACATATCCTTGTTGAATGTGCCGGACTTCCAGGACGAGCGGGTGTCTTGCTTCCCGACCGTCCCTCGCGGTCACTTGTCCCTCGATAGAATTTTGGTGAATCGATACCTTTGATATCACCCATCTTATGCGCTTTTGTTCTCATATTGGCTCTTAGTGATATTTAGCGCCTTTGGAATAATCTGCAATTTCATGGTGCTACATAACTTCCCGGCTTGGTGCATTATTTTGATAATTACTTATACTGAACACAGAACAAAGGTCACATACATTCTCAAAACATTTCCTGTTCTCACTATTAAGTTCTTGATTTCCGCTACATATAAACGGTTCACCCAAATATAAAGTTGCCAATAATTTAGTATCTTTTTTTTACATATGCGAATTATGTTAAGGGAAATTCAGAATTTATAAAATGTTTCTTTCCTTCTCTTTCTCTCTTTCTCTCTTTCTCTCCTCTCTTCTCCTCTCTCCTTCTCTCTTCTCTCCTCTTCTCCCCATATGCCTCCCCCGACCTCCTCTCAAGCACCGAATTCATCCCGTTCCACCTGCGCTACAACTCCAACAACTCTCCCTGAACATCGTCGGTCTATTTACTACCTTCCTGGCTGAAGCGCCGTACAGGGGACCATTTCGTTCGAAACTCAAACCGCGCTGACCCGCTCTCGCGGAGATTCACTCTCTTTATCTCTGCAATCTCGTCTCGCGCCCATCATCCTCAACTCCTACGAACAAGTTCTCATCACTCCAAGCCACTCTCCTCCATCATCAGAAAAGCGATATCTCACTCATACCTCCGTGCCATCAGAAAGTCGCGTCCTACTCGGGGCGGGCTCTCAAATCTCCATGAGCACATCATCTTCCGACGGGCCCGCGCAACGCCGCAAAACTTCCCCCCCCGCCCCCACACTTATCCTAACCTCCCCCCCTCCCACCCCCTGCTAAGCCGAACCCCCCGCGCCCAACAACACCCAGCACCGTCCTCGCACCCCCCGCCAGTAAAAGGATAAGGAAAAATAAGAAAGAAAAGAAAGAAAAAAAAATCAACAACACCCTCAAAACCGCAGCCAAATCCGCGCTCACCGGCTCTCTGCGAATAGATCCCGATCGGAGCGATACACCCCACCAACGCCAACTCCTCCAAAATCCGCTGTCCCGTTCCCCCGCGCCCACTCCCCCGGCCTCCCCCTCCCCCTCCCCGCTCCGCCCACCCCCCCCCCCGGGCACTCTAGCGCCGAGGGTGCCCCCCACCCCCTCCGCAAGCCTCCCCCCCGACCGACCCCCCCCCCTCCCACCCGCCGACCCTTGCCGCCCGGGCGGATAGAAAAGTGATGAAAGGAGAAGATAAAGGTACGAAAAGAAAAAGAAAAGGAAGTAGGAGCACCTATCCAACCCCCCCTGCCTGCCCTCCATGCTCATTACTCCTACCCCTCCCCCCCCCCCCTATCGCCCCCCCCCCCCGCCCCCCCTATCCGCCGCCCCCCCCCCACCACGCGCGACCCCGAGCCCCCTGTACCTACCCACCGACATTCCCGCCCCGCCCGCCACCACCCTCTACGGGCGACCACCCATAAGACCCACTCCGAACCACCACCCCATTCGTCCCCACGCAACACCCCCCCTCCCCCTTCCAACACCACGCAACGCGCATTCCCCCCTTCCCCCCTTTCCTCCATACTCCTTCCGCCTCGCAGCGGACATCAGAAGCCAACACAGCAACACGACTCCACCTCTACCTCCTACAACGGAGAGTACGCCGTGGGGACGGGAACGATGCCAAGCGTAACAGCCACGTAGGGCCTTACACACCAAACGAGCGCGCCTAGACGATCGAGTCACCATCAAAACAAGTAAAGCGCAGAGACGCAAATCAAGGATCACCTGCCGTCAGGGGGCGGAGCATAAAAACAAAACGAATCAGTCGATACATACCACGACCGAGGGCTGCGAGCACCACTTAAGCCCCCCTGACAAAGAGAATTCCTACGGGCAGAGAAAAAACAATAGGAGCGTCACCAGCGGGCGTCCTACTTAGTAAGGGGACCACTCAAGGGAAACACACGCTCCTGCCTCCGCCGCGCGCAAACTGCTACTCCACTCCACTCCACACCTGCTTCGGCCCGCCGATGTAGGGGTTATGCACGGGACTCTCACAAAAGTCATCCGACCGCTCCAGAGCGCGCGCGCAGCGGCACACACAATAACGAAACACCCCTCCGCCGCCTCCCCAAGCAAGTTCAGGTTTGCCCACCTCCCACACACCGCGCTCCAGCCCGAGGAGAACTCAACGTGAAAGACCTCGCGGCCTTGAAACCAAGTGGTGGCTCGAGTGGCATCTGCTCATGAAACTGTGTCGCAACCGTCTTTCGTTCGCCCGCGCCAACCGACCCTACTATGCCGTACCGCCGATCACGGGAGCCACCCCCCATTCGCCGCTCCGCTCTCGAAAACGCCTCATCAGCGGACTAAGGCCCCGCACCCAACATACCCGGGGGACAGCTCGCTTCTCGCCCACTCAACACTCCGCAACGCACGACGTCCAGCTGAAGGGGTAGGTTAGGGGAGCTCGAGGCACGAGAGCCTAGCCCCCCGCCTACCAAGCAAAGGACCTCAGCAGTAAATACCCAAGGAGGATCTCGCAAGATCTCCGATACTCCGACGGCCCCCCTTCGTACACTACCACGACACAAACCAACACCAACACAAATACCCCTTTCCCTTCCTCGCTGTCTGCCTTCTCCCGTCGGTGTGGGTTCTCATCCCTCCCTCTTTCCCTCCTCCTCCCTCATCCCCTCTCCTATCCCTCTCTCTCCTTCACGATCGTCGTGCTGCTCTCGATCTCTCATCTATCTCATCTCTCTCATCTCTCCTTTTGCAGTATTGCCAAAACATCTTTTAACTTTCGAAATGATTCATTAAAATATTTTTCTACCTCAATTCGCACAATGTAACTGGTCAAATTATG